>OY757558.1:5433769-5452137 GCA_963584105.1 Alviniconcha strummeri | reverse complement strand
GAAACAAAACTTTCATTGTTAATAATGTAAACAAGGTCGTCTTGCACTGGGAGTTCCAGGAACAAAACTTTCACTGATAATAATGTAAACAGGGTCATCTTGCACTGGGAGTTCCAGGAACAAAACTTTCACTGATAATAATGTAAACAGGGCTGTCTTGCACTGGGAGTTCCAGGAACAAAGCTTTCAATGATAGTTGTCTTGCACTGGGAGCTCCAGAAACAAAACTTTCACTGATAATAATGTAAACAGGGTCGTCTTGCACTGGGAGTTCCAGGAACAAAACTTTCACTGATAATAATGTAAACGGTCGACGGAAGCAGCAGGTTGGAAGTAGGCAACAACAAATGAGCAACAGCCATATATTCCTGTTTACTCTTCTGATGGTATCTACGAGAGGCAGTTGGTATCACTTCCGCTTTCCTTTGCGCTTTCACCATGTCTTTCAGCGACATCCAAAATAACAACACGTAAAACATACGTAAATGAGTGAATGAGGTCCACGCATGAAAGAACATTGACAGAGTGAAATACAGAGTACAATAACACAAACACAATGTGCAGATGCACTCGGTTACAATAAACCAAACTTCTACATATAAAAGACTGAACGACGTCCACACACAAAAGAACATTGACAGAGTGAAATACAGAGTACATTAACACAAACATGATGTGCAGATGCACTCGGTTACAATGCACCAAACTTACCTCATGGAGATAGTAGGCGTAGGCAATGGCACACACCGCAGAATCTAGGTCACATGCCTCGTTGCCAAGGACAACATGGACAAGAGGAAAGTCCAGCAACCTTTCCTGAAATGATACAGCACACAAAAATAACGCTTACTGACTTGGTTCCACAGTTTCAAAATTTACAAGCAACAAAGTTAAACACTGCTGTGTCTCTATAATTAAACACTGTCTCAATTCAAATCACAGCTAAAAAACCTTCTTGTTTGCCCAGGCCTTCCTGTAGAAAATCTGAAGAAAGGTGTGTCTGTGTGTGGCAGTTGAATGTATGTCTGTGTGTGGCAGTTGAATGTAGATGGATGCATACAGATAGGGAGAGGGGGGAGGGATGGGGGGAGGGAGAGAGCATGAGAGATCTAGGCAAGAGAAGGAGGCATGGGTTGGGTGGGTGAAAAGACAGATTCAAATTGGTGTCATTGTTTGACATCATTAATATTTTGTTAATTGTTGTATAACTATAAGTGGACGAGCGGAGACTGGTGTGTGTGTGTGTGTGTGTGTGTGTGTGTGTGTGTGTGTGTGTGTGTGTGTGTGTGTGTTGGTGTGTGTGTATTGTTTTGATAGGTGATAATGGTAATTTAAGCTACAATAATTAAGGTTTTGTCTGCTGAAATGTATGTTAATGTGGTTTTTGTGATGTTTGTACAGTGCAGTGAGTTTAATTCTGGTTAAAGAATAGTGCTTTATAAGAATTATTTATTATTATTGTTGTTTCTTATAAGTTGATAGGGTCCTGTGCTGCTTTCGCATTGAGTTAACCGTAATGGATGACTGGGCGTAAAACACCAACTTACTTACTTAGCGTGCTGCTTCTCTGGCTTGGGCTCCCCATTAAATAAAAGCCAGCATTATACAACTCAGGGGGCAGGGATAGCTCAGTGGTAAGAGCACCAGCCTCAAGATCGAAAGGTCACAGGTTCGAATCCCTGCAGGAGCAGCAGGAGAATTTCTTCTCCAGGGTTGGCTTTCTGCACTGACTCTTATTTTGGTACCTGTTCCACCCCCGTTACCACAGTAGCATGTAAAAAATCCCGGTCATTTTGCCAAAGTGCAGGTAACAGCTAAACACACCTTACGTATGTGCCTTTGCATGAAGTGACATGGAGTATGGTTGTATGGTGTACACAGAATTTGTGCCGAGACAGCAACAGTTTCATGTGGCACCAGCCATGACAGCGCTTAAGTACACCACTTCGGTGGATATTCAACAACAAAACGCACTATAAAAAGCTAGTCACTCATGTAGAATCACAAGCAAGCGCAGTGAGTCTGCTCAAGAGAGCGGCGAATAGCGCTGTATGAGCGATCATCAATCAATCAAAAACTTACTGAGCAGCTTCAACAAAAACTGCTGTCTACAGACTCTTTTTTTCCCGGACTACCATCAGCAGGAACAACTTAGAACTATCAAGAGAGAGATTTGTGTCTTAAAGTCTTCTAGTGTCTTACTACTAATGGCATTAAGCTAACAGTGCTAGTAGTAAGACACTACAGAACTTTAAGACACAAATCTCTCACTGCCCCTGAAACTGAGTGCTCCCCCTTTGTCTGCTGACCCTATACCAAAGATTGGGTCCTGTCCACATATCACACATTTAGTGTGGATCAAGATCAAGATATGCCAGACCACTACATTTGTTACTGCTGGGAATGTGTGAGTAGTACTCAGTAACTAGTAGAGTTAGTTAATTGTTCTTGTTGCTTGTTATTATTTTGTCTCTCTCTCTCTCTCTCTCTCTCTCTCCTCTCTCTCTCTCTCTCTCTCTCTCTCTCTCTCTCAATCCTTGTAAAATAAAGTTTTCATTTAGAATTCAACAAGTTCTCTCTCTCTCTCTTGCAAAACAAAGTTTCTGAGTTAGAATTCAACAAGTTTTCTCTCTCTCTCTCTCTCTGATGAACTTATTCCACAAAAATACTATAGACAAACCACCCATGTTTAAATTTTCCTTATTATTAGCTAGCACGAACACGTCCACCATAGAGAAATTGTCCATCTACGTTTTTAAAGCTTTAAACACTAGAAAACTGAGTTTAAGTCCATCATTGGATCCATGAGAATTCAAATTGCCTGAATATTCACTCCTGTTGTTACTGGCCAGAGGTCTGACAATAAAATAATTCTCTCTCTCTCTCTCCTCTCTCTCTCTCTCTCTCTCTCTCTCTCTCTCTCTCTCTCTAGTCTCTATTCCATTCTCTTCTTGATTATACCACTGTCTTACCAAACAAAAAGTATGTTATATCCCAACCAGATCAATGTGTACATGTATCACTCTATCAGTGTACTTGCACTCTAAAATCATGGCTCTGCCATGCTTTGTGTCCAGGGCGTATTTTTCATCATCTCATGTTCAAACTCGAAGGGTCTACATTCCCATACTAACAGTAACATTGGCTGTCAGTGTCACTGTCAGTACTGTCACTCACTAAATACTTATTATCAAATTTAACCTATTTTTTAAGTTTGATACTACGTTATCAATTCTTCATAGTCCCGTGGGAAAATTAGTATAAATAATAATTATATGTTTTTGTTTTTAGTTTTTGTCTAACATCACCCTGATGTGAACAGACATAAATAAAATATTGATTGAAATGGATTGATTATCAAGCTTTTTTTGTAGAAATATAACTTTTCTGATGCTAGATGTAAGTCAGATCTAAAAGTAGAACTGAAGGGGGGAAAAGAAAGGAAAAAAGAAAGAAAAAAAGAAAGAAACAATGATCTGTACAGAAAACAAGAAGATTCCTTACAAATATGGAGCACTTTTACAAATGAAAATGTCAGGGAATGACTGTAGTGTAAGTAAATGCAAGTAGTGAGTAAGTAACTTGGTGTTTTACACCCAGTCAACCAGTACTTATGGTTATAATATCAGGGCAGCTAAAGCGCAGTGAGTTTGTGTAGATCAAAAAACAGTACATAAGACTAAGAGTGTTATTATTAATATTATTGTTCATTCATGAAAATTTACATTTCATGGTGCGTAAAACCTTTGCACAACATAATGCATTATTTATTATTAATAAGTTAATAATATAAATAAGTGCACCTTATTTTCTATACATCAGGGAACATTCAAATAAGTGAATTTGCATATTATGCAAATTCACTTATTTGACTATTCCCTGACCTAGTGTGCTCATGAAATAAAACAATGCGTTTCTCTCATTCTCAGGTACAAGTTTTATGATATCAACAGAAGCAGGCAGAGCTCTTGAGGCAACTCACCAGCGCTCCAACACAAAACGTCAGATACTCCTGCAGCCCCATAACTACAGTGGCAGTATAACTGGCACCACTCCCACTTCACAGACTACGTCAGCTGCTGCAGACACTTGGTCAGAGTCCCGTATGCTGCACCTTCCTCAAGTCATGGCCACACTGAAAGTCAAAGAAACAGTGAAAGTGTTTTAAACTCAAAGCAAAAGAGCTGTACAGTTTTGGCAAACATCCATTAACCAAAAACAAATTACAAAACAAAAAAATGAGAGAATAAAAGACAAGAGAAAAAAATTAAACACATCAGGACTGAAGTCATGGCTACACTGAAAGAAACTTTGAAAGTGTTTTTTAACTCAAAAACAAAAGATCTGTCTGGTTTGGGTAAACAGCCAACAACCAAAAACAAGAGAGAGAGAGAGAGAGAGAGAGAGAGAGAGAGAGAGAGAGAGAGAGAGAGAGAGAGAGATAAGATAAGATAATACTTTATTACACAGGGATAAAGATTTAAGCACGTATCGGCTTTTTTTCAAATCTGTCCCTGATGACAAACACAGCAACACTCAATACATCAAACAAAATTCACTTAAATACGCTAGAGAAAAAACGACTTAAAAACAAAACAAACTAATTTCTGTCTAAAACATCACATCATATGAACAGAGCAATCATAAAGCAAAGACCAATACAAACTATTTTTTTAGGAGAGAGAGAATGACAAAAAACATATTAACGAATAAAAGAAAGCGACAGAATAATGACTTCTATCTTCGTATAAGACAAGATCACATCTAACAGGATTGGAAGCTAAGCGATGATGCATTATACACACCTAACCAAAATCAGAGAGAGAGAGAGAGAGAGAGAGAGAAGACAAAAGAGGAAAAAATGACACATCTGAAAGAAACTTTGAAAGTGTTTTTTAACTCAAAAACAAAAGATCTGTATGGTTTGGGTAAACAGCCAATAACCAAAAACAAGAGAGAGAGAGAGAGAGAGAGAGAGAGAGAGAGAGAGAGAGAGAGAGAGAGAGAGAGAGAGAGAGAGAGAGAGAGAGAGAGAGAAAGACAAAATAGGAAAAAATGAAACACATCTGAAAAAAACTTTAAACACATCTGAAAAAAACTTTGAAAGTGTTTTTTTAACTCAAAAACAAAAGATCTGTATGGTTTGGGTAAACAGCCAATAACCAAAAACAAGAGAGAGAGAGAGAGAGAGAGAAAAGACAAAATAGGAAAAAATTAAACACATCTGAAAAAAACTTTAAACACATCTGAAAAAAACTTTGAAAGTGTTTTTTTAACTCAAAAACAAAAGATCTGTATGGTTTGGGTAAACAGCCAATAACCAAAAACAAGAGAGAGAGAGAGAAAAGACAAAAGAGAAAAAAATTAAACACATCTGAAAAAAACTTTGAAAGTGTTATTTTAACTCAAAAACAAAAGATCTGTATGGTTTGGGTAAACAGCCAATAACCAAAAACAAGAGAGAGAGAGAGAGAGAGAGAGAGAGAGAGAGAGAGAGAGAGAGAGAGAGAGAGAGAGAGAGAGAGAGAGAAGACAAAATAGGAAAAAAATGAAACACATCTGAAAAAAACTTTAAACACATCTGAAAAAAACTTTGAAAGTGTTTTTTTAACTCAAAAACAAAAGATCTGTATGGTTTGGGTAAACAGCCAATAACCAAAAACAAGAGAGAGAGAGAGAGAGAGAGAGAGAGAGAGAGAGAGAGAGAGAGAGAGAGAGAGAGAGAGAGAGAGAGAGAGAAGACAAAAGAGGAAAAAATTAAACACATCTGAAAAAAACTTTGAAAATGTTATTTTAACTCAAAAACAAAAGATCTGTATGGTTTGGGTAAACAGCCAATAACCAAAAACAAGAGAGAGAGAGAGAGAAGACAAAAGAGGAAAAAATTAAACACATCTGAAAAAAACTTTGAAAGTGTTATTTTAACTCAAAAACAAAAGATCTGTATGGTTTGGGTAAACAGCCAATAACCAAAAACAAGAGAGAGAGAGAGAGAGAGAGAGAAAAGACAAAATAGGAAAAAATTAAACACATCTGAAAAAAACTTTAAACACAGCTGAAAAAAAAATTTGAAAGTGTTTTTTTAACTCAAAAATAAAAGATCTGTATGGTTTGGGTAAACAGCCAATAACCAAAAACATGAGAGAGAGAGAGAGAGAGAGAGAGAGAGAGAGAGAGAGAGAGAGAGAAAAGACAAAAGAGGAAAAAATGAAACACATCTGAAAGAAAGTTTGAAAGTGTTAACTCAAAACAAAAGATCTGTATGGTTTGGGTAAACATTCAATGACCAGAAATAAAACGGGTTGGGGGGGGGTGGGGGGGGGGGGGGGGAGAATGCAAAACAAGGGAAAATTAAACACATCTCAAGTCATGGCCACACTGAAAGTGAAAGAAACAGTAAAGTGTCTTAACTCAAAATTAAATATCTGTATGATTTGGGTAAACATCCAATAACCAAAAAGAAAAGAAAAAAAGAAAAACGAGAACCAAAAGGAAAAATATTGTTTATTTTTTCACTTTTTAAGTAACTTAATAAGCTAGAAGAGGAGCTCTAGCCTTGCTAGTTTTAGTTTTATACAGCACATTTCCACTTCTAATGGCTATGACTCATAATCATATATTATATACGGCTACACTCTTTCTTTCATGGTGCTTTATCAAGTCCAGAGAAGCTGTAAGGCTTATCGGGGATGGGGGAAAGGGAGGATAGAGTAGAGATAACAGCTCATCCCAGCACCCTGACCAACAAAGACCCGAAGAGACCATCAGCCACTGCCAGAACCACAGGAGAGAGGGTCAGTACATGGGTGATTGTGGTAATGGTATTGGTAGTGGTCAGGGAACTATTTTCTTTTGTGACATCAGCAATTTGTGTGCAGATCAGAGGTCACAGGTCAGAGGTTACAAGGATTGTTTACCACATGGCTCCAGTTTAACATCTACTGCTGAGCTCTTACCACAGTGGATCCGTAGGGACCATCTCCACCTTTATTCTGCTACATAAACATTAAACGTATACTTTTCTTTGTAGATTAGCATTGTGTGCTTGGATGAGATTTGTAATTTGGGCTGCTTTTTCTATTTTATTGTATTGTTGTTTTAGCGTTACAATGCAACCCTACTGATTACAATGGAAATCAAAAAGGCAGACCGTAGTGCAACTGCAGAGACCAGCTGCAAGTGTGCATGCTTGCTGTCAGTTTTATGAGCATAACAACTACTTGACCAGTATGTTGCAAAAGACAGTAGTTTATGTAAAGTTTGTCACTGGATGAACCATCACAAAGTCACAAACACAGTGTCCAAAAACAAAGTCACGAAGACAGTGTTCAAAAACAAAGTCACAAAGAGTCTGAAACAAAGTCAGGAAGTGTCTGAAAACAAAGTCACAAAGACACTAGACAGTGTCCAAAAACAAATTCACAAGGACGGTGTCCAAAAAGCAACTGTTGAGAAATAACTCAACAGCACCTCTCCCCCACTGACTTTAAAGTTTATGCTTAAATTCAATCAAATTTTTCATTTCAACAAACAAAATTAACAGTAGTACTAAGTAGTTCTAGTACTGACAGTATTTCATTGCCAGTGCTTTACTTCTGCACAGTGCAAAGTTACAGTATAATTATGACTCAATATGAGTCATAATATATTAATAATCAATAATTTACGTGTTTTATTCAAATTATTAGCTTTATTTACTTTCATCATAACTATAAGTATAATGTTTAAAGAATTCCACAGGTAACTCTAACAGAGACTCGTCAACCCTGTCCTGATATTACACTCACTGTCTAGAATTTCCTTCATAAAAGTTGTTAGTGTTTACTGTTACACCAGAAATTATTTAGGTATAATGGTTATAAACACACTCACTGAGTCAGTGTCTCACAGTCTCACTAAACTTTGACTGAGGAAACTACCAACTGCATACAGTCATGACAAGCACAGATCCTTATACTGTTATAGTTATCATGACAAGCACAGATCCTTATACTGTTACAGTTATCATGACACGCACAGATCCTTATACTGTTATAGTTATCATGACAAGCACAGATCCTTATACTGTTACAGTTATCATGACAAGCACAGATCCTTATACTGTTATAGTTATCATGACAAGCACAGATCCTTATACTGTTACAGTTATCATGACACGCACAGATCCGTATACTGTTATAGTTACAACATAGGTGGCTGCTGTAACTGTAACTACTAGTGTGAGTGCAATGACTAGGCTTGAGAACGAGACTCGAGAGGGATTTGTCATAACTGCTAATAATATTATGTCAATTACTCAGTGCCACAATGGCATCCATAATAAAATTAATGTTAAAGTAAGTTATTAAACTTACTATAACTATGACTGGCATTGTAAGTGCAATAGTAAGCAAAAGCATTATTCTGTTTTATTAATATTACCTAGAGCTTCAATATCAAGTTGTTTTTTGTTTTTGTTTTGTTTTGTTGTTTTGTTTTGTTTTAATGTCAATAATGAAAACTGAAATAGTTCCTCCCCCCAAAGCAAACACAAACAACAAAAACAACAATATATATACACACACAAAACAAAAACAAAAAAACACACACAACTGAATGGCTCTTGGTATTAACTGCACTAAGGTCCAAAGAATACCTATTACTAGTATTACTATTAGTATTATATATTATCTAAGTGCAGCACTTAGAAAAACAAGCAGCATCAGTCACTGTAACTAATGGAAGATTATGTTTTAATTATCCTGAAACATGTGGCATCATGGACTGTTAAATTCTCCAGGCACTTGGGATAATCAGCAACAATCCAATCTATGTTAATAAAAACTTAATAAAATTAAAGGTTGTTCTTGTTCTCTGATTCTCTGATTTCACTGAGTATCACCACTATCATTATCAGTATCACTGCTCAGATATAAAAAAAAAAATTATATATAAAAAGCTATCAAGTATCATTTGTATGAGTTAAGTTGATCTTCTACTTTCTTCTTCGTATAGTATCCAACTTTGTACTTGTTTCATTTGCTAAGTAGTTTCTTGAAGTTCTTTCTTCTTCCGTATAGTGTTTCCAACTTCAACATTATGAGCTAAGTGCATACTGAGTTATTTTGGTGCTTCCATAGTCTACCGAACTCTGACGTGGCCTACAGATCTTTAACTTGTATAAGTGATATTTTTTGCATGCGTATGCACACGGGGGGGGAGGAGGGGGGGGGGGGGGGGGAGGGGGGGGGGGAGGGGCTCGGTTTAAATATTAGACTGGAGGACTTTTGTATCACTATGGCCACATTACGGTCATTCGAAAACAATCAATACGAAGAAATCAATCAATAAAATATCCAGTTCTCAAACTTAAATACCTGGGCAAAGATGTGGTAATTAAATGCGCAGCGACATCATCCTTATCAGATCTGGCAAAGTTCAACGTACAGCACAAGAAGTAAACACACTAGGCCTAATACCACAGTGCGCAGAATCCCTCAAGGGCGCGTTAGAAGATGAAACAGTGCGATTGATGAATTGCATATAGCTGTTCACAAAGCAATGCGGCTCATAATGATGAAAATATGTGTACCTTAATTAGCAGGTTGATCTGTAGCAATATGGAATCCAGCACTGGCGTCAAACACTACCAAAAGTAGAGTCCACCTTGCCTACTCTCTTGGCCGTGTTCTTCTCAGCGGGAAATGAGATAGCCGGCTGTTTATACTTCACTGCATACTTTTGCTCTCACGCGAACTCTGTTATTGGTTATTTTGTCTTTTTATAATATGCTTTTCTTTTTCTTTTTTGTCCATCTCCTAGGACCAGGTAAATTCCATTTTTTAATGTTTGTTTTAGTTGTTTTTGTTGTTGTTGTTTTCCTTGTAAAAAGCTGTTTTACTTTTCTTCTTTTTCGAACTGTTTCAAGTTTCAAGACCGAGAGAGCGCGCGTGCAGAAACATCTTTTTACCCAATTTGCCCATAGTGGCTGGAAGTACAAAACCGAAAGAAGGGAGTCAAGCAACAAAGTGGCTTCTCATACTCCATTACTGAATTTGTATGTGCTGCAACACTGAGACGCTAATCTACACCCCACCCCACCCCCCCTAACCCCTAACACACACACACACGCACGCACGCACGCACGCACGCACATCACATCTCACCACTGACACCACACACAGGCACCGTGTAAATAATTATTCAATGGGCAGTGTATCTAACTTTGAGTACAATTACTACATGCCAGGCTATATATATGCATGTTCACGTTATTATCATTATCATTTCACCGTGTGGGCTGGATAGCAGCTATACTGTAGAGACACTGAGAACGGATCCCAATCTGTCAACGGACCCGCGAAGCGAAAGGGCTTTCTCTGTAGAGTCCGCAGCCTGAGCTGAAGACTGTTGGCAACGGCCCGGGTGTGTTTTCCCCCAGGCTGAGTCTACTTTCATCGCAGACTCTTTACAGTGTCCGTACAGTACGTGCTGTGTTTGCAATCGCATGCCATCAACATCTGGGAGCATGAAGTTAAAAGTCACTGAGACAAACACCATTGTTTGAACAAATGAAAATACTACACACACTGTGTGAACTGATGGGTAGCTCTGCTCTTGACGAATGCTATACCTCACCCAGGTAATGCAATCTGAATTCCCGCAAGATTCTCCCCCCCCCCCTTTTTTTTTTCTTAAAAAAAAGAAGTTTTTTTGTTGTTTGTTTTTAATTAAAAAGAAAAAGAAAAAGTTTTTTTAGTGTTTATATATGTATTTTTTAAAAATAATGTTTATTGTAAACTGCCAAGATTTTCCTACCCTCTATATCACTGACAGTTTCTCGTCGAGTTTGCAGGGACAGGATGGTTTATTACATCAGTCTTGCCAGGGACAGGTTGGTTTATTGAGTCCGTTTTGCTTTGAAAGAACAGTAGGGGCACTCACATATGCAGTCGGGAATGACTGACTGGGCGGAGTTCTATGGATGTATGAAATGGGTCTCAAATGACCAGTCATTGCAATGGCAATCACTCGAAAACCTCAGTCTGTCTCAGTCTGCGAGAGAGAGAGAGAGAGAGAGAGAGAGAGAGAGAGAGAGAGAGAGAAGAGAGAGAGAGAAGAGGAGAGAGAGAGAGAGAGAGAGAGAGAGAGGAGAGAGAGGAGAGAGATGAGAGAGAGAGAGAGAGAGAGAGAGAGAGAGAGAGAGAGAGAGAGAGAGAGAGAGAGAGAGAGAGAGAGAGAGAGAGAGAGAGAGAGAGAGAGAGATCTGTAACCATTTTATGGTCAGTTGAAAAATATACGGGAAAAAATCAATCAGTAGTATATCCGGTACACAGATGTGGCCCCTCGCCCCCACTTCCCTCGCGAACAGCCTTGTACCACTACCACAAATACGCCCCTTTACCCTTTCGTGTTGTATTTGGGAAGCGTTGGCATGTTTTGGCCAGATTGTGGTGAAAAGAGACATGATCGACGACACACAACCTGGTGTCGTCGTTTCGACACAGCACAGTGTGTTGTAAGGAGTCAGCACAGCGTGCTAGGCCGTGAAATGCAGCTTCAGTGATCGTACCGCGTAGAAGTTTTGTTGCAGTAACAATTGTTATAGCAGCCATGAAGCGTTACATGGTCTGGTGGGGGGCCCTGTTTTTTCTGGTCATGTTCACTTCGCTGTACTTGATGCTGGAAACTGTGACCAACCCTAGATCTGGCGGCTTGGCTCGATCGGTAAGATAGTTACTGAGTTAATGCATCGTTTTAGAGAACAAAATATCGCTCTGCATGGGGGACGGGTGGGGGGTGGGGGGAGAAGGAAGAAAAAAAGAAGGAAGTTGTTTCCCGACAGCTTGTGTGTTTACTCGCATTAGTTTAAAAATAAAAGTGTACTTATCGTTAAGATAACTATGTGCAGATTTGATTCTTTGAACATGTTGCAAGCTTGCATTACAGGCCCAATTGCAGTGTGGTTTAAAATCAATAGCATAAACTGAGACTGAAGACTGAAGTTCTGCTCCAGATTTATGTTGAAGTGCACAGGGCAAGGGGGCAGAAGTTCAAGATGAAGAAGACTGGCTGCTAGTGCTACAGTTGTGCATTAACCTGTGAAGTCTTACACTGGCTTGTACTTTTGTAGTTGTATGCTTGCCCTTGTTTCACCCAAAGTTAGCTGATCATTTGCACATAATAATTAATATGGCATCTCCCTGATCCTTCCCCCTCCCCAACCCCCAGTCTTTTCCCAAGAAGATTGTAGTTAGATGAATGACTCAGTCTAGACATTTTTTCATTTTTTTAATTGGGCATATTATATATATGATATGTAATGTTGCAAGAGTATTGAGCTGGGCCATGCACCCCCCCCCCCCCCAACACACACACACACACACACACACACACACACACACAAGACAATGATGATGATGTGGGGCTTCATGTCCCTGGATGTCGGGTTGACATATTAGGGACAAATTGTACGAAACTCTTAAAAGTAAAGATGAGTGGGGGGGGGGGGGGGGGGGAGAGTCGCTTTGGCTTCAGTACGTGTCCAGGGGGGCAGCAAGGCGCCTGCTGTTGGATAAAAAATACATTTTGTCGTTGGGGGTGCATTTTACTGCGGATAAAAAATGACGACCACCTGCTCACAGCTGTAGATGGGCCTGTAATGAGGGCAGCATACATTTAAAATTCTTGATCCATTCAGTTTTTGTTAAAGGAAGAAACCTTAAAATGCTGGTTATGGTTGAGACATTCTGCTCCCCAGCCACACAGCTGGGGAGTGACGCAGTTGGTTGCCATTCCAGTTTCAACATGCATGACATGTTCTGGGTGACAACGACATGCCTGCTACTGTTAAAAAATCCATTGTTTGGATAGACATCTATTTACAGTTACAAGGAGACAAAAACACACAAGACAAATACACACACATACATTTTATACAGGGATCATGTATGTTTTTGTTTTTTTAAATGTACATGGCATATAATGATATGCAAACATGCCAACAACAAAAAACACCCACCCCCCACCCAAAATGCATAAGACTAAATCATTTCGATATGTATCCATGTAGAACAGTTTGACATGCAAAATGGTGATCTGACCGGCCTGAAAATTCCCCACAAAGTACCTGCCAAATAACCAGGGCTGCTTTTGCTAAGTGCTGTCCTCTACTCTGTAACTCTCAGTCCATCCATTCTGAAGAGCATCTTGCCATCAGTGGGTTTGTCCAGGTCCCTAAGTCTAGAACTAATGCTTCTACTTCCAGTAATACATACAGTACTGGTCTTCAACTTCATAGTAATTAATAATAATAATAATGGAAATTTGTAAAGCGCCTACCCTGCAGCTTAAAGCGCTGAACAAGCATAGTATAACACACATAATGTACATTGGGATGAAAATGTTATCAGCAATAAAAATGTATAAGATAAAAAAAAAAAAAAAAAAAAAAAAGCTAACACATAAAGGTTCAAGCATAAGTATGCAAAAGATGCGTGCACACACACATGCACACTATACAGACTGATAGGGGTGATGGACAATGTTGCGTAACTGAAATATTCTGAGTAGAGAAATGTCTTGAGTTTGCTTTTGAAGGAAGAGAGAGTAGCAGAGTGCCTGATGTCTTGGGGTAGATTGTTCCTGATGTGTGGGCCAAAGTGTGAAAAAGTACAAAAGCCATGGGTTTTGTGGTTGCAGTGTTGGAGTTTGAGCATGCGTGTGTCTGGTGAAGAGTGGGACGGACAGTAAAGCTTTAGTTGCTCATAAAGATAAGAGGGAGCAGAACCCGTGATTATGTTGTGACACATTTTACACATGCAAGCAGTTTTGTATTTTATTCATTCAGAAATTGAGAGCCAGTAGAGTTGCTGTAGGAGAGGTGTGCAGTTTTAGTATAATATAATAAAATATATATCTCCTGGTCTTGATCAGCTGATGCCCCTTTTGCAACGCATTGAACTCAACTTTAGGCAAATGTATAATTTGCTTTATAACTTTAAATTTTGTTGTTAAAAAAAAAGTTTTATATTTTAAACTTTAAATTAAAAAAATGATAACTTTGTGTGTGTGTGTGTGTGTGTGTGTGTGTGTGTGTGTGTGTGTGTGTGTGTGTGTGTGTGTGTGTGTGTGTGTGAGAGAGAGAGAGAGAATGAGGATGTGTGTGTCTGTTATTCTGTTAAAACTTTGCATGAGATGATTTTTCATTCTCTGTTTAGGGTTACAGTGTTTATGATTATGGAGAGCCTGTAAAAAAATAAAAATAAATGGTCAGAATCTGCTGTTGATAGTACTATCAGAACTTTATCAGTGTCTATTGTTGCAGCAGTTTTCGCTGCCGCTGGTTGCCGCTTTAAAAACAAAAGAAAAGAAAACAACAGCAACTATTATTATTGATCACTTTTATATAGCGCTATTCTCTGCTCTCGAGCAGACTCACTGCGCTCGCATGTGATTCTACATGAGTGAATATCTTTTTATAGCGCGTTTTTGAATATCCACCGAAGTGGTGTACTTACAGCGCTGGCATGGCTGGTGCCACAAGAATCTGCTGCCATCTCGGCGCGTTCTGTGTACACCATACAACCATGCACTGTGTCACTTCATGCAAAGCCACATACGTAAGGTGTATGTGTGTTTAGCTGTAACCTGCCACCTGCGCTTTTGGCAGAATGACCGGGGTCTTTTACGTGCTACTGCAGTAACACGGGGGTGGAACGGATACCGAAATAAGAGTCAGCACAGAAAGTGGACCCTGGAGAAGAAAATTCTCCCGCCGCTCCAGCAGGGCTTCGAACCCACAACCTTTCGATCACGAGTCCGGCGCTCTAATCACTGAGCTATCCCTGCTCCCCGTGTGTATTGTTACCAAGTTAGCAATCGATGCTGCCCGTTTGGTTTGACAATTTATGATTTACTCAACTTTCACGCTCACAGTCTGTTTTGGGTTGATCAGGAGAATGAAATCAGTGGAACTGGTGTTGTGGAAGTCAAATCAGTATTGTTGCCAAGGTCACACAGATATGTGGTAATATTAACCCCATCACTGTCCCAGCCTGTAAAATTTCCACAAAGATGCAGGGACGTGCCTGCAGACTATATTTTCCGGTCCTGTTGGGTGATTCAGGCGGGGTTGTTAACTCCCTTGACTTTTGCCTGGCATCGCCTAAGTCCCTTGGCTGCTTTTACTTCCGGTGCATACTTTCTTCAGAATCGAAGGCTGTGACAGTGAATTTGCGAATTTTTCAATGCCAACTTTAAAGGCATTTTTGGAGGCCCGTAGTCATAATGTGTCTGGAAATAAGCAATAACTTGTTGCTCGTGCTGTAGGATGCCCCAAAACCTTTTTTTCTTTCTACAAACTCACTGTCTTCTGGTCAACCAAAAAACAATGCAAAGACACTTTTTTCCCATCCTCCATCCCCTTTCCACGGTAATTTTTGCAACTGCAACAGTATTGGCATTTGCACTGCTTCCCGATTCTAGATTCAACTTCCACTGTTATACACAGCGTAAAGCAATGCCTAATCAGAAATCAGCCCGGAAGTGTGCTGCGACTTCTTGCGCGAAAGATTACAAAGCGCGTTCACTCTAGCAAACCAGCTTCACCGAATCACCCTATAACGCATCTACCTTCAGTGGTATGTGTTTGGATGAAAAGCCTTTCACATGCCAGTGCGGAAAAAAGAAGAAGACTAAAATAGTAAAACTAAAAGGCTTAAGAACTTCAAATTTTGCACTTTTATTAGTCGTTTTCAAGTGACATGGCAGTGAGGGGGTTAATAGTGTTGCACTTGCAGTGTGCTGCTTGTCGTGGTAAAGGGAATGACACAGTGCTACTTTTGCTAGTTGTACTTGGATCTGTTGAAATATAGGGCAAGGAGGGAGGACAGCTTAACTCAAGCTCAAGAAGGTGCCAGAACTGCTGTGACTAATCTTTTAATTTAGTTAATTTATTCCTGCAGGTGGCTCGTCAAGAAAATAATCCTTTGATTTTTGTACATGCGTTATGCATCATGATGCATGTTAATTATTATAATAAATTATATATGTGCCATTCATATCTGTATGATATGAATAAAATATATGGGTTAACATGCTCCTTGTACTAATAGTATTTGATACTATAATAGTTAATAAATTAATAATACACACGCACGCTCGCATGCACGCACGCACACACACACACACACATTTAAAACTGTACAATATGAATAAGATAAATATGCATTAACATGATCCTTGCACAGGAATAGTTAGCACATACACACTCACACACACACATAATTATTAAAAATCTTAAAATGTGAATTTATGCCGATCTATAAACTTACATGTACATATATTAGTTAATATTATATGTACACATGTGCAAAACAAGCATTTAATTTTTATTTAATTTTTATTCTGTCTTGAGTTATTTCACACTGAGTCAGTAAGTCTGTTGCCATCTTTGTGGTTTTCCAGCAAGTGATGGAAGGCATCGAGGTCAAGATCCAGAAGATTGAAGGGGATCTGGCCAAGAACAAGGAACTGATAGCCGACATAAAAAGCTGGGTGGGCTTGCTTGCCAAGGGAGACGACCAGGCCCTCGGCCACCTTGTCAAGCTGGTCGGTGAGCAGTCAGCCGACACTGGCGCGGGAGCCAAGGAAAGGGTGAGTAGGGAAATCCCAGTGTGGCTATTGGCTATTCTTATGTGTGTGTATGTACAGTAAAACCTCGGATGAAAAGGGCACCCTAATGAGGTACCACCCTGAAGAGAGACCACCCAGATGAAAGACCACACTGATGACAGACCTCCCTGATGAGGGACCGCACTGATAACGGACCACCCTGATGACAGACCACACTGATAACAGACCACTCTGATGAGACCACACTGATGAGTGACCACATTGATAACAGACTACTCTGATGAGACCACCCTGATGAGGGACCACACTGATGACAGACCACTCTGATGAGAGACCACTCTGATGAGAGACCACCCTATTGAGGGATCACACTGATGACAGACCAGTCTGATGAGAGACCACTCTGATGAGAGACCACCCTATTGAGGGATCACACTGATGACAGACCACTCTGATGAGAGACCACCCTATTGAGGGATCACACTGATGACAGACCACTCTGATGAGAGACCACCCTATTGAGGGATCACACTGATGACAGACCACTCTGATGAGAGGCCACCCTTTTGAGGGATCACACTGTTGACAGACCACACTGATAACAGACCACCCTGATGAGGGACCACACTGATAACAGACCACTCTGATGAAAACCACCCTGATAACAGACCACTCTGATGAGGGATAGCATTAACAGACCACTCTGATGAGGGATAACATTAACAGACCACTCTGATGAGACCACCCTGATGAGGGACCACACTGATTGGGGACCACATTGGTGATGGACCACCCTGATGAAAACCACCCTGATGAGAGACCACCGTGATGAGAGACCACCGTGATGAAACTTGAAAGACCAGTTATCATAAACAGTTACCAAACAAAGAGAGAGGTTTTTGTTGTTGTTGTTTTTGTTTGTTTTTTTTATTAAGAGAACAGTAAGGAGAGAGTGTGAATTTTGTAGCTGTTGGATATGTGCCTTGTGTGACAGCGAAAATGTTATGAGAGGCATGAAAAAGAAGTGTGAATGAGTGAGTGAATGCATGCGTTGTAATGATGGCCGGATGCATGTTATTTGATTGAACGCCCCACAGTGGTAGAGTCAGAGCGCAGGAGCTGTGTGAAAGTCGAGGTGGACGTCCTGGTCTCCCTGTCCCTAATAATAAACCTACAGTTTCTGTGAATGTAAAGCTACACTTCAACAACATGGTGCAGAAGGAAAACAACAACAACAACAAAAACAACTAAGAGCACATCAGTGGGCATAAACTACCCTGTCTTCATTTTCAAGGTCAACAACATGGAGGTTCCAGTTCCGGACCAGCACCCAGCAGTAGTTGCGGACCGACAACCCCCACTACAAGTTGTGGAAGTCAAGATGGAAGGGGTGGGGATGAAAGAGAGGCCTCGGGAAATCTACGAGGTGTCCCCCGGAGACAAGATGTCCATCACGGGCAGCATGTGCGGGCTGTCCACCAGGCAGGCAGTGGAAGCTGACATCAGGGTAAGTGTTCAAGTTCATGCGCCTGTGGTTTTAGGCAGTCGTGGAATGCTTTTATATATGACTTAGTGCCAAAAGGTGTGCATGAAAACAGGACAAAAGGGGTAGAAATTAAAGTTGATGATACATTGAAACTATTTTTTATTTTATTTTTTATAATGTGCACAATGCTAGGAAAGATTTCTTAAAAGCAAAAGATAAAAACTTGTGCACTTTTGGAGGTATTTGCTGACAACTGTCATAAAAGGCC
>OY757558.1:5429690-5433569 GCA_963584105.1 Alviniconcha strummeri | reverse complement strand
GACAGGATCAATCCATTTGTTTTTAGATTGTTGGTGGGGGCTGACTGGAACGATCCATTTTCTGGTTGTTAGTGGGAGGCTGACAGGATCGATCCATTTTTTAGACTGTTAATGGGGGACTGACGGGATCAATTCATTTTTTTTGTAGATTGTTAGTGGGGGACTGACAGGATTGATCCATTTTTAGATTGTTAGCTGGGGACTGACAGGATGAATCCATTTTTACATTGTTAGGGCTGACAGGATCAATCCATTTTTAGACTGTTATCAGGGCTGACAGGATTGATCCATTTTTACATTGTTAGTCAGGGCTGACAGGATCATTCCATTTTTACATTCTTAGTCTGGGCTGACAGGATCAATCCATTTTCAGGTTGTTGGAGGGACTGACAGGGTCAAAGCAAGTGATGGCCGAGTGTGCAGCATTTCTTCTGGCCGAGAACAAAGCTCTGTACAAGTACGATGCCAGCGCTCCAATTCTGGACATGGTGAGTGGGGGACCATGGGGAAGCAAGGCTGGGTATGCATTGTGGACGTTACTACAGGTCATGGCTGAGTGATTCTGCACGTGGGTGTGGATGTGTGTTGGTGTTTGTGAGTGTGTCAGTGTGTGTATCTTAAGACGACGGAAAATCAGCTCAAACTGAACGACGACAAAACAAAAGCTCTTCTCTTTCCCTTTTCGTCCTCCTTGAAGCCATCCACCGTTTCCCTCCCTGACTCAATTACTCTTGGCTCTCACAACATCCCTTTCTCTGATCTGCCGGGAACCTTGGATTCATTCTTGACTCAGAACTGTCCACGAAGAAGCAAGTCATAAAAATCTGTCAAGCTGCTTATTTTGATCTTAAATGTATTTGTTCAATCAGGTTTCTCACTGAAGACGCAGCCAAGACTCTTGTTACTTCCTATGTCCTCTCAAAGCACTTCACTGGCTGCCAATCAAAGACAGGATTATTTTCAAGATAGCCACTTTCGTTTTCCGTTTCTTTGATGGTACCGTGCCACCATATTTGTCATCGTGTCGCCCTGTATTTATACTCCTCAGACTCTGCGTTCCAGTTCAGAAGGGGGAAGAAAAAAAAGAAAAAAAAAAAAATCTCTTTCCAGGACAAGATGAAAAGTTAAAGGCTTTGGTTACTGGTCGTTCTCTGTTCTGGCTCCCCTTGTCTGGAACGACCTTCCATCTCACATCCCGCACTGCAGTTCTCTCTCGCAGTCCAAAACTGCGGTGAAAACATTTCTCTTTACATCTGCCTACTCTGCGTGAGCTACTCTGACCCTTTCGCAGGCACTGTATGCTGTGCCAGAAGTGTTTTTGCTGCTGATTGGTGACTGGTAGGGTGGGTGGGGGTAGGGGGAGACTGGGAGAGAGAGGGGGAGACTGGGAGAGAGAGGGGAGATACTGGGAGAGAGAGAGGGGAGATACTAGGAGAGAGAGGGGAGATACTGAGAGAGAGGGGGGGGGGGAGAGAGGAGAGAGACAGAGAGAGAGGGGGGAGACTGGGAGAGAGAGGGGGGAGACAGAGAGGGGGGGCTGGGAGAGAGAGGAGACTGGGAGAGAGAGGGGAGAGACTGGGAGAGAGAGGGGGAGACTGGGAGAGAGGGGGGGGACTGGGAGAGAGGGGGGGAGACTGGGAGAGAGAGGGGGGAGACAGGGAGAGAGAGGGGAGATGCTGGGAGAGAGAGGGGGAGATACTGGAAGAGAGAGGGGAGATACTGGGAGAGAGAGGGGGGAGACTGAGAGAGGAGGGGGAGACTGGGAGAGAGAGGGGAGACTGAGAGAGAGAGGGGAGACTGGGAGAGAGAGGGGGAGACTGGGAGAGAGAGAGAGGGGAGAGACTGGGAGAGAGAGGGGGAGACTGAGAGAGAGGGGGAGAGACTGAGAGAGGGGGGTGGGAGACTGGGAGAGAGAGAGGGAAGTGAGAGGTTGCGAGATTGTGTGTGTGTGTGGTGTGTGTGTGTGTGTATGTGTGTGTGTGTGTGTGTGTGTGTGTGTGTGTGTGTGTGTGTGTGTGTGTGTGTATGTGTGTGTGTGTGTGTGTGTGTGTGCGTGTGTGTGTGTGTGTGTGTGTGTATGTGTGCGTGTGTGTGTGTGTGTGTGTGTGTGTGTGTGTGTGTGTGCGCGTGTGTGTGTGTGTGTGTGCATGCTCTTAGGTGTTTGTTTTGACTGTGTTTTAGTTCTTTCACTTTGTAATGGGTAATGCGCTCCCATTTGAAGAGTAAGTAACCTGGTGTAATTTACACCCAGTGAACCAGTACAGTTACATTAGGGCAAACCAGTTTGGAGAAATAGCTTGTAAAACAGTACATTATTATCATTATTATTATTATTATTTGTGATGTAGTTTTTCATGCATAGAGCTTTGAGCCCTGTGTGTAGTCCTAGAGGTATGTGGTGCATTAGAAATGCATTTATTATTGTTATTATTATAATATGTGTGTGTGTTCTGTGGTATGGGTATGTGTGTCAGTGTGTATGTGCGTGTGTTTTAGGGTACATATTTGTATGTGTGTGTGTGTGTGTGTGTATATATATATTTGTGTGTGTGTGAGTGAGTGAGTGTGTGTGTCAATATCTGTGTGTGTATGCGCACATGTGTGTGTGTGTGTGCACTTGCATGCATGTGTGTGGGTGAGTGTGCGCGTGTATTGGTCTGTGAGTGTGCTTGCGTGTGTGCATGCTTTAGTGTGTGCGTGCGTGTGTGGGTGCATGAGTGTGTGTGTGTGCATGCATGCTTGCGTGTGAGTGTGTGTGTGTGCGCATGCATGTGTGTGCATGCATATATGTAAGTTGCCACGCTGCGACAGTGTGAAAGTGTGGCCTGTTTCACATTACAGGACGAGATACGCGACAGTCACGACAGCTTGCCACACAAACCAGTCATCAGTCTGAACAGCCAGCCCACGTGAGCTTTGAACCCCCCGCACTCTGAATCTCTCGTCTCTCTCATCCTGACCAGCACTTTGACATTCAGCACCACCCTATGATCCTGCCTAGCATTATTTCCTTGACATTCAGCACCACCCTATGATCCTGCCTAGCATTATTTCCTTGACATTCAGCACCACCCTATGATCCTGCCTAGCATTATTTCCTTGACATTCAGCACCACCCTATGATCCTGCCTAGCATTATTTCCTTGACATTCAGCACCACCCTATGATCCTGCCTAGCATTATTTCCTTGACATTCAGCACCACCCTATGATCCTGCCTAGCATTATTTCCTTGACATTCAGCACCACCCTATGATCCTGCCTGGCATTATTTCCCTTGCAGCCAGGTTATTTTCTACAACTGCTGTCTAGCGTGACCCCCAATCTTTTGTCAAACAGTCATAACTTCACAATTTTCAGTGTACGTCAGAATCAGAATCTTGCTCATCAGCAGCTGCACAGGTATCACGCAGTTCACGAAGCTACTCTGGCGTAAATCCCGTAAATTCATCCCCAGAACTACTGTCAGTTTGTGAGAGGCTCAGCATTCTTCAGTCACAGTTCATTGAGAAAGGTTTCAAGAAAACCGAAAAATCTGGACAGAACGTGGTGTTACTGTTGTTTTTATTTACACCAGAACCATTGTCATGGTAGACTTCCCAAAATGTCCTTGAATCTGTCCTTGTCCATCTTGAATTGCCAACATTTCCTCTTTTTTTTCTTCTTTTTTTTTGAAACAACTCTCCAATTTAATTTATCTGATGAGATACAAAGGTAATCTTGAATCTTGAAGTATTCTCAAATCTATCATTCACCTTCTTGAATTGCCAATCAAAATTCCGCTTTTTTGTTTTTGTTTTGAATGACTGAAAAAAGAAAACTCCCAAAATGTCTTTGAATCTGTCATCCTCCATCTTGAATTACCAGTCGGAATTCCTCA
>OY757558.1:5402190-5424690 GCA_963584105.1 Alviniconcha strummeri | reverse complement strand
GATAACTGGGCAGACAAGGGACAACTGTGCAGACAGAGGGATAACTGGGCAGACAGAGGGACAACAGGGCAGACAAGGGACAACTGTGCAGACAGAGGGACAACTGTGCAGACAGAGGGATAACTGGGCAGACAAGGGACAGCTGTGCAGACAGAGGGATAACTGGGCAGACAGAGGGACAACAGGGCAGACAAGGGACAACTGTGCAGACAGAGGGATAACTGGGCAGACAGAGGGACAACAGGGCAGACAAGGGACAACTGTGCAGACAGAGGGATAACTGGGCAGACAAGGGACAACTGTGCAGACAGAGGGATAACTGGGCAGACAGAGGGACAACAGGGCAGACAAGGGACAACTGTGCAGACAGAGGGATAACTGGGCAGAGGGACAACAGGGCAGACAAGGGACAACTGGGCAGACAGAGGGATAACTGTGCAGACAGAGGAATAACTGTGCAGACAGAGGGACAACAGGACAGACAAAGGGACAACAGGGCAGACAGAGGGACAACTGGGCAGACAGAGGGATAACTGGGCAGACAGAGGGACAACTGTGCAGACAGAGGGATAACTGGGCAGACAGAGGAATAACTGGGCAGAGAGAGGGTCAGTTTCTGTGGATTTGTGGACAGCATTTTTTCTTCTTCATTCTTTTCATTGTGTGTGCAGGTTGTGGAGGACAAGAGGCCAGTGATACGCATCACGCGTGGACCCATGGTGTCGGAGGTTCAAGTCTTCACAAAATATGTCCACCACGTTGTCAAGCTCGTCAACACCCCAGGTTGATACTTCGGTCCTTTGTCTTCCCTCTGTGCACACAGTCTCTTGGTCAGAGATCTTTTTCTTTTATGCTGCGATGTCTGTCTGGAACGGTGTCCCATGCAAAGTTAGATCATCAGATACATTTACATCTTTGAAATCATCTTTATAATCTCACCTCTTCAGGCTATCCTGTTGACTGTATGCACGCGCGTTAGTTTATTTTGACTGTGTTTTGGGGGTTCTTTGCTTTGTAATGAGCTATATGCTCCAGTTTGGAGAAATAGCACAAAAAAGAGCAGTCTAGACTAAATAAAAACAACCATAACACTACACTGTGCTCAGAATTGTCAGTGAACTGAGACTGAAGAATGCTGAGCATCACAAATACATGCATAAAAAAGAGTACATTATTATTATTCATGCACAGTAATAATAACTTACATTGCACAGTAATAATAACTTACATTTATAAAGCACCCTTTCTCACAGGAATTCATAGTGTTTTAGAGTTGCTAGGAACAGTTACGCATTGAGTCAAGCAGATATAACCTGCTCATCACATGCACCCATGCACAAGTGTGCACCCACACATGTGCATGCACACACACGCACGCACGCACACACGCACGCACACACACACACACACACACACACACACACACACCAGTCAGTATCATGTTGGGGGGAAAAGGTGGGTTTTAACTGCTGGTTTAAAGGAAGAGGCTGACTCAGAGAATCTAATAATTTCTTTTGGAAGTGAGTTCCAGGGTGTTGGAGCAATGTAAGAGTAAGAAGATTTGTCGTATGACTTGGTGGAGTGTGGTGTGCTGAACCTCTTATTTTGAATATCCAAACACATAAAAGGTTCAAAATAATGCTCTTTATTAGGACAAAAACAAAACATGCGAGTTTTCAGTGTAATATCCTTTATCAAGCTACAAAACGACACATAAAAATAAAAAGGATGAAAAATTAAAAACGAGATAGCTAAACCTAAGAGCTAAGTGGATTAGCTCTTCCTCTCATTTTTTTCCTCTTTTTTCACCGTTTAATTGTTGTTGAAGTATCGTTTCGTAGCTTGATAAAGGGGATTACCCTGAAAACTTGCATGTTGTGTTTTGTCCTAATAAAGAGCGTTATTTTGAACCTTTTACGTGTTTGGATCTTGTTTTAGAACGCTAGCAATCATTCTTGTTTCAGATTTTTATCTTATTTTCAATAAAGGGGCACACATTGAGAGTCTCACTGGCTGTGCGCCGAATGCTTTGTTTGGCCAACGCAGGTGTGGACGGAGTGTCACTGGACATGCACAATGTGGTTGACATCCGCTCAGTCAACAACCGCGAGATCGCGCTGCGCATCCACACCAACATCGCCAACAGTGACCGTGTCTTCTACACCGACCTCAACGGCTTTCAGGTTTGTTGGGTCCATCGCGGGGCGAGATCCGGTGTGCGTGCAAATTGACCAAAAAAGCTGTTGTTGGGGAAGAGAACTTGTCAGCTAGAACTGATAGCATATGCTTGGGGAGAAGTGGGAAAAGGGGAAAGTTACTGGACGTAGGTTCTTCTGTTTTTGTTGTTGCCTGTGTCTGTTTTCTGTTAGCGGTCTTTTGGAACGAGGCCTCCAAGCCCCCACTGTGCGTGCATGAACGTGTCTGAGTGAAACTCGGGTCACAAAGTGGCATTTGGGTAATCCCCCCTTTTTTTGCGTGAACAGATGCAGCGCCGCCAGACATACGACAAGCTGCCGCTGCAGGCCAATGTCTACCCCATGCCCACCGCCATGTTCATCCAGGACTCCACCGCACGATTCTCCGTCCTCACCGCACAGGCCCTCGGTGTGTTCGTCATGAAGCCAGGTCAGTTGGCTGTTTACAGGCCTTGGGTGTGTTTGTCATGGTTACAGGCCTTGGGTGTGTTTGTCATGGTTACAGGCCTTGGGTGTGTTTGTCATGGTTACAGGCCTTGGGTGTGTTTGTCATGGTTACAGGCCTTGGGTGTGTTTGTCATGAAGACAGGTGTGTCAGCTGGTTACAGGCCTTGGGTGTGTTTGTCATGATTACAGGCCTTGGGTGTGTTTGTCATGGTTACAGGCCTTGGGCGTTTGTCATGATTACAGGCCTTGGGTGTGTGCCATGGTTACAGGCCTTGGGTGTGTTTGTCATGTTTAATGCCTTGGGTCTGTTTGACACGAAGCCAGGTCAGTTGGTTGGTTACAGGCCTTGGGTGTGTTTGTCATGGTTACACGCCTTGGGTATTTGTCATGAAGCCAGTTTCAGTTGGTTATAGTACAGGCCTTGGGTGTGTTTGTCATGGTTACATGGTTTGGGTGCGCCATGAAACCAGGTCAGTCAGTTGGTTACATCCCATGGGTGTGTTTATCAGGGTTACAGGCCTTGGGTGTCTTTGTCGTGAAACCTGGTTGGTTGGTTACAGGCCTTGTATATGTTTGTCATGGTTACATGCTTTGAGTGTGTTTGTTATGAAGCCAGGTCAGTCAGTTGGTTACATCTCTTGGGTGTGCATCTGTGTGTTTAGCTGTAACCTGCCACCTGCACTTTTGGCCAAATGACCAGGATCTTTTACATGTTACTGCGGTAGCATGGGGTGGAACAGATACCGAAATAAGATTCAACAAAGAAAGTTGACCCTGGAGAAGAAAAGTCTCCTGCAGCTCCTTCAGGGACTCAAACCTGCAACCTTTCAATCATGAGTCTGGCACTAAACCACTGAGCTTTCCCTGTCCCTGTCACACTGCAGCGTCAGCTGTCAAAATGTGAGCATTTTTATGCTGTTGGTGTTGTTTTTCCTGGCACCACTGTAGCATTCCTCCTCCAAGCCCCACTATTATTTAGGCTAGGGGAAACAACTCACTCAGTACAAAAAGTACTTGGTACAAAAGTGCCCATCTTAATGCAGAAGTCATTCTGGTGGTGACAGTGTAGCGATAGGTATATAATCACCCTCTTCCCCCCCCCCCCCCCCCTTGCCCCCCCCCCTTCTCCCCATTCCTAATAAGCCGTACAGTTTCTGTCAACGTTAAGCACCATGTTTACTTACTTACTTACTAAAGTGTCAACAGGCAGTTTGTTGCTATGGTTGCGGGCCAGGTGGACGTGATGCTGGATCAATGTCTGGATTATGGTCAGAAGGTGCGGCTGTCTCTGTTCTGATGACACAGTAACAGACATCTTGTTGCTATGGTTGCAGGCCAGGTGGACGTGATGCTGGATCGGCGTCTGAACCAGGATGATGGGCGGGGACTTCAGCAAGGGGTGCTGGACAATCGCCGCACGCCCAACCGCTTCCGTCTGCTGCTGGAATCCAGAGACTCTCCCACTGAGGTTACCCTCCCTCCGTCTCTCTATCTCTCTGATTCTCTGTCTCTGTCATTCTGTGTGTGTGTGTGTGTCTCTCTCTCTCTCTCCAGTTTTTTTCTCTCTCCCTCTCTCCATCCTTCCATGTCGCTGATTCTGTCTCTCTGTCTCTGTCATTGTGTTGGGTGTGTGTGTGTGTGTCTGTCCCAGTTTCTACCTTTCTTTCCCTCTCTCCATCCCTCTGTGTTGCTGATTCTGTCTCTCTCTGCCTCTGTCATTCTGTGCATGTGTGTGTGTGTGTGTATGTGTGCGTACTTGCACACCACCAGCTTGCGCACACACACACACACCAACAGACACACACACACCCAACACACACACACACATCCAACAAAACACCCCCCCACACACACACACCCAACACACACGCACACACACACACACACACACACACACACACCAAACACACCCAGCACACACACACACACAAACGAGACACCCTGTCACACTGTGCAGGTGGCGTCCCCCAGCGCGGCCTACCCGTCCCTCCTCTCCCACGTGGCCTCGCTGCACCTCACCCAGCCCATCTTCGCCATGCCGCGCAGCGCCAAGCAAGCCAAGGTCGCACCGCCCTTCCTCGCCTCCTTCAGCCCCATGGCGACGGAGCTGCCTTGCGAGGTGCACCTGGTCAACCTGCGCACTCTGCAGAACCGGGACGACAGCGCCGAGCTGAAGTACGTCCCCAAGGACTCGGCCGCTCTGCTGCTGCACCACATGGGGAACGACTGCAGCTTCCCGCTGTACGGGGTGGCTTGTAAACCCGCTGATGGCAAGGTGAGTAGGAGGGGGAGGGGCTGTGTTTTTTTTCATGTGTGTGTGTGTGGGGGGGGGGGTGTATGATGGTGTGGTGGTGGTGATGTGTGTGTGTGTGGGGGGGGGGGGTGTATGGTGGTGGTGGTGTGTGTGGTGGTGGTGGTGGTGGTGGTGGTGGTGTGTGTTTGCATGTGTGTGTGTGTTGTGTATAGTGGTGTGTTGTGTGGGTGTTTTGTGGGTGTGTCAGTTGTGTAATAATGTGTATATATAATATGCTTCTGAGTGTGCATTTGCATGTGTGTGTGTGGGGGGGGGGAGGGTATGCTGAGTGGGTGCTCGTGTGTGTGGAGGTGTGTACATGCATGTGGTTGTGTGAGGAGAGGTGTACATGTATGTGATTTTGTGTGGAGGGGTGTACATACATGTGAATGCGTTTGTGGAGGGGTGTATAATTATGCATGTGGTTGTGTGTGGATGGGTGTACATGCATGCGGTTGAGTGTGGAGGGTGTACATGCTTGTGCGTGGAGTGTGTGTGGGGGTGGGGGGGGGGGAGGGGCTAGGTCCTGTTATGCTTTCAGTTACGCACACCACGCTTCATCCACATGCGTGATGCAGTGACCGTCTCTGTTGTTGCAGGTGGTCTTGTCCGAGATGTTTGCTGACCTCAAGCTGAATGACCTTCACGAAACGTCCTTGACCTTGATGCACGACCTTGAAAAAATCACTGCCAGTGCCGAGTACCCGATACCTCCCATGGAAATCAAGACATTCAAGGCCACGCTCTCGTGACCACAGTGCCCGTTGTAGTCTGTCACTTCTCAAGGGCCAGCCTTCTTTCCCTCGTGTTGATTTCATTGCTGAGCATATGGGTATGGGTGTGTGTGTGTGTGTGTGTGTGAGTAGGTGTTTGTGTGTGTGTGAGTGTGTGTGAGTGTGTGTGTGAGTAGGTGTGTGTGTGTGTGTGTGTGTGAATGTGGATGTGTTGTGTGTGTGCGTGCGAGTGGGTGTAGATGTAAATGCGTGTGTGGGTGTGTTGAGTGGGTGTGGATGCGAACATGTGCATAAATGTCAGGGATGTGGGTGTGAATGCATAGGTATGTTGTGTATGTGATGTGTTTGTGTGTGCGTGTGTGTGCACGTGCATGATCAGTTAAAGAAAGAAAAAAATGCTGTGGAACCCTTTACAAAGAATAGCTCCCTGAAGACGAAATTCTTCTGCTTAAGGCTCAGTGATACCCCATCGTACACTTTGCTAATCAGCCCATGCCAGACAGGACCACAGTCCCCTGAGTACGTTTACAGATCTGCCCCCTCATCAGAAAGAAGGCAGCAGCAGCATCTTTGTGGAGCAACGCTGCAAGAACAGCTGTGGGGAAACACGGAAAACTTTCTGAAGACCACAGCCTTTATTGAAACCACTGGACAGCTTTGGAGCAACACGGAAGATCATCTAAAGACCACAGCCACCGTCCAGACTCACTGAACGGAGAAGACCATCCGAACAGTATCGAAACAACAAGGATGGTGTTGATAAACAGAGGAGTGCTAGACAGCATCGAAACAACAAGGATGGTGTTGATAAACAGAGGAGTGCTTTCATCGAAACAACAAGGATGGTGTTGATAAACAGAGCAGTGCTTTCATCAAAACAACAAGGATGGTGTTGATAAACAGAGCAGTGCTTTCACCGAAACAACAAGGATGGTGTTGATAAACAGAGGAGGGCAACAGAGAAGACCATCCGAAGACCACAGACTTCGTCCCAACTCACTAACAGCCGCGAGGCAACACAGAAGACTTTCTGAAGGTCACAGCCTTCATCCAAACCACTCAAGAACTTTGGTGCAACACGGAGGACCTTTTGAAGACCACAACCTTTGTCCCAACTCACCAAACAGCCGCGGGGCAACACAAAAGACTTTTTGAAGGTCACAGCCTTCATCCAAACCACTCAAGAACTTTGGTGCAACATGGAGGACCTTTTGAAGACCACAACCTTTGTCCCAACTCACCAGACAGCTGTGGGGCAACACGGAGGACCTTCCGAAGACCACAGCCTTCATCCAAACCACTGAACTGACCATTTGAGGCAGAACCACTCTCGAACACGCAAAAGAGTACACTTAACTGGTGTTTTTAGTGCTCATTGGACGGATCTCCTCCCTCAAGCAGCAGTCATGGTGTTCGTGTTCCTTCTCTGTTGTTCCAGTCCCACACCTACTTGCAGCCTCCTGAACTGGCCTTTTAGGCCTCCAGTTCCGAGTGTTGAACTCGGAACTGAAGGAAGGGGAGTTGTGACGTGGGCTGGTTCAGCAGGCTGCTTTGGCGGGCACTTTTTTTTTTCTTCTCCAGCATTGTTGTGTTCCACACACTCTGTTCCATTTGAAACAGTTGGCTGCGTGGCATTGTCATTCACGAACGGGGCTTTGGAGGGAGGGAGGGTTAAGTTAGAGTGTCAGCGTTGGTGAATCAACGCACAAGGGAGTTAATTAGTGCTCAAAAGGCGTAACACAAGTACAACAACAAAGACCTGAGTCGCCTGCGGTAGCTCTCACCTGGCGTGCGTGTAAATGCAAGGTGCATAACTCCACCAGAGGCACATCCTCAAAAGAGGCGCCAGGTGTGAGTTACAGGTCTTTGTTGTTGTACTTGTGTATTTCAAGCACTAATTAACTCCCTTGTGTGTTGATTCTGCACGAGTGCTCAGGGCCTCATTCTATTTCAGATTTGTGTGTGGTGGTGTCTGGGGAGGGAGGAGGGAGAATGTGGGGGGTGGGGGGGGTTGTTTCTTTGTTGTGGTTGATTTGTGCTTGCTTCAGGCATTTTGCTTGCTGTTGGCAGGATTTTAAGATCCAGGGACTCACCCGTTTGACTGCTTGTTTGCCATCTTAGTCAGTTTCCTGAGCATCAGCTGGTATTGATTTCATTGGAAGTGACCAAACTTGCCGCAATTTGAATTTACCTCACGTTAAAACTGTGCTGGGGAGTTGGGTCTAGCACATGAATGCAAGCTGTGGGATTGCTTTGCTTGCTGAAGACTCCTGTGTCTTCTACTGCTGAAATCAGATGAAGCTGTTGGTTTTGTTGTGGGGGGGGGAGGGGGGGAACATACCAGAACCGAGAACACAATAAAATCCTGATAGTAATTGTAGAAACAAAGCCACGACACACTTCATTCAACGTCTCTCTCATCATCACTTCCAGAACACTCTTCCAGACATGCACACACAAATGCACGCACAGACAACAAATTACTTCAAATGAGTCCGAACCAATTTTTTGTATAGACAGACATGACAGCAACGGACAAACCATTAAGTTTGTTTTGTTGTGGGGTGGTTGTTGTTTTTCATGTGGGGGGGTGTAGGATAAATGTACATTGCTTATAACAGTTTGATCATTGTGAAGAGTTAACAGGATGTTCATGAGGAGTTAACAGGATGTTCAAATCCAGTTACTGAAACATGTTCTGCTTTCTACTTGACCCGTGCCACCCTTCAAAAGACCTTGTTTTTCACCTTTTCTCCTCCAGATGAAATTAACCCAGGACACTTTCCTCATTGGCAAGCCAACTTCCACAGGAGTGGTGCCAGCCCAACCTGTGCTGATCAGTTCCTAGGAATGACATATTACACCAAACCAGGCGAGCACTCTTTCTGGGGCCATCAAGTTTTGTTGCAGTATTTCTGTTTCTGCGGAATTGTCGCTAGCATCCAAGCATCTGGCATTGGTGTGACGGGATGGGGTGCACAGCGGTGATGATGGTCTATCAACATTTAGCCGAGGTCAGGGCCGTCTTGAAGCAGTTGGTACTGTCTGAGTGGACTGTGTTGTTGTTTGGCCAAGGTCAAGGCTGACTTGAAGGGTCCGGTACTGTCTGAATGTACTATCTTGTTGTTTGGCCAAGGTCAGGACCGACTTGAAGCATTCGGTACTGAGTGGACTGTCTTGTTGTTTGGCCAAGGTTAGGGCTGACTTGAAGCAATCGGTACTGTCTGAGTGGACTGTCTTGTTGTTTGGCTGAGATCAGGGATGAGTTGAAGTGTCCGGTACTGTCTGAGTGGACTGTGTTGTTGTTTGGCTGAGGTCAGGGACAACTTGAAGCATTCAGTACTGGCCCCATATGCTGTTGACAGCAACCTTAAAATCCAAGAACTGACGAACTACTTCTGCTTTCATGGTGCTGTACGTCCACAGAAACCATAAGGCTTAATAGGGATTGCTGAAAGAGGGGGATCAGGTCCCAATGAGTAGCTCGTCCCAATGCTCCAACCCGTAAAGACCGAAGAGATTGTCAGCCACCGCCGGAACAACAATGTTAAGGAGGTGGGGACCCCGCCAGTGTGAATCCACTTGTGTACTAATTGCTGTTTCAGCAGGTGTGTGGAAAAAAAGTCACAAAGACAGTGGCCCAAAAGACCGTCAGCCACCACCGGGACAACAACGTTAACCCCTTCGCTGCCCCAGCCTGTAAAATGTCCGGGCTGAGTGATGCACCCACGCACCTGCAAACAGTCCGTTTCCTGGTCCTGTAACACATCTACTTTCAGTGCTGCGCGTTTTGACGAAAATCCTTTCACAGTCCAGTGCGAAAAAGAAAAAAAAAAGGCTTAAGAGTTTTAAGTTTCGCACTTTTATTGGTTGGTTTTTAAATCACATCATGGCAGTTAAGGGGTTAAGGAGGTGGGGACGCTGCCAGCACAGAGCCATTTGTGTACTAATTGCTGTTTCAGTAGGTGTGTGTGTGTGGGGGGGGGGGGGGGGGGGGAGTCTCAAAGACAGTGTCCGAAAAGCAGCTGTTGAGGAACAACCCAGCAGGATGGATTCTCTGCTTCAAGACAATCCGTCCTGCTACGAGGGCCCAGCTCCACCTCCCTCCTCTTGATCTCTCCTAGGATCCAAACTAACAGGGTTTTATTTAAATAGCCTCGTTCTTTTAAAAGGTTCAGCGCCTGCTGAGTCACAAGCCAGGTCTGTTTTCTGCAGGTGATAATGGTGGCAATACAGGTTGTTCGTGCCGGAACTGTACACCCTGGTCACACCTGTTGTATAACAGGCAGGAAATTTTAGCAGAATTGTGTTGTTGTTTGTTGTTGTTGTTGTTTTTGGGGGGGTTGTTTTTTTGTACTTAATTTTTTTTTTTAAATCTAATTTTGAAACTTGTATAGGTTTTTGCACTGAGGGGGATGGTGGGCAGATTTGAACAGGAACTGCCTTGTTTGGGGTTTTCATTTACAGAGCTTGTTATATATAATATATATGTGTGTATCCCAGGCTGTTCTATATATATATGTGTATCCCTCTACCCCCAGCCCCCCCCCCCCCCCCCACTCCTCCCTCCACCCTCCCCAAACCACCCATCTGCACAGATAATGAATAAATACATTGTACAATTATTTGTATCATTCCATAGTATTATTGTGATGCTGTTGGTAGCGAAACAGGCGGAGACACAGGCCTGTGGTGGATGTGTGAAATCACAGGGTGTATGTGTATATATTTTCTTACGCATGCGTGCGTGCATGCGCGTGCGTAAAGTTTTAACCACAGGGTGTGTAACGGTTCATTCATGCGGGTGTGTACGTTTGCCGCAGAGTGTGCACAAATATGCGCGCATGCATATGCAATCATGCGTGCCTGCGTAACCACAGGGTGCATAAATTTGTCGCTTCATGCACATGCATGCGTGCCTGTGTAACCACATGGTGTATCATAAATGTATTGCTTTATGTACACATGTGTGTGTGTGTGTGTGTGTGTGTGTGTGTGTGTGTGTGTGTGTGTGTGTGCAGGTGCATATGCATTTAACTGTTTTTATGTATGCATGTGTGTGTCGAACTCCAGGCACTGGTTATGACATTCTGCCTCCTTCCTTGGAGGAAAGTGCTGGGAGTGTGCTGTGGTGTGTGTGTGTGTGTGTGTGTGTGTGTGTGTGTGTGTGTGTGTGTGTGTGTGTGTGTGTGTGTGTCTAAGTTTAACCACAGGGTGATAAAGTGTGTATGTCTGTGATAATGCTATTTATTAGGACAAAACACATGAAAATTTTCAGGGTAATCCCCTTTATCAAGCTACAGAATGACACTTAAACAACAATTAAGCGGTGAAAAATGACGAAAAAATGAGATGGAGAGCTAATCCATTTCTCTTTTTGGGGTGAGCTATGTCCGGTGGTTGGAAGAACAACCATTCAAGGCACCGGACGTAGCCCGCCCTTCTTCCAAGCACCAGACGTAGCCCACCCTTCTCCCAAGCACCGGATATAGCCCACCCTTCTCCCAAGCACCGGACATAGCCTGCCCTTCTCCTAAGCACCGGACATAGCCTGCCCTCCTAAGCACCGGACATAGCCCACCCTTCTTCCAAGCACAGGACATGGCTAACCCCCCCAAAAGATAAGTGGATTAGCTCCCTGTCTCATTTTTCATCAGTTTTCTTCCATAGCCCACCCATCTTCCAAGCACTGGACATAGCCCACCCTCCTCCCAAGCACCGGACATAGCCTGCCCTTCTCCCAAACACCGGACATAGCCCACCATTCTCCCAAGCACCAGTCATAGCCTGCCCTCCTCCCAAGCACCGGACATAGCCCACCCTCCTCCCAAGCACTGGACATAGCTTGCCCTTCTCCCAAGCACCAGACATAGCCCAACCTTCTCCCAAGCACCGGACATAGCCCATCTCCTCCCAAGCACCGGACATAGCCCACCCTTCTTCCAAGCACCAGACATAGCCCGCCCTTCTTCCAAGCACCAGACATAGCCCGCCCTTCTCCCTTCTCCCAAGCACCGGACATAGCCCGCCCTTCCTCCAAGCACCAGACATAGCTAACCCCCTCAAAAGATAAGTGGATTAACTCCCCATCTCATTTTTCATCATTTTTCTCTGTTTAACTGTTGTTTAAGTGTTGTTTTGTAGCTTGATAAAAGGGATTACCCCAGAAATGTTCATGTTGTGTTTCATGCTAATGAATAGTGTTATTTTGAACCTTATGTATGGTGTTATCTTGTTTTAGAGCACTAGCAGTCATTCTTGTTTCCAATTTTAGTACATGTCTGTGGTGGGGGGTTCACACACACGCTGTGCAATGTTTTACTAGTAGCAAATTGGCCAAGAATCTGGTGATGATGATGATGATGATGATGATGATGATGATGTAGTTGATCCTGGTACGCCTCAGTGCATTAAGGTTGCGGCTGTGTCAGAAGTTGTTTGCCAGATGGTACCTTTACCATGTTGGCGCATGGCCTTTGGTTTTGACTTGCAGAGTGGTTGTCAGTCTGCATTTGTTGTGGCTTGTGATTGTTTTTTGACTCCTGTCAAAAATTATGCAAGTCTATGTAATGAATGAGATCCAAACGCAAAGAGGTTCAAACGAACGCTTATTTATTTTGACAGGGACTCACAGTATGCACATTTTTGGGGGGGAAATTCCCTTTGTCAAGCCACAAAACGACGCTTAAACAGTTAAAAACGATGAAAAAAAGAGAGAAAAGCTAACCTTGTTTTGGTTGAGTTTTTGTCGCTTGTTTAGTGCTTGGAAGATTGTTGGCATGACAGTGACGTGTAATAAATAAGCGTTCATTTGAACCTTTTTGTGTTTGGATCTTAGTCATTCTGTTTCAGATTATTTTTATTTAATTTTTAATTTTTATATAGTGAATACCTGGTTGGGGGGGGGGCAGATGTTCTTTCTGGAATCTCAGGGCTGTCATTTGATTCCACTTTCCTATTTTGTCTCTTGTTCTTCTGCCAAGCCCTGTTGCTCTTTCTCTCTGCTCTTTTTTTTTTTTTTTTCAAACTAATGGTTCATTCTCTTGACTTTTTACCAGAAAGTTCTCCACATTTGTTGTTGTTGTTGTTTTGTTTTGAAGATACAGGCTTTTTTGTATGGCTCTTGTTGAGCAGTTAGAAGATGATGGTTGGTACGTGGTATGTGCAATTTGCTGCCATATGGCACTGCTATTTGCCATTATGCATTTTTATTTTTTTTTACTTTTAAAAAGATTTTTTTTTCTTTTTTTCTTTTTTTTACTCGTTTCTGTCCATTCCTTTTGCATATTTTTCTTTAATTTGGTAAAAATAAATCCGACAGAATGATCAACGATGCCAGCATGTCCTAGGCGTATGTGCTTTTGAACAAGGATGAGGCTGAAGGGAGTAAGTCTTAAAAAAGGAAATTGTGTACATCTGTTGTTGTTTTTATGCATTGATTTGGTAGATTTTACTTCAAGATTCAAGACTGTTTTATTATTTCCTCAGAGAAATTGAATGCATGGCTTAACACATACCCCATCGCAGTAGACAGTAACGCGTATTTTTTGCATATTGTCAAACTCAAAGAACAGTTGCTGAAAATACAGGTAATTTGAGACTTTCAGCAACGGTTACTAACATAAGGGTGAGTGCCTACACACCTGGCCATGGACAAATTTCCATTGATGGCTTTGTCTTGGAGGCTGATTTTTTTTGCTGAATAAAGTAAAAATGGTTCACGTTTTCTGCGAATTAATGTCGTACTTCAATTAATATTCTGTACTCCCTTATTTCAGAACCAATTCTTTTCCCATTTAAAAAATTTTATTTTCAGAATAAAGTAAAAAATTAATGGTTCACGTTTTCAGCAAATTAGTGTTATACTTCGATTAATATTCTTACAGAATAGTCCCCTGATTTGGGCACATGTCTGTGACATGTCACATCAGCATGAAAGTTAGTGGGTACAGTACTGTGACATGGGTGCCTCAGGAGTTAATTATTATTTAAGGAACTTCAGTCTTGTATTCAAGGGAGATAACAGGTGCATTTCGTGCCTCAATAAAACCAATGAAGTTGATATTTTTTTGGTCGCTGTTTAGTTTCAAAACTTTATTTCCACACCCAGTTAGCGGACAGCACAAGCTGTGCGATTGTTTTTTTGTTTTTAAGTCTTTGAAACTGCATAGTAATAACCTCTTTGGGCTTTAGGACTCACTTTCAAGGTCACAGGAGAGTGAAAACAAGAAGGAAAAAGAAGAAGAAGACATTTTCCCCATTTTGAATGAGTCAAGAAGAATGTGTGCAGAGTGTTTGCTCTTCATGTTAGTTATGTGACGCATTCGTTGTAATGTAAAAAAGTATATTTATAAGGCGCTTATACCTAACTTGAGCCCGAAACGCACAATACAAAAACAATAAGATTAACAAAATGTGTGTACAGCATAGAGTGCAGTGAACCCTGCTGATTACACCAACTTTCCATCCAGTCACATATTGCATTTTTCACACAGTGGATGGCGAGTCAAAGTCAGGTGTTTCATTCTATCTGTGGTGTTGGTTGTCATTTGAAGTATTGGACAGCTCCTCCAGCAAATCTGGTAAAACATTGATTGATTGATTGATTGATGATCACTTATATAGTGCTATTCTCCGCTCTCTTGAGCAGACTCAATGCGCTCGCCTGTGGTTGTACATGAGTGACAAGTTTTTATAGCACGTTTTTTAAATATCCACCGAAGTGGTGTACTTACAGCGCTGGCATGGCTGGTGCCACATGAAACTGCAGCCATCTCGGCGCAAGTTCTGTGTGCACCATACAACCATGCACCGTGTCACTTCATGCAAAGCCACATACGTAAGGTGTATGCGTGTTTAGCTGTAACCTGCCACCTGCACTTTTTGGCAGAATGACCGGGATCTTTTGCGTGCTACTGCGGTAACACGGGGGTGGAACGGATACCGAAATTAGAGTCAGCACAGAAAGTCGACCCTGGAGAAGAAAATTCTCCCGCCGCTCCTGCAGGGATTTGAACCCGGGACCTTTCCGTCACGAGTCCGACGCTCTAACCACTGAGCTATCCCCGTCCCCATTATTATATGTAAAAAAATACATAAATATTTTAAAAAGACTAAGTTTGTGGTGTTGGTTCTCAGTTCAAGTATTGGACAGCTCCTGCAGTGAATCCAATAAAAAAAATATATAAAAAAAATTAAGTCTGTAAATTCATGGTGTTGGTTGTCATTTCAAGTACTGGACAGCTCCTGCTATGAATCTGATAATAATGTTTTTAATTTTATTTAAAGTCTGTAAGTTTGTGGTGTTGGTTGTTTTTTGAAGTATCAGACAGCTCCTCCAGCGAGTCCATTGAAAATAAAAATAAAATATGAAAAAGACTGTAAGTTCATGGTGCTGGTTGCAGCAAGTCTCTGTTCAGCGAATGTGATTTTTTTTTTTTAAATGTATACAAAAATATTTTTCAAAGACTAAGTTCATGATGTTTGTTGTCATTTGAAGTATCAGACAGCTCATCCAGCAAATGCAATAAAAAATATCTTTAAAAAAAAAAAATCTTTTTTCTTTTTTATCACATCTAATCCACAATTTTAGTTGAATATTTTTCATGTGGACACACCGCTTCTGGTGAACAGTATGCTTTAACAGCTAGGCATTGCCAGGGGACTAGTTGTATTGTAGGTCTTGACTGCAGCAATTCCTAAGGGAAGAAGGGAAAAACAGAAGTCTTCTGGTGATGCACAACCATTACCACGTTTGGCTAGAAAAGGCTGGGTGGTTTCGAAGGTGCTTGTCTTCACAAAATTTGGTAGACAGGCTAGAAAAGGTTGGGTGGTTTCGAAGGTGCTTGTCTTCACAAAATTTGGTGACCACACTGACCAACAGGTGTGACAGTAAGGAAATCTAGGTCAAGGTCATAAGGGGAGGGAGATCACACCGACCCATAGGAAATCAGGTCACGGTCATAAGGGGGATCACACTGACCCATAGGAAATCTAGGTCAAGGTCACTTAGGAGGGGGGGGAGTATTTGAAATAAAATGCCAACTTGCATAATTTTCTCTCTGCTGGAAGGTTCGTTTTGGTTACTGACGGTTCAGATCCCAGGACCACCGACGGAGAGGAGAAGGCCTCACAGCTGTTGGCATGGAAACGCACAAAAATCACCCCCCCCACCTGCAGAGTGATCAAAGTGATGATTGAAACAACTTTCACAAGAAAGGTTGGAGGGGGGGAACTCCTGTGTGCAGCGGGTGTGTGCAATGGCCGTTGGCACAGAAACGCACAAAAATCACAATGAATGATCAAAGTGATGACTGAAACAACTTTCAGAAGAAGGGTTGGAGGGGGGAACTCCTGTGCGCAACAGGGTGTGTGCAGCTTGAATGCAGATGTTGTTGTTGTTGTTGTTGTTGTTGATTTTTATATAGCACTGTTCTCTCATCTTGAGCTCACTCACTGTGCTGATATCGCATGTGATGCTGAACAAGTGACTGTATCCTTTGTAGCACATTGACTGTTGTGTTTTAATATCCACCAAAGTGGTGTACTGACAGTGCTATTACATGGCTGGTGCTACATGTAACTGCTGCCCTCTCGGCGCACATTCTGTGTACACCATACAACCCTGCACCAGGTTAGTGTCGCTGCATGCGAAGCCACATACGTAGGGTGCGTGCATGCATGTTTATCTGTAACCCACTGCATGCACTTTTGGCAGAATGACCAGGATCTTTAACATGTTACTACGGTGACACAGAGGTGGAACGGATACTGAAATATGAGTAATAAGAGTAAGAAAGCTGACCCTGGTTAAACGGTGAATTTCCACAGAAACTGACCTTGCCTGCTACAGCTTCCAGTTTTCAGGGAATATATATATATACTGGTTGGTTGTTGCTTGTAGAGCTCCAAAAAAAAGGTTTATCGCTAGTTGTTTGTCCAGTCTCTCAACAGAGACTAGCACTCACATAAAAGTGAACTGTTATGTTCTTGATCATGCAGCCATTGCTTTTTAATTTGATGGTTGGTGTGGTTTGCTTTGTTTGTGTTTTTGTTTTGTTTTTTCTTTTCTTTTCTTCTTCTGTGTGGTCTCTTTGCCGATTTCTACAAAATTCAGTTGTTTGGAGTGAAGAGGTAGTTTTCAAATGGAGTGAGCTGAAATTTGTGAACAAAATAGCTTTGTATTTAAACACTTTCGTGGAATTTATATATAAATGTATATTTTTTTTTATTTTTTTTTATGGGGGGGGGGGGGGGGGGGGTATATGTGTTATTGTTTGTTTTTGTGATCGGGGGTGGGTGGGTGCCCAGGTGGTTGGTTGAATTTTATTCTCCCTCTCTGCTTGTTTCGTGGATTGTTGATGCAGTTAGCTCTAAAAGCTGTGTCCCTGTTTCGTAGGCTCGAGGGTCTCAATACTTATATTTAACTGCTGATCACTGTGCAGGGTGTGTGTGTGGAGGGTTGGTTGACTACAGTGGGGGGGGGGGGGGGCTACTTTAAAGCATATCCTGTCCTTTGACAAGTTACTGTGATGCAAGATGTTGGAGTGTTGGTCTGTGGTGATGCTCATTGTCTGTTGTTGTTATTTTTTACCCTGCAAGCATTATTGGAATCAGTGGATTGTTGGAAAAAGTGTCCATGGTCATTTGTGCGTGTGTGTCTGTTTTTGTGTAGGGTGTTCCCCCCAACCCTCTTGTTTCATCACAGTGTAAACGCATGAACAGTTTTTAAAAAAAAATGTTGATTTAGTTTGACAGTGCAAAGCCTGCAGACATTTTGGGGTAAGCCCCCATTTCAAAGCAACAAAACAGCTTGCAAAAGAACAGTAAAAGAGTGGTTAATGAAAAAAGCAAATGAGGATGTACCTCTGGTGGAGTTATGTACCTTGTATATACTGGCATGCCAGGTGAGTTACTGTAGGCGACTCGGGTCTTTGTTGTTGTGCTGGTGTTGCATATTCCAAGCGCTAGTTAACTCCCTTGCGTGTTGGTTTAGTGATAAATGGAAATGTACTTACCCAATTGCCGTTGGGATGTGTCGAATGCCTGGAGATGATGTTTTAACTGTTGTTCTGTCGCTTTGAAGAAGGGGCTGATCCTGAAAATTTGCACATGGTTTGAATTGTCATATATTTAATTCTTAAAAAAAAAAAAATGTTTGGGTCTTGTTTAAATCTTTGTTTCAGGTTGGGTTTATTTTTAAATTATTTCTTCACAGTGTTTAATGCAGATTCCTGCTATTACTTCATCCCTTGCCAGTATCACAAGATTCACACAGTAATCTGTTTGGAGTGAATGTGACCCCTTTAAATTCAGAGTTCTAAAGATTTAATCAAACAGGAGCTTCCTGTCTTTTGTTTATTTTGTGTGGGTGGGTGTGGGGAGGTTACATGATTGATGCCAGAAACAAATATCTTTATCGGGGGAAAAACATGGCGATAAAAGAAAAAAAAAGAGGGTATCACTTGTAAAAATCAACCCTCGTAAAAATCATCCTGTTTGGTACAAACACACTTTTCTTTCAGGAATATCAAAGATGGCTCTGAATTGTTAATTTGTACTCAGGATTCAGTCTTTCTTAGATTCTTGCATGAAGAGAACTTACACCTGCTCGAAACATGTCTTGCCTGGGATGGGAGGGAGGAAATGGGGGGGGGGGGGGGGGGGAGAGAGAGGCTGTTCTCAAAGCAATCACGATAAAATCAAGTTTTGTTTTAAATTGCTGTGTTGATTTTATTTTTAATTTAGAATCCTTTTTGCACGGAAGTAAAAACTGAAAGAGGTCACAATAAAACTTCAAAATTTAAGATTTTGTTTTATTATTAATTTAAAAAATAAATTTGCATCAGCGTGTGAAAATAAATCACAGAAAAAAACTCAAAAATGAGACTTTTGTCTTTAAAAAAGTGCTCTCTTAATTTTATGTTCAGTTTAGAACCCTTCTTGCATCAGTGATAAATAAAACGGCAGGACTCAACTGTTACAAACACTGTCAAGGATCACGTCTGACACAGCCATTTTGATCCTGTTCATTGGGCGATTTGAACACAGCTGTCATTCCTTTCGGCTCCTTCTGCTGTGATCACATGTGTTTTCTTCTTGTTGTTTTTTGTTAATTTTTTTGTTTCTTTTTTCTTTTTCTGCGGTCAAAAGAAAGTTTGAGAAACCACTCACGTTTGGTTGATTAATTGACTGGTTGACTACTGGATGGATTGTATCTACAATGTCATGAAATGTCGGTTGTTGCATCTGAGAAATGAAATGAAAAAATGAAAAAAAAAAATAACTTGAATTTGTGTGTGTGTGTGTGTGTGTATTTGGCGTGGTGTGTTTGGTTTATTACATTTGTGTTTGTTTGATGAATGATTGTGGTATGGATCATGTGATGTAGTCGGCGTGCGTGCGTGTGTGTTTGATTTGGAATGATTGTGATATGGATCATGTGGTGTAGTCTTGATGTGCGTGCGTGTGTGTGGGCGTGCGTGTGTGTGTGTGTGCAGGCATATGAGTCTTTTGAGGTGTTGAATTCATCACCGACATGTTTCCATTGATTCTACACACACACACACACACACACACACACAGCGACACACCTGCACAGTGAACAAAAGTGGAGAGGAAAGAAAAAGAGCTGGTCTGTTCCGTGATAGTAAATCAAATTCGCCCGTCCGATTCAGTTATGAAACGGACGAGATTAGCTTAACTTCGGCACTTTTCTTGACCCCGTTTCGGGTTTGCATTCTCAAATTGATAAATCTGTAAATGAATAGATTCTAAAATTGTGTCATTTCCTGGACATCCAAAGTCAACTTCCGCTTTTGGTCTCGGGGATCGCTTGTGAGCGTTTTTGCTCGTCGCAAAGCTACAGCCACCATGGTCGAATTTGGCTCAGGACCTGTGAAGGAACACATCGACAACACAGTCTTTATAGTCCCTGGCATCATCATCGTCGTTTTAGTAGGTAAGGCTGCCCTTTGGGGCCACAGGTTAGCCTCCATATGTTCAGTGTTGGCACGCTGTCCTTACTTTGGCACGAGATTCCACGTCAAACAGAAAGATTTGAAAGTGATTTACTGAACTTGGGTCTTTTAGGCTGTCTATATTGCTGATGGTTATTGTTTTGTGATTTCAAGCTTCATTTGAAACGCGTGCGCGCACACATATTCACAATCGCCTACAGGCTACACTACACATAAGCGCGCGCGCACGCACACACTGAGTCGACTGAAATACAACGATACACCACCACCACCACACATCTGTCTCTGTCTCTGTCTGTCTGTCTGTCTGTCTGTCTGTCTGTCTGTCTGTCTCTCTCTCTCTCTCTCTCTCTCTCTCTCTCTCTCTCTCTCTCTCTCTCTCTCTCTCTCTCTCTCACACACACACACACACACACACACACACACTCACACACACACACACACAAACACACAGTGACACACTGCACACACACACACACACACACACACACACACACACACACACACACAAATTCGCAGACATGAATGCTCACACACACACACACGCGCGTATGCTCTCTCTCTCTGTCTCTCTCTCTCACACACACACACATGTAACACACACACACACATCAAGCGACCCATTACAAAGAAACAAAAAACAAAAATGCAGAGCACAACAATGAATAACATTAAACTGAAGGTGTGACAGAAAAGGGGAAGAAGAAACAATTTTGGACAAATAATACTCAACAAGGCATTTTGGTGTTAACTAATAACTGGTAATTTACAGTCTTTTAATATTTTACCATAAAAAAATAAGATAATACTTCACTGTCCTTAAAAGGAAATTTGCTTTACAACAGACCATGAATGATGTGTGTTAAATGAGTAAAATTCAAAATAAATGTATGATAATTCAATGTAAGGCATACACAAAGAACAAAAAAGGTCTTTATTCTAACTCGGCAGCTACCATTACCAGATAACAAGAAGCTGACCTATTGACCTGCTGGCTGTTTTGTTAGATTGGTCTCCTGTCCCCCAGCTCACCCCACAACATGCACACACAAAAAAACAATGAAAGTGTTCCTCAGGTCTGGATGAGACTGAGAGAGAGAGAGAGAGAGATAACCAGAGCCTCCACTAGACTGGCATATATAATATATATATATGCCAGTTTTTACCAGTAAATGTTTCCCCAGTACCGGTAAAAAATATAGTTGCCAGTCCCAAGTACCACCAGGCTGAAAGTGAAACTGAGCGTTTTGTGTGACTTGCTAGAGATCATACTCTGTACCCTGGGTTCTGAAGCAAGTGGAAGCTCCTGCTAAACGGGATCACTACTGGTGATTTTCAGCAAGCAAAAAAGTGAACACGAAAACTTTCACTAAGTAAAGAATTTGTAAGAAAAATGTATTTTTTTCAGGAGGTGGGGTTTTAGTTTGTTTTTAAAACTTTTAAATTCAGTTTTTAAGTGCGTGGACATATATACATACACCAGGCATACACACAAATGCTAAGTTAATATATATGCAGACTATGCAATGGTGTAACACACACACAGACAGCCAAACAAACAGACAACACAAAGAACAAAAATAAGGTAAAACAAACACACACACACACACACAAAGCAGGTGCAGCAACAGCAGTAATGACAACATAAAGGGAGAAAAAATGGGACAGTATCACTATCAGCAGGAGCGAGTGAAAAATTTCTATTTTAGCTATTATTACTATATTTTCTGTGTGTAGCAACATTTTCTCTGTCTTTTGCTCCACTAGATGATGATCAGTTCAACACCCTTCAAAGTCAAGTTGGGGTTAAGAGTCCAAGGGGTCGGCCAAGTTTGGAAGACAAATGAAGCTGACAGTTCCAATGAACAAGCTCCTGCTGCAGCTGCATGGTATTAGAGAGGATACTGGATGTTCACTTGCTTCCATTCAAACTTTGTTTGATGAAGTCAGCATCAATGCAGGTGTACCTACACAAAATGTTGGCCACTTGATACAGACTTGCCTCTACCGGCTGGATATTGAATCAAAGAAGACCAACAATGACATTTCATCATTCCTCAACAAAGGTCTGGAGATGGAATGGATTGCTGAATTTTCCAAGAAACTTGGAAGAAGTTGAGGCATCCCAACAACTCCAAGAGGGAGACTTCAGCTTTAACTTTTCACAGCAAGGCCAGACTGTGGCTGTCTTCTAGTCTACGACAGAGATTTCTATGTTGGGCTGGTACTACAAGTCCATAACCCAGACTTTGCTGATGTCACTTTCATGACAAGCACTGGCAACAACAATATTTTCAAGTGGCCCCAGTCAGAGGACATTGACCAAGTTGCTGCAAAATACGTGTTTGATTCTGACTCTGAAGTTGTGCCCAAGAACAGGACATGGCAAATTGACAGTGTGAGGTGGGGGGAGTTCTCTTGGCACGTTGGAACACCTTCGGGAAACTTTTTGTTGATAAGTCAAATTAGGTCACTGGGTAGGTCATTGCAGGTCCATTTAAGCCCCCTTTTTTAGCTTTGTTTTTCCTGTACATTATTCACAGATGGCAGAAAAGATGAAATACAGTAATTTCAACAAATGTCAAATTTTGACATTTTTGGGGCATTTCCATCACGCAAATTACACAAAACGCCATTTTTGAGGCATCATGATTCGTATTTTTCTTTTACCTCTGTTGTATGGCTAGAAAAAAATATATATACTTGATCACTGTAGTATAGACACTGTGTCTACCAAGTATGAGCTCTGTATTGTCAGTAGTTTTAATGTTATGAACTTTGAAAAATGGCAGTTTCAGTTATTTGTGCGAACAGCCAAAATATTCGTTTTTCAATCTGTCATATCTCCTTTT
>OY757558.1:5363269-5399490 GCA_963584105.1 Alviniconcha strummeri | reverse complement strand
CAGTAAAAGTGTAAAATGTGAAACCGCTAACCCTTTCATTGCCCTTGTGACATCACACGACGTCCTTGATGGCATCTTTCGTATTTGCCGGTAAGATGTCACACTCATAGGACGACCCGCTGGACCTCTGGCTCAGTAGAAACAGTGTATGCTAAGTAGAAACAGCTGGGGGGGAAAAATGAATGTTTGGGGATGGCGGAATCCCTCCGTGAGACTCTGCTTTCAAGAGACTGTATCAGCGGCACATTCTCTGGCAGCAAAAGGGTTAAGCCTTTCTGCTTTTTTTTTTTTGTGCTTTTTTTTTCTTTCTTTCTTTCTTTTTTCGCACTGGCATGTGAAAGGATTGTCATCAAAATGTAGCATTGAAAGTCGATGTTACAGGACCGGAAAATACAATGTTTACAGGCACATCCGTGCAGCTTTCAGCCCGGAAATTTGACAGGCTGAGGCAGTGAAGGGTTAATCAAGATAGGGCCGTCACTCAGCAATAACAACCTCACAAAAGGTTAGAAAGAATGCTTGTTTTTGTTTTTATTTTGAAGAGGATACTGCGAAATGGTTGTTCAGTATTGTCCCATGATAAATGATAAGCCTTCTTTTTAACCTTTTGTGAGTTCTTTTGTGTGCCACACTGATAAAAAAAAAAAGATTTAAAAAAAGTTTTATTTTTAATTATGTTTTATAGTGCTTCTTTATCCCATGCGGGAAATTTGGGTCGCCTGACCTGGATATGGCACGGCAGAGCTCCGCAAGAGCAACATTACCCATTCCCATCAGAGGGTGCAGCATTTGCGTGTGTTCAGACAACGGTATTGATGATCGCTTATGTGGCGCTATTCTCCGCTCTCTTGAGCAGACTCACTGCGCTCACGTGAGGTTCTACACGAGTGACTGGCTTTATAGCGCGTTTTTTGAATATCCACCGAAGTGGCGTACTTACAGCGCTGGCATGGCTGGTGCCGCATGAAACTGTAGCCGTCTCAGCGCAAATCCTGCGTACACCATACAACCATGCTCCATGTCACTTCATGCAAAGCCACATACGTAACGGTGTATGCGTGTTTAGCTGTAACCTGCCACCTGCACGTTTGGCAGAATGACCGGGATCTTTTACATGCTGCTGTGGTAACACGGGGGTGGAACGGATACCGAAATGAGTCAGCACAAAAAGTCGACCCTGGAGAAGAACAGTCTCCCGCCGCTCCAGCAGGGATTCGAACCCGCGACCTTTCAATCACAAGTCCAGCTGGCAGTCTTTGGGATTTTTGACGTGCGCACAGATGCTGATGCATGCGACTGCCCACAGGGACCTGTGGACACATTAAGAGAGTCTGCACTGGAAGCTGACTCTTGGAGACAAATCCCTTGCCGCACCAGGGACTCGAACCTGCGTCAGTATTGTGCCAGGCTTTTCAGTCAGATGCTTTACCAACTGCGCTATCCCAGACCCTGATATGATTAAGAACCTGCGATGGCATGAAAAGAAATTGCCAGGACAACTGTATTATATATGGTTGAAAGTCCTACAACAGTAATTGAATTGATTTTAGGTCAGAGTAGAAAACAATTAATTAGTAATTAATTAATTGATAAGGCCTTATAATTATATGTAGATCTGGAAGACATTATAGTAAATCTGACAGAGGAGGGGGGGGGAGGAGGCGGGTGGGGGGGGGGGGGAGTGAGAAAAAGTCCTACTCCCTTCCTGAAGAGCCTGTTGAGCACATTGGAGTAAATCTGACAGAAGAAGGGCTTGGGGGAGGGGGGGGGGGGGGGGTTAGAAAGTCCTGCTCCCTTCATAAAGAGCCTATTGGGCACATCAGTTCCCCCCCTCCCCACCCCCACCCCCAGCCAAATCCAATGTTTGGCCCACAGTGCCAAGCAGAGAGCAGAGGGGTTATCACAAATCGGATCCTGGTGGGGCCCATTATTAAGCTGGTTGCCTAGGTCAGAGGCCTATTTTGCTACCTGAGTCGCTCAGCAGTAATTCAACTGATCGGTTTGGCTGAGTAACACAACTGCTTTTCTGCTGATTTTCCTTTTGGCAAATGACCCCACTTAAAAAAAAAAAAAAAAAAGGTACACAAGATGGTAAAGTAGAACTACCATGTTTCATGCTGTAAAGAAAGACCCAGCACAGTAAATCGCTGAAAGGAAAATTACTAAAGTCGAAAAAATACCCAAGAGAGTACAGTTTACAAATTGACCGAAATATGACCCCTGTTTTCCTGTAGGGGGGGGAAATCAGGGTAATAAAGTGTGAAGGGAAAGTGCCCACTCTCCACATCCCCAAAACACACAACACACACACACACTCACACGTACACACACGCACAGGCACACACACACACACACACGCACACACACAACCAGTAAAGTAAGAAGAGAAAATGACACAAATTTCACACACAACACACACACTCACACGTACACACACGCACACACAGACACACACACACACACACAACCAGTAAAGTAAGAAGAGAAAATGACACAAATTTCACACACGCACACATGCGCGCGCACACACACACACACACACACACACACACACACACACACACACACACACACACACACATGACAGTAAAGTAAGAAGAAAAAAATGACACAAATTTCACACACACACACACACACACACACACACACACACACACACACACACACACACACAACAGTAAAGTAAGAAGAGAAAATGACACAGATCACACACACACACACACACACACACACACACACACACACACACACACACACACACACACACACACACACAATTCAACAAGAAGACCGTAAAATATGCAAGAAAAATGCAATGATTTTTTTATAATTTTTTTTAATATGATCAGTCTGTGTAGAGACGAGGGGGGGGGGGGAGGGGGGGGGCATCCAATGGAATGACACTTTAATGTGTCGTGCCACAGATTAATGTTATACCGCCCGATAAAAGCCGTGGAAATGTGCAGCTGTTGTTTGAGGCGGAAAACGTGACCCGCATGACCGGGCGCCCGCGCCGGCGTCTGGTTTTACACAGCTCTCATTCACCCTGTCTCCGTCGGATGTGCACCAGTGTGACGCTGTCTGTGTACGTGACAGTGACAGTGTACGTGACACTCCCTGTGTGTGTGTGTGTGTGTGTGTGTGTGTGTGTGTGCCCTCTCTGTGTGTGCGCGCGCGCGCGCGTGTGTGTGTGTGTGACGCTGTCTGTGCGTGACAGTGCCAGTGTACGTGACTCTCTCTCTCTCTCTCTCTCTCTCTCTCTCTCTCTCTCTCTCTCTCTCTCTCTCTCTCTCTCAGTGTGCGTGCGTGTGTGTGTGTGTGTGTGCGTGCGTGCGTGTGTGTGCGTGCGTGTGTGTGTGTGTGTGTGACGCTGTGCGTGACAGTGACAGTATACGTGACACTCCAGCTGTATACGAGTGTGTGTGACTGTACGCGACAGCGGTAGTGTACGTGACACTCCAGCTGCGCACGAGTGCGACGCTGTCCGTACGTGACAGTGTACGTGATTCTCCCTCTGTGCAGTGTGTGTCTGTGACGTGACAGTGACGATGTACGTGACACTCCATCTGTGCACGAGTGTCTGTGACGTGACGTGACAGCGCCAGCGTACGTGACACTCGAGCTTTGTGGAAACCCGAGCGCTTCTAACGTAGGCAATGTTTCACTCCTGAACAATTTGCGAGGAGTGACGAACAGTCAGTTCAGTCTTACTGTCGCCCGACACAAATTAAGGGTGTGTGTGTGTGCGTGGAGGGGAGGGGGGAGTTGAGTGTTCTTTTACATCCACAGAAACCGTAGGCTTATTAGGGACGGGAGCCCAGGACGGCCACCTCGACTTTCACACAGCTCTTGAGCTCTGAAGGGAGAGAGGGGGCCCGGGGGCGGAGGGGGGGGGGGGTGGTGGTGGTAGTTATAGTATCTCTCAGTACGGTGGCAGTGACGACTCGTACTACTGTGGTTACGAAGCTATAAACTCTTAGACACAAACTGTAACGTCCCACGTGGCAGATCCGACCACACACCGTACGCTTTCGGTGCGTGAAGCTCGCATCTGTCACTGGCGTCCGGGAAAGGTACTGGTCGTGTCCGGGTGATGATGAAAGCGACCGTGCGACTGTGAAGCAGTTCGAGGCGTCCGCTCGGCTAAGCGACACTATAGCTAGCTGCCATCTGTTTCCTCACATCAGTGCGTGGTGCGCGCGTTTTATTGCCACCGCTGTCATATGTATAGATAGATAAATATTTATTTATATACAACTGCAGGTGGTTGAACTCAATCAGTGTCGGTCCGTCCGCGAGTGGATGGTTTCTGTCACGGTTTGCGAACCATATGGTGTGCACGTGTGGTTATCGTTTTCAGTTTCAGGTCTTGGTGGTGGTTTGTTTTTTCGGTGCTGCCTTGCTGTGTCAGCGTGGGAGGTGAAGACAGTTGCGAGGTTTTAGACTCGGTGCTTTGACTGACTGGCCGCTTTTGCTGAAGCTGTTGTGGGGCCAACGTGGGTGTTCTGATTCCAGTTCTGGGCACTAAGTGTTTGTAGTTTGAGTTCAAAACGTGCCAGGTTTTAGACCGGATGCTTTGACTGACAGCTGTTGCTGAAGTTGTTGTGGGGCTCGCGTGGGTGTTCTGATTCCAGTTCTGGGGACGGAGTGTTTGTCAGTACTTTGAGCTCAAAACGTGTCTGTGTTTTGACTCGGTGCTTTGACTGACAGCTGTTGCTGAAGTCGTTGTGGGGCCAGGCATGGGTGTTCTGATTCCAGTTCTGGGCACGGAGTGTTTGTCAGTAGTTTGAGCTCAAAACGTGTCTGTGTTTTGACTCGGTGCTTTGACTGACAGCTGTTGCTGAAGTCGTTGTGGGGCCAGGCATGGGTGTTCTGATTCCAGTTCTGGGGACGGAGTGTTTGTCAGTGCTTTGAGCTCAAACCGTGTCTGTGTTTTGACTCGGTGCTTTGACTGACAGCTGTTGCTGAAGTTGCTGTGGGGTCAGGGTGGATGTTCTGATTCCAGTTCTGGGCACTGATCGTCAGTTTGAGCTCAAAACGTGCCATGTTTTTGATTCAGTGCTTTGACTGACAGTGGATCTGACAGCTTGCTGAAGTTGCTGTGGGGTCAGGGTGGATGTTCTGATTCCAGTTCTGGGCACTGATCGTCAGTTTGAGCTCAAAACGTGCCATGTTTTTGATTCAGTGCTTTGACTGACAGTGGATCTGACAGCTTGCTGAAGTTGCTGTGGGGTCAGGGTGGATGTTCTGATTCCAGTTCTGGGCACTGATCGTCAGTTTGAGCTCAAACCGTGCCATGTTTTTGATTCAGTGCTTTGACTGACAGTGGATCTGACAGCTTGCTGAAGTCGTTGTGGGGTCAGGGTGGATGTTCTGATTCCAGTTCTGGGCACTGAGTGTTTGTAGTTTCAGCTCAAACCTTGCCGGGTTTTTGACTCAGTGCTTTTCCGGACTGACAGTGTGACAGCTTGTTGAAGTTGTTGTGGGTTCAGTCACGGTGAGGCCAGCATGGATGTTCTGATCTCGGTTCTGAGCACTGAGTAAGCTCAAAACTTAAAATAAGGTTTTTGACTCAATGCTTTGACTAACAGCTTGCCGAAGTTCTCGTGGGTTCAAACTCAAAGTGAGGCCAGTGTCGATGTTCTGATTTCAGTTCTGAGCACTGAGTGTTCTCAAAACTTAAAATGAGGTTTTTGACTCAATGCTTTGATTAACAGCTTGCCGACGTTCTCGTGGGTTCAAACTCAAAGTTAGGCCAGTGTCGATGTTCTGATTTCAGTTCTGAGCACTGAGTGAGCTCAAAACTTAAAACGAGGTTTTTGACTCGGTGCTTTGACTGACAGCTTGCTGAAGCTCTCGTGGGTTCAAAGCGAGGCCAGTGTGGATGTTCTGAATCAGTTCTGAGCACTGAGTGTTTCTTCTTCTCCTTTGTCATAGGTGACATACTGAGGGAATCCTAAACACAGGCCAGATATCCTCAACTCAGTGGTAGTCAGTATGCTTCTTGTGGCATAAAGAGAAGTGGACAGACAAGCATTTATAAACACACTCACGCTTGCAGAACTGGCTTCTAACTGGGACAGCTGTGAGGAAGTTTGGGACGGACAGTCTGTGTTAGTAACTGTTAGAGGACCGGCATCTCACAGTCTGTGTTAGTAACTGTTGCTGTTGGAGGACTGGCTTCTCACCAGGACAGCTGTGAGAACATCAGGGATGGACAATCTGCATTAGTAACAGTTAGAGGACCGGCTTCTCATCAGGACAACTGTGAGGAAGTTTGGGACGGACATTCTGTGTTACTGTCAGTAGCTGTTAGAGGACCGGCTTCTGACTGGGACAGCTGTGAGGAGGTTTGTGATGAACAGTCTGTGTTACTGTCAGTAGCTGTTAGAGGACCAGCTTCTGACTGGGACAGCTGTGAGGAAGTTTGGGACGGACTGGCAAGAGAGAGCTTTTATAATATATATAAACTTAAAAGACAAGTGTGAGAGTGAAGAGGAGCGACAGACCATGGGAGATTCGGCAACCAACAGCACAGGGCCAGGCAAGGGAGACCCTTTGAACCAGCACGCCACCAACGTCGTCCTCTTTGTCATCTTCGTCTGTGTGTCGGGGGGGCTGATTGGTGAGTGAGTCCGGTTGCGATCTGCAGCAGTCAGTTAGACTGGTTTAACGCGGAGTTGTTCCCAGAGAGGCGCTGGTGGGGACCAAAACCCCAGGAGGTGGGGGGTGGGGGGAGTCTTTTTCTTCTTCACTTTGAGGTCCCATGATCAAACTGCTGATCATTAGGGCGCCTGGACGCTTGGTGGAGGGTTCGACCTAAAGCTCCGTTTGTATGTTCTCTTGTTTGCTGTAAGTTCTGGGGGGGGGGGGGGAGTTGCGAGTGTTTAAACTTTATAGGGAGGAGGCCCTTGACACACACTACACAGTCGCCACCAGAATGACTCCTGCATTAACCCCTTCACTGTCCAGCCTGTAAAACTTCCTGGCTGAAAGATGCACAGACGCACTGCAAACAGTATATTTTCTCTGTCCTATAACACATCTACATTCAATGTATACGTTTTGATGAAAGTCCTTTCTCATGCTAGTGCAAAAAAGAAGACAGAAAGGCATGGTGACCTCAGATTCCACCTGTTTAACATTAAGCATTCTTCGCATGCAACATTTGTTGACCTGGGTTTTCCAGCATTCTTCAGACACAAGGTGTGGTAATTTCAGATTCTGCCCGTTTCAGTATTCTTCACATGGAAGGTGTGCCGTGTGGTAACCTCAGATTCTGCCTGCTTCAGCATTTTTCACATACAGGGTGTGGTAATCTCGGATTTTGCCTGTTTCAGCAAGGTGTGGTAACTTCCAATTGTGCCTGTTTCAGCATTCTTCGCACACATGGCGTGGTAACCTCAGATTCTGCCTGTTTCAGCATTCTTCACCTGCCAGATGTGTTCACAAGTGTTTCAGCACTCTTCACACGCAAGGTGTAATCTCAGATTCTGCCTGTTTCAGCATCCTTCACCTGCAAGATGTGTCCACAAGTGTTTCAGCACTCTTCACACGCAAGGTGTAATCTCAGATTCTGCCTGTTTCAGCATTCTTCACACGCAAGATGTGTTCACAAGTGTTTCAGCACTCTTCACAGGCACGGTGTAATCTCAGATTCTGCCTCTTTCGGCGTTGTTCATATACTATGTGTGGTAATGTCAGATTCTGCCTGTTTCAGCAATCTTCACACGCAAGATGTGTTGACCTGTGTATTTTAGCGTTCTTTACACACAAGATGTGGTAACCACATCATGGTCTGCCTGTTTCGGTGTTCTTCACACACAAGATGTGCTAACTTCACCACCCTCTGCCTGTTCCAGCGTTCTTTTCATGCGAGATGTTCTAACCTCATCACACACTCTCTGCCTGTTCCAGCATTCTTCACACACAAGATGTGCTTACCTCACCACACTCTGCCTGTTCCAGCGTTCGTCTCATGCGAGATGTTCTAACCTCATCACACTCTCTCTGCCTGTTCCAGCATTCTTCACACACAAGATGTGCTAACTTCACCACACTCTGCCTGTTCCAGCGTTCGTCTCATGCGAGATGTTCTAACCTCATCACACTCTCTCTGCCTGTTCCAGCATTCTTCACCCACAAGATGTGCTTACCTCAGATTCTGCCTGTTTCAGCATTCTTCGCCTGCAAGGTGTGTTGACCTGCGTATTTTAGCGTTCTTCTCACACAAGATGTGCTTACCTCGTCACACTCCCTCTGCCTGTTCCAGCGTTCTTCACGTACAAGCTGGTGTCCAGCCTGCGGCAAAAGCAGAGAGCCAAGGAGGAGAAGAAGAGGCAGAAGCAGCAGAAAAAGGAGAAGGAAACGCAGCGGAAGCAGAAGAAGAAATGATGAGATGCGTCGCCTAGCTAGCTTCTCTGCGTGTGTGTGCGTGTGTCTCCACTCCATCCGGACATTGCCACCACCACTGCCACCAAGGAAGGACTCGCCTGCACAACGCTGCCTGCGGTCGCTGCTGTTGTTGCCGTAGCGCCATGGGCAGCAGGCTTAGCAGCCGGGGCATGTGCCTGCCTGGCTGCCTGATGTCAGCATGTACATCGCCGTCATCCTCCTCCTCCCTCCTCTGACTGCGCGACTGCAGCCGAACGTCAGCATGTTCATCACCGTCATCCAACTGCTCGACTGCAGCCTAATGTCAGCATGTTCATCACCGTTGTCACCATCGTCCAACTGCTTGACTGCAGCCTAATGTCAGTGGGTTCATCATCATCATCACCGTCATCCAACTGCTTAACTGCAGCGTAATGTCAACATGTGCATCACCGTTGTCCAACTGCTCGACTGCAGCATAACACCAGCATGTTTCACACCGTCATCCAACTGCTCGACTGCAGCATAACACCAGCATGTTTCACACCGTCATCCAACTGCTCGACTGCAGCATAACACCAGCATGTTTCACACCGTCATCCAACTGCTCGACTGCAGCATAACATCAACATGTTCATCACTGTCGTCCAACTGCTCGACTGCAGCATAACATCAACATGTTCATCACCATTGTCCAACTGCTCAGCTGCAGTGTAATGTCAACATGTTCATCACTCATCCAACTGCTCGACTGCAGCGTCACGTCAACATGTTCATCACCGTCATCCAACTGCTCGACTGGTTCATCACTATCATCCAACTGCTCGACTGCAGCGTAACGTCAACATGTTCATCACTGTCATCCAACTGCTCGACTGGTTCATCACCATCATCCAACTGCTCGACTGCAGCATAACGTCAACATGTTCATCACCATCATCCAACTGCTCGACTGGTTCATCACCATCATCCAACTACTCGACTGCAGCGTAACGTCAACATGTTCATCACCGTCATCCAACTGCTCGACTGGTTCATCACCATCATCCAACTACTTGACTGCAGCATAACATCAACATGTTCATCACCGTCATCCAACTGCTCAACTGCAGCGTAACGTTGACAGGTTCATCACCCTCGTCATCATCATCATCATCATCATGTGATTGCTCGACTACATCCCTGTTGCTGACTCTGAATGTAGATGTTTAGGCCGATGTCACGTTGAGAAATCAAGGATTTCTAGAAATTAAGGAGAGTGATGACAGGAACATCATCCGATGATTTTAGTTTTTTCATGTCGTTTGTTGTTTTATGTATTTGGAGGAATGGAAGTGGGGGGGGGGGGTATGTGGATAAGATTTGTTTGTTTTGGTGACATTTGTAATAATTATGCTGCTGCGCAAAATTGTGTTGGTGAAGTGTGTATGTGAACTGCGACACCCGTGTGCTTTTAGGTTGTCATGTCAGAATTCATGTAGTGACGTAACCAAAAATTACATGCATGCATGCACACACGCATGCACACACACGCACGCACGCACGCACACATGCACACACACACTCTAAAAACAGAAGTGAAAAAAAGAAAAAGTAATTAACTGTGTGATAATAATAGTTAATACTGCTTTTCTTGTGTTGGTTTGTTTGTGTATGCACAACCTTGCTGTAATAATAATGATGAAAAGCATCGCTGGAGTATCAAAAATAAAATCAAAGAACAGGAAGGCTCATGCCCACCCTGGACAGAGATCAGATGCAGTAATCGTGAACTAATTAATCAAAAATACATAATTACAGTGATGACAAGGACGAGCAACATGGTGAAGGGAAAATACGGGAGACATTTTCTTCAGCTTTTTCTGCTTCTTTGCCAAACAAGGCCCACATATATGAGGAGTAAGTAACTTGTTTTTTGTTGTTGTTGTTTTACACCCAGTCAGCCAGTACAGTTACAAATATCAGAGCTAATTTGAGGAGCAGTCAGAGCTCAGGAGCTGTGTGAAAGTCGAAGTGGCCGTCCTGGGCTCCCAGTCCCTAATAAGCCTCATGGTTTCTGTGGATGTAAAGCAGCACTGAACTTGAACCCAGACACTCAGAGCTCAAGAGCTGCGTGAAAGTCGAGGTGGCTGTCCTGGACTCCCTGTCCCTAATAGTCCTTAACATGGTCTCTGTGGACATAAAGCAGCACTCAACTTGAACTCAGAGCTCAGGAGCTGTGTGAAAGTCAAGGTGGTCATCCTGGGCTCCCCATCCATAAAAAGCCTGATCAGACATTAATCAATATTGACTCAAAAGAGGAGCAAATAGACCCATTAATCAGGTTGATCTAAATAGTGATGACATTGAAAATATTAGTGTGCAAGTGCAAGACTTTCCTGATCCAAAAAAGCTGAACACTGGTACAAACTGATGCCACTGTAAACACATCTGGCCGATGTAAACTTATTATAGATCATTTTTCAACATTTATAGATAATTTCTCAACATTTATGCCACCTAAACGCTGCATGATAATGGCAGTTCTGATGCTGCCGGTACTGACAGAAGCTACTATTGATGAGAAAATGCTGAACACTGGTACAAACTGATGCCACCAATATCCCATTGAAGACTGCAAATTATTCACGAAAATTGGGATTCACACATCAGAATCAGTGTAGACCACAAAGAGGAGACAGGAAAATCTTGAATGGAAAGGGGTGCTTGGGTCACTGACACACTGAAGTATGACCTTGAAACTTAAGGCTGTTGTCATGCGGTGACCAATCAGTTTAGAGTTTCTGACACCACTCGCATTGTTGGTAAAACAAGGGACTTTCCTGATCCAAAAATAGATGCAAATAAACGGCTAGTTGATACGTGTGGAAGGAGAGCTGGACTCGTGGATTCTTTTAACAAATCAGGACTAGGGGCTAACAGCCTTGAACTTCATTGTTTGCTCCTCATGCATGTGGGCCTAGTCCTTTTGGTTGCTCTTGATTGGTTAATAAACATAATCATGGTAATGGTACATATCGGCTGTTGTTCTGCGTGTGGTTATTGGATACAAAGTGTGACGAGTCATAACTGCGTCTTCTTAAAACTGCATTTGCCCAGAGTGTGAGACTTGGTTTTGTGTGTGTGTGTGTGTGTGTGTTTTGCAAGACAGGTCATAAAGATGTGCTACTGAACAGAAAACACTGCCAGCTAGTTCGGCCTGTCTGTGAGCAAGGAAGGTAGACGTGGAGTCTGATTGGTTGTTTTGTTACGCTTGCTTCACGCTGAGTTGTCTGTCTTGTTATTTTTCTGCTTATGGTCCATTCTCACGCCTTTTTTTTCCTTTTTTTTTCTCCAGAAAACTCAGATATTTTTCATTATGGGTTAGGCTTTTTTGTACGGCTGTTGTTGAGCAGCTAAGAGATGATAGTTGGTCGGTGGTATGTGCAGCTTGCTGCCATATGGCACTGGTATTTGCCATGATGCATTTACATAACAGCTTTTTAATTTTGTATTGTGTCTGTCCATTCCTTTTCTTTTTTCTTTAATCTGGTATTGATAAATTAGATTGAATGGTCAACAATACCAGCATGTCCTAGCCTTATGTGCTCTTTTAACAGGGGTAATATTGAAGGGACTAACTCTTTGCTCTTTTAACAGGGGTAATATTGAAGGGACTAACTCTTTGCTCTTTTAACAGGGGTAATATTGAAGGGACTAACTCTTTGCTCTTTTAACAGGGGTAATATTGAAGGGACTAACTCTTTGCTCTTTTAACAGGGGTAATATTGAAGGGACTAACTCTTTGCTCTTTTAACAGGGGTAATATTGAAGGGACTAACTCTTTGCTCTTTTAACAGGGGTAATATTGAAGGGACTAACTCTTTGCTCTTTTAACAGGGGTAATATTGAAGGGACTAACTCCTTGCTCTTTGAACAAGGGTAATATTGAAGGGACTAACTCTTGGAAAATTTGTGTCTGATGTTTGCGTATACATGTATGTATAGTTTTATGTTTGCAAAGTGATTGGTTTTGTGGACTGACTTGACAAAGGATTTATATATATGAGAAGAGTTTTGAAATGTACATTTGCTTATGACCTGAGTTTGACTGTCCACCCCTCTGGGATCTTGCCCCACCCCCCACCCCCCACCCCACCCCAGATCGTGCCCCCTGCCCCCCCACCCCCCTTTTTCTAACCTCCCCTCCCCATGTAGAAGAGTATGTATATGTACCACCAAGGAAGACTCATTTGTGTTGTTGTTGCTTTGTTGTTGTTGTTTTATTTATATTTTTTGTTTGGGAGGGGGGTGGGGGAGTCATTCTGCAAAGGAATGAAATGTCTAGCTCAGTGACATTACTGTGTTTATCTTGCCAGTGCTGCTGTTTGACCGCAGTGGTGTCATCTTAGAAAGGTGATGCCGTCCGTGAAAATAGGACCATTTGGACCCAAATAGGGCCATTTGGAAAAGGACTGTTTGGACCAAAAGAGGGCCATTTGGACCAAAAGAGGGCCATTTGGAATAGGACCGTTTGGACCAAAATAAGACCATTTGGACCAAAATACGGCCTTTGGAATAGGACTGTTTGGGCCAAAAGAGGGTGATTTGGAATAGGACCGTTTGGACCAAACTAGGGCCATTTGTAATAGGACCGTTTGGACCAAAATAGGGCCATTTGTAATAGGACTGTTTGGACCAAAACAGGGCCATTTGTAATAGGACTGTTTGGACCAAACTGGGACCGTTTGGACCAAAATAAGACTGTCTGGACCAGTTTTAATGGAAAATGGTGATTTGTGGGATGCCGGGGGCCAACCTTTGCCATGACCATAATCCTCAACCTGATGTTGCGATGAAGGCAGGCAGAGTTGCTGGGAACAACTAATGGATAGGGAACAGTCTAATAATAAAAAAATTAGTTTCCCCCTTTTTTTCCTCTCCATCCCCTACCCCCCCCCCCCACCCCACCACCACCACCACTACCTCCCCCTCCCCTGCCGCCCCACCCCCGAGTGCATGAGCCATCTATCCCATTTGACAAGTGTACATCAAAGTCAGGATTTCAGGAATTTTCAGTTTTAAGTGACAGTATTGATTTTGTTTATTGTTGTTTTGCTTTGTTCCTTGTTGTATGGCTTTTAGATTTTTAATTTTGTTTTAAATATTTTTTTTTAAATTTATTTACCATTGTAGATATTAATTTTTTTTTTTTTTTTTTTTTTTTTTACTCGCCTTGTATGATTTCTATAACGAAATTCATTTTGACTGATTGCGGTCGTTAATTGTTCGTTATGGATTCTCATCTTGAGGTGACCCAGTGTGGTTCACAGGATGTTAAAATCCAATCACTAAGTAATTATCATTATTATTGTTCACTTTCTTTTAATTTGCCGGTGTTGTTAACTGCTTTGGGTGTATTCCCAGACGAGGCGCTTGATGATAAGTGTTCATTGTTACTGATGGTGACAGTAAGCATTAGCAGCAGCATCTCTACGCCGCAGGATATTACTTGTGAAGCTGCCATTTATGTGACCACTTTTACGCTGGATCTGTATGTACTGAAGTATGTAAGTCCTTGACTTTTACATTGGATCCATATGTGTGTGTGTGTGTGTGTGTGTGTGTGTGTGTGTGTGTGTGTGTGTGTGTGTGTGTGTGTTTGTGTGTGTGTGTGCACTTAGAATAGTCTCTAGGGACAAGATTTTGCACTTTAAAAATACTTTAATTATTAATTGTTTAATTGTTAATTATTATTAATTAATTGTATAGATGAACTGATATATGTAAGTCCTTGACTTTTACACTGGGTCTAGATGTGTACTGAAGTATGTAAGTCATTGACTTTTACACTGGGTCTAGATGTGTACTGAAGTATGTAAGTCATTGACTTTTACACTGGGTCTAGATGTGTACTGAAGTATGTAAGTCATTGACTTTTACACTGGGTCTAGATGTGTACTGAAGTATGTAAGTCCTTGACATTTACACTGGGTCTAGATGTGTACTGAAGTATGTAAGTCCTTGACTTTTACACTGGGTCTAGATGTGTACTGAAGTATGTAAGTCCTTGACTTTTGCACTGGGTCTAGATGTGTACTGAAGTATGTAAGTCTTTGACTTTTACACTGGGTCTAGATGTGTACTGAAGTATGTAAGTCCTTGACTTTTACACTGGGTCTAGATGTGTACTGAAGTATGTAAGTCCTTGACTTTTACACTGGGTCTAGATGTGTACTGAAGTATGTAAGTCCTTGACTTTTACATTGGATATAGATGCACTGAAATATGTAAGTCCTTGACTTTTACATTGGATCCATATGTCCTGAAATATGTAAGTCTGTGACCTTTACACTGGATTGTGTAAAGTTTTTAAGTTTTTTTAACTGTTGACCAGTGGGGTGGGGAGTGGGGGGAAGGTCAGGGGGATGACGGGGGAACCATAGTGGAGGACTGTTTGCAATAGAGCGTGAATGTTTATTTTTGGACTTGCCGTGAAAGCCACGCAATTTTCTCTTTTTCAGCCACTGAAAAGAAAATGCTGATTTGGGAGAGGTGGTGTAATTGTCTACTGAACTGAAATAGTCGTACTGGCAGCGGTTTCACTTCTGTTTTCATGTAATTAGCTGTTGGTTGTTTTTTTGTGTGGTAAGTTAGTTTGTTTTTTGCGGGGGGGGGGGGGGGGGGTTGGTGCATGGAAATGGTCTGAATTGTTTCCCCAAAATGTATGTCACCAACAATGGTGAACACGCCACACTTTACAAAATCAGTCAATCATACAAAATATGTACATATATAGACCTCAGAAACAATATTTCAGGTAACTGGAATTTAATAACGTGATGTAATATTACTCGCACACCAGAAACACGCTAGCATGCATGCATGCACGCATGCACACACACACATTCGCACACACACACACTCACACACTCACACTCTCTCTCTCTCTCTCTCTCTCTCTCTCTCTCTCTCTCTCTCTCTCTCTCTCTCTCTCTCTCACACACACACACACACACACACACACACACACACACACACACACACACACACACACACACACACACACACACACAGAGTCAATAGGATAGCTTAAAGAGGTGAGATTTCAAAGGTGATTTGAAAGGTATGAGTGTGTTTGATGATCTAACTTTGCAAGGATGAGAGTTCCAGACAGATGGTGCAGCATAAGAAAAAGATCTCTGACCAAGCGAGTGCATGCGCACAGAGGGAAAAACAAAGAATGGAAGTATAAAGATTTTAAATGTTGAACGACTCCCAGTATGATTGGTTTGGTTTTTAATAGAGAGTTATGCCACCTCTGCCCTATGAACATTTTTTCTTTGCAGTCGTGTAAAAATACAGTGTAGGTTTCACAGCAAGGAAGTTTTTTTATTTTTTATTAATGTGCTTTTGCTTGTAACTGACAGATGAGAGTTTGACCACCCTGAGGGGACCCCTCTGTGGTTGACTTGACAGGACGTTCAAATCAAATCACTAAATGACCCCCAGCAAATCAGAAAATTGATGGGCATTTGCCTGCAAACGACCTGTACATTGGACAACTGTCTCTCCAACATAGGCGCTTGACACAAACCATTTTGCTTGCAGGGGGTGGGATGTTGGGCCTGGCTGTTAGTATGTTGTGTGAGAGCTGATTAGCAAGTAGAGTAAAATATGCCCGTGCCTGTGGTCAAAGTCATAATGTATGTAGCAAGCAGTCAAATATGCCATTGTCATGCGCCTGTGGGCCTAAGTTGTAATTTAATGTATGTTGTGAACGTCTTTAATGACTTGCATTTTTCTCTCTCCCCCCCCCCCCCCTCCCCCCACCATTCGACTGTTAATGAATGTGTTTTGTCATAGCATTTAGGCTGAATAAGATGAAATTGTGGTGGACATATTGAACAGACTGATTGTATGCATGTGACTGTTACGTTGTATAAGTCATAAGATCATAATGAATGTCAGATCAGCAAAGCTGAGTCAAAATACGCCAGTGTCGCGTGCCTATGGGCTCTAGTCTAAGTCATAACTTATTTATGCTGTGAATGTTGTTACCGACTTGCATTTTACTAACTCCTCCTCCCCCCCCCCACCCCATGGGTGTTTATTTTTAGATGTGGTTTTATTCCGTTGCGTACTGCTGAGTGGTCTGGCAGGGGTACTGAATGGAAACCCCCAGCATGAGATTGGAATACAGAGTTTGGTTTCTGCAATTAGAAAGAGTTCTGTTTCTTCATGTTTGAGTGAGGGTTTTTTCTTCTTCTTCTTGTTTTTAAGTCATTCCTGCCGGTGGAAAGTCAGACTTCAGTTTCTGCCGGTGGAAAGTCGGGCTTCAGTTTCTGCCTGTGGAGGGTCAAGCTTCAGTTTCTGCCGGTGGAAAGTCAGGCTTCTGTTTCTGCAGGTGGAAAGTCAGGCTTCAGTTTCTGCCAGTGGAAAGTCAGGCTTCAGTGTGTGCCAGTGGAAAGTCAGGCTTCAGTTTTTGCCGGTGGAAAGTCAGGCTTCAGTGTGTGCCAGTGGAAAGTCAGGCTTCAGTGTGTGCCAGTGGAAAGTCAGGCTTCAGTGTGTGCCAGTGGAAAGTCAGGCTTCAGTGTGTGCCAGTGGAAAGTCAGGCTTCAGTTTTTGCCAGTGGAAAATCAGAGTTTGGTGTCTGCAGGTAAAAAGAGTTCTGTTTCCACATGTTTGAGTGATTTTAGTTTTGTTTGTTTTGCTTTTCCCGTCCTTTCTTTTGACTCATTTCTGCACGGCACATGCTGTACTCAGTGCCCTGAAGGATTCCACCAAAGTGCACATAAATGTGTTCCTAGTTGTTATTTTGCGTTGACGTACCTCATACTGTTCAAAACTGGTCATACGGCACAAAGACCATCGCTCACTCTACTCTGTTCTGTTCAGCGGCATCAGCGGTCCTGTCTGATGTTCTGTTGCTTTTGTTCCTACGTGTGCAATGCCACGTTGACTGGCGCCCGGTAGTGGCGACAGTTTCTGTCGTATGGAAATTCAGAATGTATGTTTCGCGAGCGCTGGTGTTGTGACAGATTTGGCCGTAACGTTTATTCCTGTAAGTATGGCTGAGACAAGGGTTGACAGCAGCAGTTTCAGACTTCTACAGCAAGGAACTGAATATGCGCTGGATGTTTTTGTTGGTGGTGATGGTGGTGGGTTTCTGTGCTTAAACAGCTGTTGTTTTCGGTTGGGAGTGGAGAGATTGTACGAGACTGTGTGAATGTACGAGATTGTGTGAATATCTCACAGAGTGCAGTTTAGCCAAATCGAATTCTCTTAAGTCTCATAGCACAGTGTCTAGGAGCCTGTGTGAATGTATGAGATTGTGTGAATATCTCACGAAGCGCGTGAAACAGTCTAGCCAAATCAAATTCTCTTAAGTCTCATAGCACAGTGTCTAGGAGCCTGTGTGAATGTATGAGATTGTGTGAATATCTCACGAAGCGCGTGAAACAGTCTAGCCAAATCAAATTCTCTTAAGTCTCATAGCACGGTGTCTAGGAGACTGTGTGAATGTATGAGATTGTGTGAATATCTCACGAAGCGCGTGAAACAGTTTAGCAAAATCAAATTCTCTTCAGTCTCATAGCACAGTGTCTAGGCAAATGTGTCCTGAGCTTAGAATGGAATAAAATTACCTGTCTGTCTGTCTGTCTGTCTGTCTGTCTGTCTGTCTGTCTGTCTCTCTCTCTCTCTCTCTCTCTCTCTCTCTCTCTCTCTCTCTCTCTCTCTCTCTCTCTCTCTCTCTCTCTCTCTCTCTCTCTCTCTCTCTCTCTCTCTCTCTCATGTTGCTAGCTTGTAAACAAACATAGCATGTATGTGACCTATATATATGACAGTGCATGCGAAAGCAAGTTTTTTTAAAGGGGTTCCCAGATGCTACACTATACTTAATTGTCAATGGAACTAGTTAAAAGAGAGAAAATAAGTTTGTTTTTCAGTCACAGTTCATTGAGTATGATTTCAAGAAAGCCGAAAATTTTGAACAGAATGTGGTGTTACTCACTGTTTCTACTTACACTAAAAAAAAGTTTGTTTTTCAGTCACAGTTCATGGAGTAAGGTTTCATGAAAGCCAAAAATTCTGAACAGAATGTGGTGTTACTGTTTTTATTTACGCTAAAAAAGAGTTCGTTTTTCAGTCATAGTTCATTGAAAAAGGTTTCAAGAAAGCCAAAAACTCTGAACAAAATGTCATGTTGCTGCTTTTATTTACACTAAAAAAAAAATATTTTTTGTGCAATCACATTGAAGCATTCTTGCTTTGTAGAGGAGAAATTTGTTTGACTTTCACTTTCCGGTACAGCTTTTTGTGAAGAGTGATTTACGAAGTGACCAACCTCTTCACCATAAAATGCAAACTTTACAATAGTTGTAATACTTGTTTGAAATACATTTAACACGTCTGAATTTTAATTATTATTTTTTAATTAATAGCCCATTTTGGTAGTTGTCAGACATTTATATTGGCAAGAACTGTTTTGACTTTACAGGCTAATGTTTATGTCAGTTTTACTAGCTGTAGGCATATTTGTGATAAATTTTGTTTTGTTCATTATATCACATTGTTTGTGATGTTAAATTAAGTTCTCTTTGCTGGGAACCCAGAGAGCGTTCTATCCACACACACACACACAAATTACAACAGGAATGGGGTTGAATTCAATTTTGCATGCTCTGCCTGCTGTCAGGAACTCTTCTTCTAAGATCCAAACACACACATACACAAAAAAAAGTTAAAAACAGAACAAAAACAAACGCTGTTTATTTTGACAAAACACAAGATGCCAGGGAATGAGTTTCTCTCTTGTGATTGGTAAGATCCAAACATGTAAAAGGCTCAGAATAAAGCTATTTATTAGGACAAAACATTGCATGCAATATTCCAGGGTAATCCCCTTTATCAAGCTACAAAACAAACACTTAAACAACAAACAAACGGTGAAAACTGACGAAAAATGACATGGAGAGCTAATCCACTTATCTATTTTGGGCGAGCTATGTCTGTGCTTGTTTGGATCTTGTTTTAGAATGCTAGCGGTCATTTCAGATTTTTGCGATTGGTCAATATTTTCTTCACCTTGATTGGTCAATATTTTTTTCGCCTTGACTTTTGCCTTTCTTGGTCGCTTGTCACTCTCAGCGTTGGCATTGTTATTGGATCACAGCTGAACTCCATGTGAACATCCTCTTGCTCGTCACGCTTGTGGAAGATGAAAAAGATGAAACAGAATGAGGCCCAGAGCACTTGTGCAGAATTAACTCCCTTGTGTGTTGATTCTTTTTTTGCCCAGAGCACTCATGCAGAATTAATTGTGTGATGATTCTTGTTGAAGATGCTTTTTTGCCCAGAGCACTCAGGCAGAATTAACTTTGTGTGATGATTCTTGTCAAAGATGCTTTTTGCACTCGGGCAGAATTAACGTCCTTTGTGTGATGATTCTTGTCGAAGACACTTTTTTGCCCAGAGCACTCATGCAGAATTAACTCCCTTTTGTGTTGGTTCTTGTCAAATATGCTTTTTTAGCACACAAGGGAGTTAATTAGCGCTCAAAAGACGTCACACAAACACAGCAACAAAGACCCGAGTCACCTACTATAACTCTCACCTGGCATGCTAGTGAATACAAGGTACATAAACTCCACCAGAGGCACATTCTCAAAAGTACCTTGTATTTACTCACATGCCAGGTGAGTTACTGTAGGCGACTTGAGAATCAGGTCTTTGTTGTCATGTTTGTGTTACGCATATCGGGCGCTAATTAACTCCCTTGTGTGTTGACTCTGTACGAGTGCTCTGGGTCTCATTCTGTTTCAGATTGCGAAGGTGATTTTTGCTTGCATTCTCACCAGTCTGGGTGTTGAAGCTGAAGTAGCTGTTTTGCATTGTCGGAAAGTTCTTTTTAACAATGGTATATTAACCCCTTCACTGCCACAGCCTGTCAAATTTCCGGGCTGAAAGATGCACAGACGCACCTGCAAACAGTATATTTTCTGGTCCTGTAACACCTATTTTCAATGCTGTGTGTTTTGCTGAAAACACTTTCACGTGCTGGTGCAAAAAAAAAAAAAAAAAAAAAAAGACAAAAAGGCTGAAGGGTTTCAAATTTTGCAATTTAATGGTCATTTTCAAGTGACATCACAGCAGTGAAGGGGTTACAGTCATTAAGGCTGTGTGCCCATTCTTTTATTGACATGCCATGAAAACCACGCAATATTTTAAACAACTGTAAATGATGTCTTTAGCCCAAAGCCTAGGCAAGATTTTAAATGAATCAGCACACAAGGGAGTTAATCAGCGCTCAAAATACATTGCCTGTAGTAACTCTCACTTGGTATGCATGTAGATGTTTATCACAAAGCTTAGGCGGTATTTTAAATGACTGTTAATGTTGATCACAAAGCCTGGGTGATCTTTTAAATGACTGAAAAGGTTTATCACAAAGTCTAGGCAATACTTTAAAGGACAGTAGATGCTTATAACAAAGCCTAGGCAATATTTTAAATGACTGAAAATGTTTATCACAAAGTCTAGGCAATACTTTAAAGGACAGTAGATGCTTATAACAAAGTCTAGGCAATATTTTAAATGACTGAAGATGTTTATCACAAAGTCTAGGCAATACTTTAAAGGACAGTAGATGCTTATAAAAAAGCCTAGGCAATATTTTAAAGGACAGTAGATGCTTATCACAAAGCCTAGGCAATATTTTAAAGGACAGTAGATGCTTATCACAAAGCCTAGACAATATTTTAAAGGACAGTAGATGCTTATAACAAAGCCTAGGCAATATTTTAAAGGACAGTAGATGCTTATCACAAAGCCTAGGCAATATTTTAAAGGACAGTAGATGCTTATAACAAAGCCTAGGCAATATTTTAAAGGACAATAGATGCTTATCACAAAGCCTAGGCAATATTTTAAAGGACAGTGTTTATCACAAAGCCTAGGCAATATTTTAAATGACTGTAAGTGTTTATCATGAACCCAAGGTGATATTTTAAATGACAGTAAATGTTTATCATGAAACTTATGTAACATTTTAAATGACAGTAAATGTTTATCACAAAACTTACTTGATATTTCAAATGACAGTAAATGTTTGTCACAAAAATTAGGTGATATTTTAAATGACAGTAAATGTTTTTTTACGAAGCTGAGGTAATAATTTCAATGACAGTAAATGTTTATCACACTGCCTAGGTTATATTTTAAATGACAGTAAATGTTTATCACAAAACTTAGGTGATCTTTTAAATGACTGAAAATGTTTATCACGAAACCTGGGCGATATTTTAAATGACTGTAAATTAATGTTTGTCACAAAGCCTAGGTGTTTGTCACAAAGCCTAGGTGTTTGTCACAATGCCTAGGCAACATTTTATATGACTGTAGATGTGTCAGCGACTAGAGGTTTATCACGAAGCCTAGGTGATATTTTAAATAACTGTAGGTGTGTATCAAGAAGCCTGGGTGATATTTTAAATGACTGAAAATGTTTATCACAGAGTCTAGGCAATACTTTAAATGACATTAGATGTTTATCACAAAGCCTAGGTGATATTTTAAATGACAGTAAATGTTTATCATGAAACTTAGGTGATATTTTAAATGACAGTAAATGTTTATTACGAAACTTAGGTGATATTTTAAATGACAGTAAATGTTTATTACGAAACGTAGGTGAGATTTTAAATGACAGTAAATGTTTATTCCGAAACGTAGGTGAGATTTTAAATGACAGTAAATGTTTATTATGCAGCCGAGGTGATACTGTAAATGACAGTAAATGTTTATCACAAACCCTAGGCAATATTTTAAATGACTGTAAATGTTTATTACGAAACGTAGGTGAGATTTTAAATGACAGTAAATGTTTATTATGCAGCCAAGGTGATATTGTAAATGACAGTAAATGTTTATCACAAAGCCTAGGCAATATTTTAAATGACTGTAAATGTTTAAATGACTGTAAGTGTTTGTCACAAAGCCTAGGCAATATTTTAAATGACTAAAAATATTTATCACAAGACCTGAGCAATATTTTAAATGACTGTAAGTGTTTGTCACAAAGCCTAGGCAATATTTTAAATGACTAAAAATGTTTATCACAAGACCTGAGCAATATTTTAAATGACTGTAAGTGTTTGTCACAAAGCCTAGGCAATATTTTAAATGACTGTAAGTGTTTGTCACAAAGCCTAGGCAATATTTTAAATGACTGTAGATGTTTATCATGAAGCCTGAGGCAATGTTTTAAAATGACTGTAAATGTTTATTGCAAATTATTGTGTGCTAGGCTGCAAAATGCCTATACGTCTTTATCTTCCCCATATAAATACAGCTGATTGACTCCTCAAGGTGACAACTCTGGGTCCGTACTGAAAGTGGTCACTTATACAGTGCAATTGCTTGTGTGTGTAGTTACTGGACATGGTCAGTTTTACCCTGGCCCTAAACCTCATCAACAGATTCTGTTTCCTGGGTCGATCTCGTGGGCAGAATGTAGTTTTCCGGTGGCACTTTGAATCCCAGTCAAGAATGATTATAACCACGTGTACATGTTTGTGTATGTATGGTTTGTGTTCTGATTCACAGGTGTACTGATGTGTTCTGATTTCAAGAGTGTACTTGGTACGTGTTATGGTTCATGAAGTACAGTAATTGTGTTCTGATTCACGAGGCTTTTATGTTCTTGATTCACAATTGTACTTGAGTGTTCTGATTCAAGATTGCACTCAGTACATATTCTGATTTGTGAGCTACAGTAGTTATGTTCTGCTTCATGAGCTCTAGTAGTTCTGATTCATAAGGTACAATGCATCATGAGTTACACTGAGTTCTGATTCATAAGGTACAATGCATCACGAGTTACACTGAGTTCTGATTCATAAGGTACATACATTATGAATCACAAGTTGAAGTTCTGATTCATAAGGTACAGTACATTATGAATCAAGTTACAGTGAGTTCTGATTCATAAGCTACAGTATGAATCATGAGCTACAGTGAGTTCTGATTCACAAGGTACAATACATTATGAATCACGAGTTATAGTCAGTGAGTTCTGATTCATAAGTTACATTATGATTCATGAACTACAGTATGTTCCGATTCAAAAGGTACAGTACATTATGATTTGCAAGGTGTTACCTGCACAGTGTCTGCATGCGCTTCTTCAGTTTCATCAGGTACTGCATGTGTTTTTGTAACTTGTAAGACGGTGTGTGAGAGAGAGAGAGAGAGAGAGAGATTCAGTCATGGTTATTTCATAGTATGCATGAGACCCTGATTGATAACCACTTTTTAGCATATCTTCTCAGAAGCAGGCAGTGCTAGTGACTTAATTGGGAAGCACATTCTGAGCAGTATCAAATTCAAGCCTTGAGCAGCCCCACCTTTTCTCCCTTCGGCATTCCAGATTGTCGTCCTTGGACGTCTGGCTTGACGGTGTGTTGGTGAAGTTGGTTGTCTGCCTCTTTGGAGTCCCAGAGCTTTTCTGCAAGCGTACTTGGCTTCTGGGTAGTGTGTGTGTGTCTCACATGGGCAGCGTGCGTGTCTCACATGGCAGTGTGCATCTCACATCGGCAGTGTGTCTTACACAGTGTGTGTGTGTCTCATACAGGCAGTGTCTCACATGGGCAATGTATCTCACACAGGCAGTCGACTGTGTGTGACAGACCAAGGCGATACAGGTGGGCACACAGTCGGCAGCGGCCAGTCCGTAGTCGGAAGATGGTGACCTAATGGTGTTGGTGCTACAGGTGTTGCATCAGGTCCTGCTGGTGTTGGCGCCGCAGGTGTTGCATCAGGCTCTGCTGATTTTGCCGCCGCAGGTGTTGCATCAGGTCCCGCTGGTGGCGGCTCTGCTGGTGTTGGCGCCGCAGGTGTTGCATCAGGTCCTGCTGGTGGTGGCGCTGCAGGTGTTGTATCAGGCTTTGCTGGTGTTGGCGCCGCAGGTGTTGCATCAGGTCCTGCTGGTGGTGGCACTGCAGGTGTTGTATCAGGCTTTGCTGGTGTTGGCGCCGCAGGTGTTGCATCAGGTCCTGCTGGTGGCGGCGCTGCAGGTGTTGCATCAGGCTTTGCTGGTGTTGGCGCCGCAGGTGTTGCATCAGGTCCTGCTGGTGGCGGCGCTGCAGGTGTTGCATCAGGCTTTGCTGGTGTTGGTGCTGCAGGTGTTGCATCAGGCTCTGCTGGTGTTGGCGCCACAGGTGTTGCATCTGGTTCTGCTGGTGGTGGCGCCGCAGGTGTTGCATCTGGTCACGAGATGGAGGGCAATGTCAGGCTGTCTGTTCACCAGTGCTTGCCCTTTTCTTTTACAAATAGCCCAGTGTACAACACAGGGAATTTCGACAGTTGTGTAGGATACACAGGAGCAGGAGGTGTGAGTTGTCATGTTAACCCCTTCACTACTAGATGCGTATGGTTCAGCTTCAGTTTGACCCTAAAATGCATCATGTTCCCATGGATGGTTTAACGAGGTGGAAGATGTCAGTCATTATTCTTACCTCTTTCTTTAAGATGTAAGCTTGAAAACGTGCTGGGTACGCAGAAACAAGGTTAATTTTAACCCCTCCAGTGTCATACCATAAGATTTTTTTTTTGATGGTGCTCCATCACACATCTGGCACAAATTGTCACATTCCATGGTTTAGGTTACTGTATTTATGATTAAAAGAACCGCTGCTCTTCTTTTTTTTTCTTTTTTTTAACGTGTATTGTTTTTATTGGTGAGCTAAAGAATCAGCCCGAGGTAACCAGTGTGCAGTTAACAGTATGTTAAATATCCAGTAAGTTAGTAATTGGATTTTAACATCCCATCAGCCACACAGACACACTCCGAGCATTGCTTTCCGGTACCTTCCTCCAAACTCTGCCAGATTTGGTTACGCCACTGAAGGGGCACTCTTTATATCCATGCAGCTGTCCACCGACCCGGTCAGCGTCCTCGAAAGGTTTCAGGTACTAATAAGACTGTGAAATGAACATAGTGCCTAAGCACCCACGTAAACATGAGACGCATCCACACCAGGCAAGAAAGAAAAATCCATCTGGATTCTAATGATTTTGGTTTTATTTGTGCTGGTATGAGCAATACGGTCAGTTAAAAAAAAAAATGTCTGATATAATCTGAATTGTCTGTTACGTTTACAAACTTACTGCTGTTTGAGCTTCATCGAAAAACTCGTTAGACGAGCTTTTTCTAAGACCTATGGCTTGGAGTTTGCCACCTATGGTCACTGCAGGGCACTGTTTGTTAGCTGACAGTTATTTTAGACCTATGATGTAATCAACTGTGGTAGTGGTTGTAGGAAGGATGTCATTGACCAGCGCTTGGAGTTTGATGCACAGGGTCACTGCGGGGCGGTGTCCAGTAACCAGCCAACCTCGAGAAACAATGCACCTGCAAACAGCTGTAACATTTGTCTCACTAGTCTGATGTACTTTGTAACAAGATCCAAACACACACAAAAAGTTCAAAAAAATGCGATTTATATATATATATATTAGGACAAAACACAACATGCAAATTTTTAGGATAATCCCCTTTATCAAGTACTTTGTAACCCACTTAAAAAATAAAAAAAATAAAATGTACTTTTATTCACATAATTATGTTTTTATTCAGAACACTTTAAGTTTCTTTAACACTTTACATTTATTCACATTTATTGACGTAATTGTGTTTTTATTTAGAGGAAACCTTGCAGTGTTTGTCTGGGACTGAAGGGGTTAAAATCCACAGCCAGCACTGGAAGTGAGGAGATGAAGGCTTAACTGCAAAGGAAATGTTAATCTGTTGTCTTTTAACTGCCCACTGATTCAGAAGTGTCAAATGAATGAACCTTTGTTCTTCCCTTCTCTGGCTTGCTGACAGATACAGGATGACAGATGTGTAAACTGGTTGCCTATATATACTGGTTTTCTGTCTCCGAATTGCTGATACACGGCAACAGCTGTGTAAACTGGTTTTCTGTCGGCTAGTTGCCGATACATGGTAACAGATGTGTAAACTGGTTTTCTTACTGTAAGTTGCTGACTGATAAAGAGCAACAGATGTGTAAACTGGTTTTCTGTGAGCTGCTGACTGATGCATGGTAACAGATACTTAAACTGGTTTCTGTCTGTGAATGGTTGACTGATACACAGCAACACATATGTAAACTGGTTTTCTGTCTGCGAGCTGCTTACTGATGCATGGTAACAGATGGTTAAACTGGTTTCTGTCTGTGAATGGTTGACTGATAGTGATACACAGGAACAGAAATGTAAGCTGGTTTTCTGTCTGTGAGTTGCTGATTGATACCTGGCAGCAGCTGTGTAAACTGTTGTGAACTGCCAACCGATACACAGCAACAGAGGTGTAAGCTGGTTTTTGTGTGTGAATTGTTGACTGTACACGGAAACTGATTTTCTGTCTGCAAGTTGCTGATACATGGCAACAGATGTGTAAACTGGTTTTCTGTCTGTGAATTCAATTGCCAACCAATACACAGCAACAGATGTGTAAACTGGTTTTCTGTCTGTGAATTCAATTGCCAACCAATATGCAGCAACAGATGTGTAAACTGGTTTTGTCTGCAAGTTGCCGATACATGGCAACAGATGTGTAAACTGGTTTTCTGTCTGTGAATTCAATTGCCAACCAATACACAGCAACAGATGTGTAAACTGGTTTTGTCTGCAAGTTGCCGATACATGGCAACAGATGTGTAAACTGGTTTTCTGTGAATTCAGTTGCCAACCAATACACGGCAACAGATGTGTAAACTGGTTTTCTGTCTGGGAGTTGCTGATTGATACAGTCACGGCAACAGCTGTGTAAACTGGTTCTCTGTCAGTGAATTGCCAACCGATACACAGCAACAAACTGGTTTTCTGTCTATGAGTTGCCAATACATGGCAACAGCACTGATACACGGAAACAGCTGTGTAAACTGGTTTTCTGTCTGTAAATTGCTGACTGATGCAAGATAACAGGTGTGTAAACGAGCATGTTCTGTGAATTGCACACTGATACAAAGGCAACAAGTGTGTAATATTTTCTTCTTCTGTTTGTTCATTTTTGCTAGTAGGGTGGTCTCCCTTGCACACACAATGTTGCACAAGTTACCCCGGCTTCCCCCCCACCTCTAATATTTTATGTCTGACCTCTGATAAATGCAAGAGAATTTACAGTCATTCACATTCCAATTCCCCCCCCCCAGCTTCTTATGTAAATTAGGTGCGAGTGTTAGTGTTTACTAGGTATGTTACATATGTAAAAGTGTGCGTGTACGTTACGTGCATGTATATTATGAAGTGTGTATGTTAGCTGCATACAGGTAGGTGTGTGTGTGTGTTGCGTTCATAAATTATGTGCACGTGTATGTGATGTATGTTATGTGTATGTTTACTAAATGTTTTAGCACATGCTCAGTTTATCATCCACAAATCAGGGTTTTATGATGACAGTGTATGTTGTGCGACTGTGTGTTTGCTATTATATTAAACCATGTCAATTTTACACGTGGAAGTATTTGTGTGTATGTGCGTGGAGGGAGAAGGGTTTATGTAATGTTGATTCTATACAGCATTCAACTTCACAGCACATATTCCCAGCTGTTAAGGGCATAGAGCCAAACACGCAAAAGGTTTAAAAGAATACTATTTATTAGGACAAAACACAGCATGCAAATTTTCAGGGTAATGATAATAATGGACATTTCTATGGCGCATGATCCCATACAAAAAGCTGCAGGAAACTGTTTATCAACAAAATAAAAAGGTTTCAGGCTACAAAATGACACATTAAGGAACATGTAACAACAATTAAACATCGCAAAACGATAAAAATGAGATGGAGAATTTAAACAATTAAATGTTGAAAAACAATGAAAAATGAGATGGAAAGCAATAAAATGTTCAAAAATGTTGACAAATGAGATGGAGAACAATTAAACATTGAAAAAAAACAAACAACAAAAACGAGTTGGTTGAACTTAAACAACAATTAAACAATAAAAAAACTATGGAAAATGAGATCTTAAAGAACAATAAAATCGTGAAAAATTATGAAAAATGAAATGGAGAGCTTAAACAACAATTAAACACTGAAAAACTATGAAAAATTAGATGGGGAACTAGAAACAATTAAAATGCTGAAAAACAATGAAAAAGGTGATGGAGAACTTGACCATCAAACATTGAAAAACAATGAAAAAATGTGATGGAGAATTTAATCATTAAATGCTGAAAAATTAAGAAAAATGACATGGAGAATTTAAACAACAAATGAATAAAAATGAAATGGAGAGATGACCATACAGGCAGTTTTTCAGTACCTACAGATGCTCCACCAGAGTCCTGTCAGTTCTGTGGCTGATTCGTCAGCATCCCCTGCAGATGTGCACAAAGTCCGTCCAGACATTAAAAAGTCCAGTGGACAGGAAAACAACGCAACTCAACCAAAAATAGTCCAGTGTATTTTCACTGTTTAACTGCTGAGTGTCATTTTGTTGCTTGATAAAGGGGATTACCCCAAAAATTTGCATGTTGTGTTTTGTCCTAATAAATGCCACACTTATAGTCCAGTGGATTTTCACTGTTTAACTGCTGAGTGTCATTTTGTTGCTTGATAAAGGGGATTACCCCAAAAATTTGCATGTTGTGTTTTGTCCTAATAAATGCCACACTTTTGGACCTTTCATATGCTTGGATCTTGTTTAAGAACGCTATCAGTCATTCTTATTTCACATACTATTTGAATCAACACAGTTTTTACTTCTCAGACATGACACACATGCACACTTGAAGCCTCACTTTCCAGCGGTCTGCTAAAACTGGTAACGACCTCGAAGGGGCACTCTGACTTTGTCACCTGTGGAAAATTGGCTGCTGACATCGCAGAAGTGTCGGCCGGGACAAGTGCAATTTGGACATCAAAACACGCAGATTGCACAAATCATGACCGAGACAACTACGGAATGCTGTCCCTGATGAAGAACTGACTGCCCCCCCACCTGCTCCTGTCTAATGCCTTACTGCTAGGCCAAACCAGCTCCCATTTCAACATGGTTTGTATGAATGGACATGTACTCAACATACTATAGCTCATTGTATCCTTTGTTCATAGTGGTTTCCCTCATGGGCGAGGGCTGGATGTAAAAGGACCTTGAGTCTTCTTGACAACCCTCATAAAATAGAGTTCACTCATTCATTCATTCTCTCTCTCTCTCCCTCTCTCTCATACACACCCACAGGGACAGACCTAGACCACGATGACTTCCCAGTGTACTTATGATAAAACTAGCAGCATGCTGTCCGACTGAAGGATGCTGGGAAGATGGCAGCAGCTGGTCGAGGGAAGCGTGTTTGAGGACAAGGCAGGCCGGGACCAGTGCAATTTGTTGTCGCAAGCCACAAATCACTGCTCCTGATCACAACCGCCTCGCCCCCACAGTCCTCTCCCCTTGGTCGCACCTTTGTTCTCTGCCCCATGTTGCACTTCAGTCCTTTCCCCTTGGTCACACCTCGGTGCTCTCCCCTTGGTCACACCTGGGCCATCAAACTGAATAAAACCATGCCAATTCCCAAGATGTCTTTAAACAGGATTTATTAAAAAGCCTGTAAACATGCACATACACAACAGTGAACACATCTACAACTGTGAACATTCGTACATAAACAACACTGAACATGCATACAACAACGAACACACACACACACACACAAACAACCAATGAACGCACACAAACGATGACAAATTATTGCATATCTAAGCATCTTACTTGTCACCAATACTTCAGTGCCAAGAGAACCTAAAAAGAACACACCAGCACCTGTCATTCAATCAAAACAAAATCTATGGAATCTCACCAGACCGAGCAGATCAGGCACCAATGAAACGAGTATAACCCAGCCAGCCTTTTCTTTCTTTCTTCAAGTTGTCAAATGAAACATGCACACACACACAATAAACCCCAACAAAACAATCCACGCAAAATCCATTGCACACACCACTACAAAGCCGGAACCCTTCCAGTGCATTCAGTCGCAATGTGATACTGACGTGATGCGCATTCTTACAAAAAGTTCACCTTTCAGAGCCCCCCCCCCCCCCCCCAAACCACTCCTTTCCCCCACTACCTCTATATCGAATCTCGCTCTACATTTTCATGTAAATACCCCCCCCCCCCCAAAAAAAAACAAAAAAAAAAACAAACCCTGGGGTCTATAACCTTTCTACTCTTGCTGACTTGCACATTTTACCCTGACAGCGTGGTAATCTGCACAAGCCAAATGTTCTTACGAGACCTGTTGCTGTTATTGTTGTCGATCACTTTGATATAGCGCTATTCTCCGCTCTCAGGCAGACCTGCTGCGCTCTTGTTGCGTACGATTCTAACCGAGTGACCGTCCCTTTTTACAGCAGGTTTTCATTAGCCACTGAAGTGGTGTACGCTGTTTGGTTTTGTTGCACGGCTGATGCCGCTTGAAGCTGCGCCGTCTTGGTGCGTTCTGTGTACACCATACAGCCACGCACCATGTCATGTCACTTCATGCAAAGCCACATCCAGAGCAGCATGCACACGTGTTTAGCTGTAACCTGCACTTTGGGCAGAATGACCAGGATCTTTTATATGCTACTGTGGTAACAGGGGGGGGGGGATGGATACCTAAACAAGAGCACAGAATGTTGACCCTGGAGAAGAAAATTCTCCCACTGCTCCTGCTGGGACTCGAACCCATGACCTTTCAGTTTATCCAAATATTTCTTCCTCTTCTCATAAAGGTCGATTTATTCAGAAACGGTTTAAACAAAATTCTTCAGTTCAGCTATCAAAAACAGTTTCAAAACAAAAAAACTATTCAGCTGAGGATGTACCTTGTATTTACACGCGTGCCAGCTGAGTTACTGTAGGTAACTCAGGTCTTTGTTGTTGTACACGAGTTGCGTCTTTCGAGCATTAATTAGCTCCCTTATGTGTTGACCATTCATTTGCGGGCCAAAGCAGTGAAGTAAATGCTGACAGTAATGAGGCCGGGACAAGTGCAATTGGATATCAAATCAACCAATGACTGCACAGGTCACGACCTCTCCGTGCCAGCTGAAGTCAAGGTTCCAGTCTGTTCTGTTTCAGTTTGGTTATTTCATGAGTGTGCATGACTCCAGAATTTTTAGCAAACTGTAAAGCAGTCCAGAGGCTGCTCTGGCCAGGCAAGGGAAATAACTGGTTTCATGTGTGTGTGTGTGTGTGTGTGTGTTGCGTGTGTGGGTATATGCATGTGCATGTGTATGTGTGCGCATGTCTGTGTGTGTGGTTTGTGTGTTGTGTGGTGGGTATTATGTGTGTGTGCATGTACTTGTGCCTTATGTGCAGTGTGAGTGTGTGTGTGTGTTGGATGGGGGGGGCATTATGTGTAGAATGTGTAACTGTGTGTGTGTGTGTGTGTGTGTTTATGTGTGTGTGTGTGTGTGTGTGTGGTGTATGGGTGTGTGCGTGCACACAATGAACAGCTACAGAGTACTCCACATCCAGCAGAAAAGATGCCTGCCCGAACCACGCAGCAAAAACACCACCACCTGGGGACCAGGACCTGCCACTTCATTCCAACAGAAAGCAACGGCAGCACGCCCCTGAAGAGAGCGATGTGACACAGAAGGCCGGGACAAGTGCAATCTGCACTCTTAGCGCACCAGAGTTGCACCCATCAAGACCTCCCGCACCCATCAGCAAGTTCACACGCACTGTTGCTGACCTCAAAACCAACTGTGGAAGACAATTTCCTCCCCTCCACCCCAAAAAACAATCTGCACACACTGTCACACCCGAGGCCAGTGTACATAAATGCGTGAACTGGACTACTGACTTGACACTGGTTCTGGACAGAAGTTTGGTTAAACTTAAACTTCTTTTCCACCGAGTTGTCTCTGAGGGGGTACCGTCTGGGACCGAGATCCCAGGTGGCTGGGGATGAGGGATATGATACCCAACGCTGCACCGTCACCACCGGAATGATGCCTGCATTAAGATGGGCAGCTATGAGAGCCGTTTTAACTTTTCATTAATTGAGAGACAAAGTCACAAGACAGTGTCCATCAACCAGAAGTTTCGAAGAGAGCGGAGAGCCGAAGAGGAGTCGAACCGAGGTCCTTCTGCTTTCCACAGTGCCGGCCTACCGCCGTACCGACTCACTCCGGACAGAACAAGGGAGACAATGCAACCCAAGTTCTGGATAGCCTCCCCTGCCACTAAGACATCTGGGTACAGGGCCAGGAAATTGTTGCTATTTTCTCCACTATTTTCATGCCAGAGGTAGGCACTGCCCCCTACATTTCATGGACCTGCAGGAAAACTATGTAAGTCAATGTTTAATCCTTGCATTATAACGATGGCATGGTCACTAGCTTAGGTTTCAATCACAGAGTATAAATTTAAAAATCAGAAGCTGCAGTGATGAACTCGTCGCGCGCAGTTAGTTAGTTGATGCTTTGAGCCCAGTCAACTACCTTGTCACGAGCAGTTTGAGAATTCAAAGGTGAACCCAGTCACCCACACTATCACCAGTAGTTTGAGAATTCAAAGGTGAAACACTTCGGCCAATGATCCGTATCCACGCATCTGAGGCTGCACCTGATCATAATCATGACCCTAAACACAATCTAAAAAAAAAAAAAAAAAAAAAGACCCTAAACACAATCTAAAAAAGAAGTAAACTACGTAACTCAACGCGACACTGAATATGACTAGAAATAGGTTGTTGCCGATGCCACAAGGCAAAACCAGCAACAGACACAAGTGGATGAAACCTCTGTTGAATACCACATGTACATGCTGCTTGGAGACGTCGTGTCATCAACGGCGAGATGGACCAAGAAGTTTTTGACAGTCGAGGCCCCACAGCCCAGTACCTGGGCCTTCGAGCCACTGCCGTTTTGCCTGGTCAGTAGCCTGGTCAGCAGTGTGTGGTCAGCCAGTGGAAATCCCCAGGTCCACTAACAAGCCCATCCTCCTTGTGCTCATCTGGCTCCCAGGCAGAAACCTGAAACAGTCAAGTTTACACAGCTGAGAAATCAACGAGGCTGCCCAATCCACTGTGGAGGTCATACCAGGGTGAAGGTCATCTTCCAGTCAAGGTCATACAGGGGTAAAAAAGAAAGATGCAACTGATCCAAACCACAAAGTTCAATACTTGTTCATGTCACACACCACTTTCCATAAAGATTTGGGGATGGGGTGGGGTGGAGGGGCAAACCAGGGCAAAATTCAATGAACAGCTGTTATATTCCAACCAGCTCCAGCCTGATACAAAACTGAATTCTTCACCACCTTCTGACCGACAGTTGAGCTTTAGCCAATCAGCACTAGCCTGCAAACGCACCTCCTTAGACAAGCAACTGTGTTAGTATCACTGTAATGGGAACAATGCACTTCACCTGCCCATCAACATATTTGGCGGTGGCGGGGGGTTGGGTGATGGGGGGGGGGGGGGGGGTCATTACCATGGAGATCTGATGGAAAAGGTTTCAGGGGAAAAAGTGGTCTGAAGCAATGGGCGATTCTTTTGTTGGGGTTCATTGCCATGGAAATATGAAGGGCAATATGATAGAAATACAGCACAAGTGCGTGCATGCACACACACACACACACACACACACACACACACACACACACACACACACACACACACACACACACACACACACACACACACACACCCTGCTTTTAGTTGGAGTAGAGGAAGCATTGCCAAAACCTGTTTTGATGATGAATGCTTGCTCCGATTAGTCTGAAGTAAGCACCCAAATCATTCACCCTTCCATACGCTTCAGTACAGAAAATCTGATTTGCCTTAGGGAACTTACACAGCAAAGTAAGCTACATGCTTTGCCTCATACTGTACAGTTACCCAGGGCACAACAGAGCAGCACTCTACTTGATCGACCCTCTACTTGATCGACCCTCTACTTGATCGACCCTCTACTTGATCGACCCTATACTTGACTGACCCTCTACTTGATCGACCCAATTCCTGCCAGAACTATAAAAAGCACAGGTCGAGTCGTACTGGGAACTGTTTAGGCTTCAGTCTTCACCTAAGGTCTGTGTAAGTCTTCACCTAAGATCTGTGGAGTCTTCACCTAAGGTCTGTGCAGTCTTCACCTAAGGTCTGTGAAATCTTCACCTAAGGTCTGTGCAGTCTTCACCTAAGGTCTGTGTAGTCTTTACCTAAGGTCTGTGTAGTCTTCGCCTAAGATCTGTGCCATCTTCACCTAAGATCTGTGCAGTCTTCACCTAAGATCTGTACTGTCTTCATGGCAGAACTATGTAATGCAACAGTCACACAGGAAACTCTGTACAGGCGTCAGGCCTTGCCAAAGTTCTGAGCAGTCTTCCTGCCGAAACTAGTCTATGTAACACAAAAGTTGAGTCACACAGGGAACTCTATCAGCCTTCATCAGAGGTCTGTGCAGTCTTCCCGCCACAGCTCTATATATATATATTTTTTATTTATTTTTTTAAACAGTCAAGTCATGCAGAGAACTCTGTCAGTCTTCGCCTAAGATCTGTGGAGTCTTTCTGCTGGAACTAGTCTACATAATGCAACAGTTGGGTCATACAGGGAACTGTTCTACTTCTAGTATAAAAAACACACACACAAATCCAACAAAAATGACTGTTCAGGTGTCAGACTTTGCCAAAGGTCTGACAAGTCTTCCTGCCGGAACTAGTCTACGTAACACAAAGGTTGAGTCACACAGGGAGCACTTTACAGGCATCAGCCTTTGCCAAAGGTCCATACAGTCTTCCTGCTGGAAATAGTCTACGTAACACAAAAGTCGAGTCATACAGGGAACTCTGTACTGGTGTCAGTCTTCCTGCCAAAGGTCTGAGCAGTCTTCCTGCCGGAACTAGGCTACGTAACGCAACAGTTGAGTCACACAGGGAACTCTGTTCAGGCACCAATCTTTGCCAAAAGGTCTGTGCAGTCTTCACCAAGGGCGTGCAGTGTGCGCGACAGCAAAGCAGATTACGGCCAGCTTTTCTGGGGCAGTACCTGCTCGGGTTGGCGGAGGGGATTAGGGCGGAAACCCAGCACAACAATGGCTCAGAGTTATTTAGCGCAGACGCTGTCGTGTTAACATGATACCAGATTACCCAGAGCTGCTCCTGGCGGATTTGCGAGACCAGGCGTCAGGTTTTACTCGCGGCACCCACGAAGACTAACCAAATATTTTCTCAAATACTGTTTTAGGTTTTAACTTCAGTCCCCTGCGCTGCCGCCTGGGGACGCTTTCTACGGTTTATGTGCAGCGTCTAGACAGATACAGTCGGACTGCGAGACGTTTCAGTCCGCTTACTGGGCCTGAACAACACAGAGGCATTTCCTTACTTTCTCGGCAATGAAAAACTCTTATTCACGGCGCCCAGTATCCTATAGATTTCATTTACAGTGCCCAGTTCTTTATTTGCAGTGCCCAGTTCTTTATTTGCAGTGCCCAGTATTCTGCAGATTTTATTTGCAGTGCCCTGCAGCTTCCATCTTATTGTTCCCTAACTCAGTAACTGTCCCTCCAACTGATGAAGTAAATCACACACAATGTACCCTCACTGTCCCACCAATTTATAGAAGAAAGTAAATCACACACAATGTTCTTTCACTGTCCCACCACCTTATGGAAGTAAATCACAATGTTCACTCACTGTCCCACCAATTTATGGAAGAAAGTAAATCACAAAGTTCCCTCACTGTCCCACCAATTTATGGAAGAACGTAAATCACACACAATGTTTTCTCCTTGTACCACCAATTTATGGAAGAAAGTAAATCCCACACAATTTTTCCTCACTGTCCCATCAATTTATGGAAGAAAG
>OY757558.1:5310998-5363069 GCA_963584105.1 Alviniconcha strummeri | reverse complement strand
TTCGGCTGCAGACTCTGCTGCCAAGGATGGCCTCGGTGGCAACACTCGGATGAGCTGACACCCTTTTTCAGAATGAAAACCACGCGTAAATAACTTTCTCAGTTTAGAGCTTTGGCAGTGGGTGTGGGGCGAATATCGACACAACAAGCTGCATAGGCTCTGTCCTAAGCTGAATGATTGTACGTATTTCTTCTCCTCAGAAGTAAGACTAACAGAAGATTTTTTGCTGCTTAACGTCCACGGAGGCGAGAAGGCCTATTAGGGACGGGGACGAATGGGAAAGGGGGACAGAAGAGTGAAACCTCGAAACAGGCGCGAACCCGGAAGACCGAGGCTGCCGTGGACCGCCGCCAGAACAACAGGATGTTAAGGCAGTGTCAATTAAGAAATTGCTGTCCCAACTGCTATGCAGAACAGAGTCACAAAGACAATGCAATACCCGTAGCTCCGCCGTTGGAAAACAACTGAAGCAAAAGAAGTCCAGCTCTCTCTCTATAGCCCAGCACCACCTCCCTGCTCTTGATCTCTTCTGGGCTAGCTTCTTCTTGAGCGGAGTCCAGCTCACCTCCCTCCTCTTGAACTCGCCTGTACTCCGTGTCAATGTGTTTCAGAGATAGGTAGGTAGTGTTGCTTAATGTCCTCAGATGTCAGTTGACATATTAGGGACAAGCTGAGACCAATGCCGAAGCATGGTTCAATATAGCTTTACGTCCTCGGAAACCAGAAGGCTCGTTAGGACGGACAGCCCAGGACGGCAAACCTCAGTCGACTCTCACACAGCTCCTGAACTATGAACGTGTTTCAGAGAAGAGAGACTGTAACAGTCTCTCTTTAAACAAAACATTGGCCAATCATAGTTCAGTTTCAATGTAGCTTTACGTCCACTGACAGAGACCATAAGGACTGTTAGGGACGGGAAGGCCAGGACGGCCACCTCGACTTTCACACAGATCCTTCCGCTCTGGTCACTCAATCACACATGCATGACGCGCCCCTTTCGCCAGTTATTGAAGGGAGAGAAGCCACATGCGTGTATCCACGGTAACAGTGAATCAAGTTGTTGAACTTGATTCACGGTGACGACTCCGTACTACTCACGGTCAATATCACACTCCGAGCATCGCTTTCCGGCACCTTCCTCCAAAGGAAGGATGTCGCAAACCAGTGCTTGGAGTCTGTGTCAGTATCAAACTCCAAGCACTGGTTTAGGACATCCTTCTTTCAACAAGGTGCCGGAAAGCGGTGCTCGTTGTGTGCGTCAGTATTAGTATACCGCGGCGTTGCTGCTGGAGAGAGTGAACCAGTTTGGCCTAGCGGTAAGGCGTTAAGCCCGTTCTTAACTGGGCGAATGTTCAGTTATTCGCCGAACATACTTCGGACAGTTCGACGAAATATGATTCGTTTCTTAATTGAACTTTTAGTTCGCCGAACAGTCGGACAGTCCAAACTTTACTTCATTCTCAACTGGCTTGTAATGAGATGCAAGCTTCGGCCCGAACTTGCGGCAGACGCGCAGCAGACAGCATGACCGAAAATGTAGGCTAAAGTCAAGTCAATATACTTTAATCATCCCTCACAGGGTAATTCAACTAACTACTATCTCATTCTGGGTCTCCGAGACAAGGCAGCGCCTCCCACAAGTCAACAAATAAACAAATTCCCTCCAAAGCGAGTGAAGAACCTAGCGACACCGTCATCCATTTTTATTTTTTCTTCATCCACAGGAGAGCTCTGCTCTCAGCCAATCAGAGGCAATGATCGTCGAATAGGGCGAATGTTCCCAGAACATGTTGAGCGAAGCTTTTTGGACCCCGAATATATCTTCGACGAATACTTCCAACTAGCTTCGCGAAGAAAAGTTCGCCCAATTAAGCCGGGAACCTACTAGATTTGCCGAATACTTCCAACTAGGTTTGCGAACAAACATTCGCCCAATTAAGAACGGGCTTTAGGCTGGTAAGCGGAAGGACTTCGGTACGACTATACCGCTTCGGCTCTCCTTTCTCTTCGAAAAAGGTTGCGGTTTGTGGGCACTGTCTTGTGACTTTGTCCATCACTTCCTACTGAAACATTAAAATGGCTCTCATCGCTGCCCATCTTAATACAGGAATCATTCTGGTGGTGACAGTGTAGCGATAGGTATATAATCTCCCTCTTCCCGCACCTCCATACCCCTTTCCCTCCCCCCTTCTCCCCGTCCCTAATAAATGCGCTATCTGGTTTCTGTGGACGTTAAGCACCAAGTTTACTTACTTATTGACCGAGTTTGCACGGCCGTCGTCGGACTGACTGTTCGCACATCCTTGGTTGTCACGTCAAGTTCGACTGAGCGGCCGGCGTTGAGTCTTGACTATCTCTGTTAGACTGATTTCATTACTGAGTCTTTTCTCACATCAACACGTTACCCAAGGGAGTTAATTAGCGCTCAAAATACGTAACACAAGTACAGGCAGCAAAGACCTGACTGAGTCGCCCAGGCGGCGCATGCGTGTCTAACTACACAAAGGTGCATAAACTCCACGCCAGAGGTACATCTTTGGCTCACTCGGAGTTCAGGAGCAGTGTGTGAAAGTCGAGGTGGCCGTCCTGGGCTCCCCGTCCTCAGTAATGAGTCATAGTTTCTCACTGTGGACGTAAAGCAACATTGAATCATGCCTTACGCTTTGGTCACGGTTTGTCCCTAATATGTCAACCCGGCCGACATCCGCCGAGGACATTAAGCTCCACATCAACAACAACATCCTCGGCTTTGTCCCTACCGTATCCGACTGATGTACCGGCATCAGTCCGACATCCGAGGACATTAAGCTCCACACCAACAACATCCTCGGCTTTGTCCCTACCGTATCCGACTGATGTACCGGTATCAGTCCGACATCCGAGGACATTAAGCTCCACACCAACAACATCCTCGGCTTTGTTCCTACCGTATCCGACTGATGTACCGGTATCAGTCCGACATCCGAGGACATTAAGCTCCACACTAACAACATCCTCGGCTTTGTCCCTACCGTATCCGACTGATGTACCGGTATCAGTCCGACATCCGAGGACATTAAGCTCCACACCAACAACATCCTCGGCTTTGTCCCTACCGTATCCGACTGATGTACCGGCATCAGTCGGACATCCGAGGACATTAAGCTCCACATCAACAACAACATCATCGGCTTTGTATCCGACTGATGTACCGGCGTCAGTCCGACATCCGAGGACATTAAGCTCCACATCAACAACATCCTCGGCTTTGTCTCTACCGTATCCGACTGCTGTACCGGCGTCAGTCCGACATCCGAGGACATTAAGCTCCACATCAACACAACATCCTCGGCTTTGACGCTACCGTATCCGACTGCTGTACCGGCGTCAGTCCGACATCCGAGGACATTAAGCTCCACACCAACAACATCCTCGGCTTTGTCCCTACCGTATCCGACTGATGTACCGGCGTCAGTCCGACATCCGAGGACATTAAGCTCCACACCAACAACATCCTCGGCTTTGTCCCTACCGTATCCGACTGATGTACCGGCGTCAGTCCGACATCCGAGGACACGGATGATGATGATGAAGTGATGCTTAATGTCCTCAGATGTCAGTTGACATATTAGGGACAAGCTGTGACCAATGCCGAAGCATGGTTCAATAAATCTTTACGTCCACAGAAACCAGAAGGCTCGTTAGGACGGACAGCTCAGGACGGCCACCTCGACTCTCACACAGCTCCTGAACTATGAATTGAAGCAAATGATGATGAGTTGATGCTTAATGTCCTCAGATGTCAGTTGACATATCAGGGACAAGTTGTGACCAATGCCGAAGCACGGTTCAATAAATCTTTACGTCCACGGAAACCAGAAGGCTCGTTAGGACGGACAGCTGAGGACGGCCACCTCGACTCTCACACAGCTCCTGAACTATGTGCCAGAGGACCACGGATTAAGCCCCGCATCATCACATCCACACTCTAGCCGAGCATCGCTTTCCGGCACCTTCCTCCAAGTCTGTCAGATTTGGTTACGTCATTGAAGGGGCACTCTTTACCTCCGCGCAGCTGTCCACCGACGCGGTCAGCGCCCTCCGAGAGGTTTCGGTACGAATATGACTGCAGAAGCAATGGCGTCCAAGCACGCACGTAACTGAACATGAGGTGCATCCACCCCGGATAAAAAAGAAAGAAAGAAAAAAAAAAAAAGAGTTCCGTCTCGATTCAAACGGTTTTGGTTTTTGACGGCTGGCGTAAGCAACATGACGGCTGCCGTAAAACAAACGCCTGATACAATTTGAGTTGTTTGTAACAAACTTACTACTGTTTTAATACCCCCCCCCCCCCAAAAAAAAAAAAAAAAAACGTTAGCTGACAGTTTTCCGGACCCTATGGCGTAACTAAATACGGTAGTGGTTGAAGGAAGGATGTCGTAAACCAGTGCTTGGAGTTTGTATCACATCCTCAGTCATCCTGAGTAGGCTGTTCACTACCCGGTCTGCGATGAGGTGATGGCCACCTCTCCGCCGCCCATGGTCGCGGCCTGGGCCCGTATGCATGTGTCCAAGGTAGACGCGCTACCTCCAAGGTAACGGCTACCTCCGCGGGGGGTAGACTGACAAATCGCTATGCGTGGGTGCCAGGTAGGCCTACCCGCCACGCCTGCCTTGGGGTTAATTTACCGCTGCGAGTTCCTCCCTGTAAACACTACCCGGAGGAGGTAACGGAATTAAAAATGGCCGCTCTTATTCTGCTACGCTACCGCCAGAGACGACTACTTCGAAGAAATTTGATTTTTCGGGACAGGACAAACTCTTTACACAAACTGACATGATTTAATGATTTGGAACTGTTTTGGCAGTTTAGATTCCGACGAGTGGATATTCTCCAAGTCATGACAAACGAACTCAAAGAAGAGCTCGAACATTTGAATCGGAAGGGCGCGCTACCTCCAGTTTTCACAGGCCGGAGAACAGCGCTGAATCCTTGCCAACAATGAACATCAATACCTCGTCGGTTCCCCAATTTTTTTTTCTTTTTTTCTTTTTTCTTGTTGTTGTTGTTGTTGTTTTTGTTTTTTTTCCCCGTTCCCCCCCCCCCCCCCCCCCTCTCTCTCAGGCTCTGTCTCTGTAAAGGAGTCTTTCTTTGAGTACCTGTTTTGCCTTCCCATTTGCATTCAGCGCGTCCACTTTTTTTTCTCTTTTTTTTTTTGTGGCCGTGCGGGCAGAAAAGACTGAATTATCTGACGCGCATGCGTAGAGTCTCTAATAACAGGGAAACCCCAAAAGGAGTTCCATCATCTAAAAATAACAGACAGTTAGTTACCTGCCGGCCCTTCCGTGACTCATGCATGCGGACCAAACCAAATTCTTACCGCCACGGTAGCTACCGCCTGGGTAGCGTTTACCGGCAGGGTAGCAAAACCCTTTTCCATGCATACGGGCCCCGGCCTCTACGGCCGGCCGTATAACTGTGGCGAGTCAATTTTTGCTTCAGTTCATAGTCACGTTCAGGAGCTGTGTGAGAGTCGAGGTGGACGTCCTGGGCTGTCCGTCCTAACGAGCCTTCTGGTTTCCGTGGACGTAAAGATTTACTGATAGAACCGTGCTTCGGCATTGGTCACAACTTGTCCCTAATATGTCAACTGACACCAAGCAACACTTCATCCATCATCAGTTTGCCGAGTCAGTTTTAGTGACTCGAGACGGTTTGGCCTAGCGGTAAGGCTGTAGGCTGGTAAGCCGCGGAAGGACCTCGGTTCCATACCGCTTCGGCTCTCCTTTCTCTTCACTGAAAAGGTTGTGGTTTGTGGACACGGTCTTGTGACTTTGTCCATCACTTCCCAGGCTACTGAAACATTCAAATGGCTCTCCATCGCTGCCCATCTTGAGTCAGTGCAGGAATCATTCTGGTGGTGACAGTGTAGCGACAGGTATATTATCTCGCTCTTCCGCCCCACCTCCGCCATACCCCCTTCTCCCCGTCCCTAATAAGCCTTATGGTTTCTGTGGATGTTAAACACCCTGTTTACTTCAGTGTGCACTTACTCAGTCAAGTTTTTGTCAGTCTAAGATGTCACTTAAACTGAAACTGGTTGCGGCGGTTCAGTATAACTTAACGCACCCATGTTAAACATATAATACTGGTAAGTATTAATGTAAAACATCATCATTGCACTGACTCTCTCTGTCATATGATAAACAATGCCGGTAAACCAGAGACTGATACTAGTACAGCACGTATGTAGTGTAGTGTCTCTGCTGGGTCACAGCCAAACCCGTGATCTACACTGAACTACCGATACCTGTATCACTTCCAGTTCAAATCAGTCACTCACTTGCCGGGACTGATGCCTTTACGCTTGCCGTAAACATAGGGTCACGGTTTGTTACTTGGACAAAAAAAGAAGGGGAAACAAAAGTGGGTCAGTCACGTGGTTCCGGAACCGCTGGACCCGGCCCCGCTCAGCCTCCCCGGCCACTCAGGCCGTCCGGCGGCCCTGACTGAGGTGTATCGTCATTGAGAAAGTCACTGATCTCTCTCTCTCTCTCTCTCTCTCTCTCTCTCTCTCTCTCTCTCTCTCTCTCTCTCTCTCTCTCTCTCTCTGTGTGTGTGTGTGTGTGTGTGTGTGTGTGTGTGTGTGTGTGTGTGTGTGTCAGTGTTGCACTGACGCCGAACCGGTAACACTCAGTAGTGACTGACAGCAGCAGCGGGAGCAGCAGTGTGATAGTAGAATGTATAATCAGGCCGCACCCAGCGGCCGCAACGTCTGTCCCGCTGTTACAGTTTACTAAATTATTCGTGTATAGCACGATTTGTTCAAATTATGACTGACTGAGTTAGTCACAATGACTCAGTGGAATCATTGCATCTTCCTAATACTGCCTATCTAGTAACTTTTAAAAAAAAGTTTAAAAAAATTCTTGTCTTGATTGATTTCATGTATGTTCATTCATAAAAATAAAAAATAAAAATTGTAAGAAGAAAAGAATCTAGTCATTCAGTGATTTAACGGTTCGCGTATATTTCAAGTTATACTGAAGTGTTAAGTCGTTGTTGTTTTTTAGTTGTTGGGTCCAGCGTAAATGTGAAGCCCGATCTTTTTCTAGCTTTTGCATGTCCGTAATAGTGAAGTATCAGGAAAAAAATAAAAAAATAAAAAATAAATTAAAGAAGAAAAAGAAGAAGAAATCCTTGGCCGACAAACACTGAGACTTTCAAAGGGAAGGGTCAGGTAAAAATTTCGCATTCATGAAAGAACAGCATTGAATCCTGGGATACGTTTCACCCACATGTCTTCGCCGCCATTACGAGAAGTGAGAAAGTTCGCGGGAAAGTTGACTGAGTTGACTGCACTTGGGTTTGTACAAAATATTGATTTATAGGCTTGTTGGAAGTTTCTACAAACCATATTCATTCATATTCTTTCCTGCAGAAGCTTTATTTGACGCGATTGTTGGAGTAAAAGTAGCAACTGTACACTGTCGATGTTTCAAGGGGGGCAAGCGTGACCCATTATGCAGAGCAGGCATGCTTCGGTGTCCCCTTGACAGTTCGCCGAAGTTGTCCACAAAAGTGGCTGATCGTCGATGTTTTGGCATTTTAAGAATGCATAGCAGTGGAAATAGAAAACGAAGCAAATGGTGATTGAAATTTAACGTACCCGCATTTGAACGAAGTCACCATGACAAGAAAATCGTGTGCTAGTCTTGATGATCGAGGTGTCGGGTTAAAAAAAAAAAAAAAAAAAAAAAAATGGGGTTGACACCGATAGTGATACTGTTATTTCCGTTCTGTGGGTTTGCGACAGGTTCTCTTTGTACTGGCGCGTTTTGGTCGATTTTTGCAGTTAAAGCCCAGATGAATTGTTTTTACCTGGAATTATGTTCTGCTTTAGCTAAGTTGACGATTTCTGATGAACTCACTGATAATGCAGTGCTGAACCTAAAGCTGACTTGAACTGTTGAACTCGAGCGAGCCGGCCTCAAAGCCAATCAGTGTGCACAGCTACCAAGTTCCCGAAAAGCCACCACGCGAGTTTGACCAACGCTCAGAAAGTTTTGTTTGCATTCGTGGGTGTGGGTGCTGGTTAGTTTAACTGAAGATTTGCTGGATTTCTCGGGCCAGGTTCTGTTGCTAGGACAGAAATAAAACTTGCGTTTTAAAGTTTTATGGAATGAAAACGCAGGTGAAGTCGGAAGCTCATTCAGTCATGAGTCAGCGTGAATGTTGAAAAGCATTATTAGTAGTTTTTAAAAGAAAGAAAAAAGTTTAACTTTTGTAAAACAGTAAAAGGTTACGAATAAGTAAAGCATTAATTAGTAGTTTACTAATTAGTAACATTTTGCCCTTACTGTTTTACAAAATTTAGGTATCCGTTCCACCCCCGTGTTACCGCAGTAGCACGTAAAAGATCCCGGTCATTCTGCCAAAAGTGCAGGTGGCAGGTTACAGCTAAACACGCATACACCTGACGTATGTGGCTTTGCATGAAGTGACATGGTGCATGGTTGTATGGTGTACACAGGACTTGTGCCGAGACGGCTGCAGTTTCATGTGGCACCAGCCATGCCAGCGCTGTAAGTACACCACTTCGGTGGATATTCAAAAAAACGCGCTATAAAAGCTAGTCACTCATGCAGAACCGCATAGAAGCGCAGTGAGTCTGCTCAAGAGAGCGGAGAATAGCGCTGTATAAGCGATCATCAATCAATCAAAAACTTTGTTTTTTGTTCTTGTTCAGAATGAGTTTAGGAACTAGAGGACATGACAAACGTGCATGATAAAAGCAGTGTATCCCAAACACACATGCACACACACACAGAGTCGTAAAACTAAAGGGAGCCCAGTTCTGCCAGAGCTAGTGCTCTGTATTATAATACTGAATATAAATTACTTATTAGCATCCTGCTTTTTGATCAGGTACAGGAGTATCAGTGTATGTTCTTAGCTTTTGGAAAAAAGACACTGGTGCTCAGACAGAAAATTAAGTTTGTAACATTGTGGCAACTGACAACCGAACATATGGGGTTTCTTTTATAACTGTTCACTTTATGAACACCAGCACAAACATAGTGAACATTGTTTGAATTGAGCTGGAACTGATTTTTTTACCTGTGGCTGTGGTGGATGTGCCTCCTGTTTATAAATGTACGTGCATCAGTGTTACATTGCTTTCAAAGTCTTTTTTAGTACCCCAACATTTTGGAGGGCGCTGACGGCACTGCTGGGCAGATTCACAGAGATGAAATGTTTCAGTGGCACAACCAGTTCTAGCAGAGTTTGGAGGAAGGTGCCAGAACGTGAGGCTGAGACTTTTAGAGTGACACCAGATGTTTAATTCCATTTCCGCTAGTTCCAGTATCTTCAGAGGAGTTGAAAATGAGACGAGAGTTAATACTGGGGAAATTGGCATTTCAGAACAGGCTGCAGTTTTTCAGTTTTCTTTTCTTCTGCTCTTCTCAGTGTCATTTCAGCAATTTTGCTTGATTTGAAAGAATTAAATTTTTGATTTACATTGAGATTATGTTTACTACCATAGTAAAGTTACTTAAAATGATACCGACATGGGTAGACAGTTTAATCAGTTAACCTTCAAAAGTTGTCCAGGAAATCCTACAAATTACAAAATTGAAAAGGAAAGTTATGCAAGTTCAGAAAATTGAAACCTCAAATTGCAAGTAACTGATGGTTGGATGTATAAGTCCTATAACCTGCATTGTTGTGTAACTGCTAATATAAGAAACTGTACAGTAATGCACACTGATGTGCCATTTGTTTGTAGTCATTCTACTAGCCCATCACCAGTAATGCATGTGTTTGTTGTGTGTGATAAAATGAATGTATCCTTATGCCTTCGGAAGCATTCCAGGCTTTTATGAGATGGGGTGCCATAAATTATTATTATTATTGTTATAAATATAATCAGCGTTTCATTGAGAATTCGCCTGGATTTTACAGGTCGACGATTGCCCCGACATTCGACACGAATCACCATCCATGCTGAGAATTCAGTCATGCATTGCTGGACACGCTTCACGTTGCACTGTCATAAAATTGAGCCACCCTGGCCACAGCAGCACTGACTGCTGATTAAAAGCTGACTTTAAACAGTGAACTTGCCTCGGATTCTATGGGTGAGTTGTACTTTTTCTGCCCATGTTACCAAGGGACTTAACTTTGTGTCTTCAGCTTTTTCCTTAGGGCTTCCAAAAGCGGACCCACTGCATCAGTTGGTGAAACTGCTGGAAAGAAGGGCAGTGTTGTTGATTTTGTTGAGAGTATTTTTGAAATGACAAAGATGGGGTTCACATTCACGGATAATTTCAGGATTTTGCTGGTTAAGATCAGCTTTTGCTGGAAATAAATTGGCAGTTGGTCAGACATACTGGCTGTTATTTCGCTTGACCGGTTCAAAACAAACCCCCACCCACCCACCCAAGCAGTAGAGACTGTATGCTTGTGTGTGTGCGTGTGTGTTTGAGACAGAGAAGGAAACAGGGTGTTAGCTAGTAGAGCTCTAGTACTAGTAGTAATAAAGATGGATGTGTATTTGACCAGTCTCTGAACCACTTTTGCAACTTTATAAATGTCACACTTGTTTGAAAAATGTCAAGCGTAGTTGCTCAGACGTACTGGCTGTTATTTTGCTTGACAGGTTCAAAACAAATACCCCCCCCCCCCCCCCAAGCAGTAGAGACTGTATGCTTGTGCGTGTGTGTGTGTGTGTGTGTGTGTGTGTGTTTGAGACAGAGAAGGAAACAGGGTGTTAGCTAGTGGAGCTCTAGTTGTAGTAGTAAAGATGGCTGTGTATCTGGCCAGTCTCTGTGAACCACTTTTGCAACACTATAGATGTCACACTGGTTTGAAAAATGTCAAGCGCAGTACTGTATTAGTAAATGTCTGTGGGGCAGTTCAGAGAAGCTGGTTTGCATGAGTGAATGCCCTTTGTAATCTTTCATGCAAGGAGTCGCGAGAGGTTGCAGCGTCACTTCCGGGCCGACTTTTGAGTAGGCGTTGGTTCACCCTGTGTACAACAATGGAAGTTGAACCTAGAATTGCGAAACAGTACAAATGCCACCACTGTTGCAGTTGCAAAAATTACCTGGGAAAGGGGATGGAGAGTGGAAAAAAGTGTCTTTGCGTTGATTTTTGGCTGACCAGAAGATCGATTGCGAGTTCTTTGAAATGCATTTAGACTTAGAGGCATCCTATAGCACGAGCAACAAGTTATTGCTTGTTGCCAGACACATTCCCCAAAAATGTCTTTAAAGTTGGGAGTGTAAAATTCACTGTCACCACCTTCCATTGTGAAGAAAGTATGCACCGGAAGTAAAAGCAGCCAAAGGACTTCAGCGATGCCAGGCAAAAGTCAAGGGAGTTTACAACCCTGCCTGAACTGCCCAGTAGTATCTGATTGTGAAGCTCACTGAGCCAAAGCATGTGAGTCGGTCTAGCCCCAGTGTTTGCAGTTTCCTGCCCCATGTATGAAGAATTGCCTTCAGCAGTAGGTTGAATGATTCTTCTTCTTCTTTTTTTAAAAATTAATTTTTATCTGAAACATGAATGACTGCTAGCATTCTAAAACAAGATCCAAACTCATAAAAGGTTCAAAAGAACACTATTAGGACGAAGCACACGATGTGAATTTTCGGGGTAATCCCCTTAACAAAGCTACCAAACGACACTTAAACACCAGTTAAACGGTTAAATCATACTCACTCCTTTGCTATATCAGTATAGCTTGTCAATTTTCAGGTAATTCCCTTAATGAAGCTAGAAAATGACACTTAACAGTTAAACGGTTAAATGGTACTCACTCCTTTGCTATACGCTGACTGTCACTCGTGTCAGCGAAAAGACAAAAAAGTATCCAACGTGTGGGTGCATGTGACTGTATATTTGTGGGCCATGGCACATCAGTGTATGTGCTAATGTGTCAGTGCGCGCACTAGTGTCTGCAAACATGTGTCGGTCTGTGTGCTAGTGTGTGTCAGTCTGTGCACCAGTGTTTGTCAGTGTGTGTTGCAGTCAGTTTGACGCACACTAGCACACAGACTGACACATTCTACCGCACACTGGCATGCACACACACACACGCAAAGAATGCTATTTATCAGGACAAAACACACCCTGTGAATTTTTGGGGTAATCTCCTCAATGAAGCTACAAAATGACACATAAACAACGGTTAAATCATGGATAATTTTGAAGATTTCTTGATCCTTTTGCTGACTGTCACCATTCTTATAAGTGTATAGCAAAGGAGTGGGTGCAATGTCACTGTATCCACCTGCAAGGGGATCAGGAGAGCACAACTCTGTGGCAGTAAAGAAAACGCACCTAAATTGTGCCCCGTTTTATTTCTGGAAATTGTTCAAGGAGCATAATACTAACAGGAGTTGCTTCCCTTCATCAGCACCCAGCCAGCGCCTGATGCTGATTTAGGGCAAAAAACCCCCGCACACAATGGGGGTGGGGTGGTGGTGTAATAAACCAATCAGGATGGGATCATTGCAAGTCAGCAAAAGTTGGAAACGTATGTGTTAAGCCTGTTTTTAATTGGGCGGACATTTGCTTTGTGAACGTAGTTCAGGGTATTTGCTGAACCTGAAAAAAGTTCGGCGGAAATAGTTGGTTCTTGATTGGGCAAACTTTGCTTCATAAATCTTGTTCAGGGTATTTGTCAAACTGCAACGAAGCTATGTTCCGGGTCCAAAAAGCATCACTCAACGTGTTTTGGGAACATTCGCCCAGTTCGGCAAACCTTGCCTCTGATTGGTTGTGAGCGAAGATTGAAAGACAGCTATCCTGTGGATGGGGAAGAAATAGAAATAGAAATGGATGACTATGTCAGTGCTTCACTGGCTTTGGAGGGAACTGGCCTATTTGTTGACCTTGGGAGGCGCAGCCTTGTCTCGGGGACCCAGCATCATATTAGTTGAATTATCATGTGAGGAATTATGTGAAGGATGATTAAAGTACGTTGACTTTCACCAACATTTTGGATCATGCTGTCATCTGCACCTCCGCCACAAGTTTGGGCTGAATCTTGCGTCTCATAAGTGAGTTAAGAATGTAGTATAGTTAGCTGAACTGTCCAAACAGTGTTTGGCAAACTAAAAGTTCATCAGAGCTCAGTTAAAATAAGAAATAATTTATAGTTTGTCAAACTGTCCGAAGTATGTTTGGTGAACTAACATTTTGCCCAGTTAAGAATGGGCTTTAGGACTCCTAATTATTGTGCAGGTATTTGCTCCCAGGTATTGTGTGGGTACTTTGACCTGAATCAGCTTTGACCATCAGATCAAAGAGGACTTTAATTTTGGTTTCTGCATCCTCAGTACCTATGTGTACATATTGCTTCACAGTGAGATTCGTTACTAGCACTATTAGGTCTATTCTCATTTCACTCTGTTGAATTGGTGTCCTATCAGTATCACAGTTTTTGTTTTCACTCTGTTATAATTTATATACTGAAAGTCAGCCACATTGCTCAAATGTATGTAAGTAAGTAAGTAAATTGGTGTTTTACGCTGAGACAACCAGTGCAGTTATATCAGGGCGATTTGCTCAAATGTGCTTCCACAGTGGTGACATAGATTTGTAGCCCCTACTGATATTTAACCATAGTCCCTACCAGTATTTAACCATAGGAACACAGTAATGGTTATAGAATTATGACTACTACTTGTAATTTGAATTGAGCCGTGCAGATGTTTTCTCTGTGTCTGGTGGGTATGGTATTGATTTCACTTTCCAAACCACCTTTCTTTTCATTTTTGAATGTAAAGAAAAACCATATTTCACACTACCATTGCTACCATTGGGATTGCATTGTAAATGAGCTTTAGAAGGGAGATTGTAAGAATGAAGGGTGCAGACGAAAAGTTGGTACCGTGGAGCCCTTCTTTAAAGAATGATCATAGTCTGTAGAAAGAAAGCCAGAAAAGGTTGCCTTAACTGGCTTAAGAGTTTGGAGGTCCTTGGTCAAAGATCGTGTTTACAACCACATCCAGGGTATGACAATAACTTCTTTTCCCATTTGCCCTGTAGGGCAAGTAGATGAATTTTCTACTTGCCCGAGTGGCAAAACTAGTTGCTCATGTCAGATTCTTAAAATCAACCATTTTGATTAAAATAGGTGATATGTTTGTCAGATGGATTTTGAAGGGTAGAAAGTGTGATAAAAGTTCTAAGTAGACACACATGCGCACGCACACACACACACACACACACAAACCAATGTCCCCACAAAGTTACATAAATTTCTAACATTGTTAATCGCCAGGTCCATGCTTGAAAGAGATAAAATTCAGTAAAGTACTCAAGCTTATATAAAAATATAAAAATTCTACCGTAGTACCTGTCTCAGTACAAATGTATCAGCAATCACTCATCATTACAATCGGCAATGTGACTGAGCATAATTTTGCCACATTCTGTCATGTGGCATGACTTCTGTGAAAGCCAACAGGCAGCTACTGTTCATTTCATTCTAACACTGTAACAGTTCTAATTTCAGATTTTTAATTACTGTTAATATTAATGACCCAAACTGCCATGCAAGCCATGACCCAACATAGCCCTGGTAGCTTGGATCAGTGGTTGTATTTTTTAACACAAGGAACTGTGCCAAACCTGTACCAGATAAATTTCTTTATTTTCTATGTTAATAAAGGATTCAGATTTATGTTAGTTTATTCCTGCCTCATTATCTGTTATTTAAGAATGGGAAAGTTTTTTGTTTTGTTTTTTTAAGGTCCAATGTTTCCCCTATTTCCAGGATAAATCAAGATCGCGAGCCAGGAGTAGTGTCCCTTTGCTGAATGGAAATTCCCAATTAGAACATGATTATTCATTTAAACCTTTTAGTGGCCACAATTAGGTCTTTTAAAATACTCATTGATAACACTTTGGATCTGACACCCCCCTATCCCTCCCCCCAAACAAAGAGAAGACGACAAAATTGCTCTAAAATCCCACCAGTACTGGCATAGTTGTGGCCCATGTCGTCATTCCAAACACCCCAAGCAAATTCTTTCATCTGCACTTAGGAACAAATTTCCTCTCTTTTGACTGGGATCTGTTAGCTTTTAGCTTTTCAGACTTATTTTTGATTTCATCTCCCCCACCCCACCACTCTTCTTCCTCCAATGCTTCTTTTAAAAAGCTCACACCAAAACTAAGTGTGAGCCATGCTTCACCACAAGTAAAGAGAGCTAGCTTCTGATTGGCTTAACTGCACTGGCAAGCCAATCGCATGCTACGACACTGAAGTCGGTCGGTTTGATGATGTGAAAGGAAACTAATGTTGCGATTGTGGAACCGCAAAACAAAAACTGCCACAGTGACACGAAATCTGGTGCTTGAATTGAAATATATAATACTGTCAAAATAAATAAAAAAACTGATAGCAACCTGCCTGGTCGGGCAGGCCACTGAGATCTTCACCTGCCCGACCGAGTAAGTTACCTGCCCCGGGCAGTCGGGCAGTCCTTACTGTCATATCCTGCACATCTGTCACTCTGTGGAAGTATGAAGGAAAAGGAGAGAGTGGCATCGAGCAGGAGCAGTTGATCACTCTTGAATGCCAGGTTATGCACAGTGTCAGTGACTACGAATTACGATACAACTTTGTTGTCTCAGTGTAGAAATACAAATCTGAAACAAGAATGACTACTACAGTACTAGCGTTCTAAAAAAAAGATCAAAATAAAAAGTAGCTCAATCAAAGGGATTACCCCGAAAATTCGCATGTTGTTTTTTGTTCTAATAAATAGCATTATTTTGAACCTTTTACGTGTTGGGATCTGTGTAGAAATGTTTTCCTTCTGGCTTATTATTTGCATACATTTTTTTTGTAAAACATTCAGTACATTTTGAAATGAAACATTTACAAATCAATAAAAATATGGAGCTGAAACGCTGCTCAAAGACTGAAGAGAGTCAATTGCAGTAAGTAAAGTAACTTGGTGTTTTACGCCCAAACAGTACGGTTATATCCAGGCGATAGACAGTTGCAGAAACATGCATTATAACTGTATATTGTATCCACTAATACAGTCATACAGTGAAGCATGGTCACCACGTGGATGGGAGGCCATCAGGTGTGTGAGGCTTTGTGCTGAGCTTTCTCCACTCATTGGTGGGAGCTGCCACAAGTATCATTTTTGTCGCACGAAACGCGTCTAGTGTCACAACAAAAGTATGCTTGTCACGACAGAGCTTTTGTTGCCACACACGTGTTTGTCACAACAAAACACATCTTTTGTTGTGACAAAAGTATGATTGTCGTGACAAAAAATATGTCGCGACAAACACGTGTTTGTCATGACAAACGTTTTGTCATGACAAAAATATGTTGTCATGGCATGCATACTTTCCCTGCGACAACAGATGTGTTTTGTCGCGACAGAAATGATACTTGTGGCAGCTCTGGCCAATGATATTCTCCAGAGTCTGATTCCAAGCAGACGCTACAAAACTTCAGATCATAGTTGTAGTAAAAACTAGTATAAACCAATGCCCCCTGTGTGTAACAACTAACATACACTTATATATTGGGGTGGGGGGGGGGGGGGGAGATCACATGAATGCATCAAATTGCCTGTAGTCCATGTACTTGTAGTTCAGTGAATTATGGAAAGACTAAAAGTAAAACAACCCAGTATGCACTGAAGAAAAAACTTGTGAACTCAAACTTGAAAACTTCCTATGCTCAAGGATGGGAATGTTAGGTCCATTTGGACCTATCTAACAGTAACAGCCAGTCCTTGCTATACTACAAACACAAATATGCGTGACTATACCACAAACATAAGTATGAATAAGCGGTTGATTAATGCAGTTTCACAAAGTTCCCACAAATGTGCAGAAATCTTTAAATAATTTTCTTTCATGGACATACATGTAGGTAGCGGCAGCCAAAATTTAAATTTTACAACAGCAATTTAATTTATGCATTTTCAGACAGGCCATATTGATACAAGAAAATGAAAAAAAAAAGTAACTGTTTATCTTAATTAGTTCCAAAGATATAGCCATTCGAAAATACAGTTTTGCGGGACAATAAACAGTTTATTACATTTTCTCAAATTTACCCCCCCATAGTGGTTCTCATGAACATGGGAGAATCCAAATACACTTTTCAAAAGTATACCTTGGTTGCACTTTGTCACATCATATGGTCAGCAAAGAAAGATAAAACATAGGCAGAGGGCTGAAGTTGCTCCAAAAAGCAATTCTGAGCTTGCCAATTTGCATGAAAGAGCACTTTTGACACCACACAGTGGGTAACATATGGCAATGACAGCTTTCCCAATGGATTTCCAAGCAGGGTTTATCACAGTCTTTGCACTTATTTTTTTCTAAGCAGCTCTGACTCTTACTTTTAAAGTTACAGGGTCTTAAAGTTGGCAAAATCTTCAATTTGCACAGCGGAAAAAACACAAATATGTGGGTTGCCACACTTTAACTGGTAATAACTTGAAAACCACTACAGATACAGCAATGAAACTTGGCATGTACATTAAACTAAGTGTGAAGTACACTTGCAGCAACATTTGCAGTTATTTTGAGAGTGATAGATCTTAAAGCTTGCAAAAACTTCACTTTTCACAGTGGAAAAAAAGGACAAATCTAATGGTTTTCATACTTTAACTCATAACTTGAAAACTACTACAGATACAGCCATGAAACTTTGCATGTACATTAAACTAAGTGTGAAGTACATTTGCAGCAGCATTTGCACTTATTTTGAGTGTTAGTTTTAAAGTCTGCAAAATCTTCACTTTTCACAGCAGAAAAAGGACATGTATGCTAAAGAAAACATGGTACAGCAGTATCACCTTTATCATCCATGAACACACAGGTCTACAAAGCTGTGATTTGGAGTCAGTTGACACGGTCTACAGGTGATTTCACTGTAAATAGCATCTGAGTGCTTGATATCTGCCAAATAAATTCCTGCAAGATTCAGCAAAGAACAAACATCCCTGGAGACAATGATGAAGGTGCAAGTTGCAGATTCTTGGCAAACACAACTGCGGAGGAGATTTGACTGTAATCTTCAGAGCATGGCCACCTGTACACAACAACTCCATCTTTACTGCCGCCTTCTCCAAGAAATTGACTATTGCCTCTTCCTCACTGATGATCCTGGTGACTTTGCTGAAAAAGAAATCTTCTACATTGTAGACTGCCACAATGTCACCCTCCTGTTGAAATCTGAAGCTGTTTTCAAACTCAGGTTCATCAGGTTCTGATTCATCATTTGGTTCAGTCGACATCTCCTGGGTCAGATTCCTCTTCCACTTGTTGACATCGCTGCTGGCAGCCGCCATGGCTGTGAAGAGGTGGAAGTTCTGGAAGTGGCTCGCCTCCAAACAGCTCCTTCAGTCTGTTGACCATAAATACCGCAGACAAGAAAGCAGCACTGTCTTGACCAGATCTGGTTTGAGAAGTTGCTGGAAGAATACAGTCTCATCCAAAGTCTTGGATCCCTCATCTTTTGGGAGAAGCAGCTGCACTAACAGTCGGTTGTCCACTTCAACCAGAGGAAGGTCTTGCCGGCATCCTCTCCCAGTTGCCAGGAAAACAGCCTTCAGTTTGGAAAACTGGTCATCATCTGCAGGAAAACAACAACACAGTTTTGTTGTTTCTGTTGATCTTCATTGACAGAATGATCTACAGCCTAAAGCATAATTAATAATAATCATTATCACTCAGGCCTTAACTCTTAGTCTTATCTGTTATGATTTTATCATCACTTATCACAATATCAGACTGGCTACCGTTAGCAAAGCAGAAATCCACTTATAATTTTGAACTAGAAATGCTGGTCAACATACTATTAAAGTTTGAGAATTTAATTACGATCGTTGAAAAACGAAAAAGACTTTTAACAGAGTTCAAGTGCAGAAGTTATTATGAAGTCGACTGTTTTCTCAGCATCTTAGTTACCTCCCCTGATGAAGAACTTTGATCACGAAAACAGCCATCGCCACGAATTTACATCAAAGGTTCGTCCCCCCCAAATAATACTGTTCCAGAAGACATCAGAGAATGTATTTCAATGACTATTTTTGTGAAACTTTGGCGTATTTTGGCAATATTTAGGAGAACAAGCGAGTGATCGACAACTTCCGGTTAGTCGTATTTGTAAACAAAGACAGAACTATGAGTCGGTCGAGAAAATCGTAAGATTTTAGGCAAATCCTGCAAGAATGAATCAAAATATCATATAAAAATGTTAAATTATGAGATAAACTATCACCAAATTCAGTAAACTGGAGCCAGGTGAAGAGAATACTCACGAATCCTGTGCCAAAACTCGGCAATCGAGTCACAAAAACTCCACGCGGTCGATGCCATCTTGGATGAACTCAATTTGAAAAAAGCGCCTTTATTGCGGTCTTTTATTGGCTTGTGAAAGACCCACAGGTCATCAATCCATTAGCCCCATACTTCAATCGAAAGGGTACGGATTCAGCTTCATTTTGTGGGGGATATTTTAGACATTTGAGGGAGTTTTGTGGTTTAAAATTGACCAGAGATGTTTGTAAACGACCACGGCGTTTACACCACTGGAATCGGCATTCAATTTCCGATCCAGTGATACCACATATTGCTGTGTAGAACGCGTATCGCTTTGTCACCGAGCGGATAAACACATCGACTGTTTTCGTTCAAGTCTCGGACCGCGTGATCGGCACCGGACAAACGGCAAATACCTCCTGTAGAAAATCAACTGGCGATTTTTCGAGGTACATTGCATGCAAACATAAAAACAACCATAAGAATGCGAAGAAAACGTTCCTTTTATTCATATAATTTCCAAGAGGATACATTCAGAGACTGTGGAGAAATTAGTGACTGAAATACAGTAAAATTGAGCAAAGTTCCGATGTTCCCGCACAGGCGATGAGAGGCTGCCACTACCTAATACATGTATACAACAATCAAATTGTGAAGCACGGTGAGTCTGCCCCAGTGCATAAAAATAGCCATATATGAAAGTTATCAACACTTGCAGCATTTGTTAGGGGGGGGGGGGTCTTGAAAGTGCTGTGGGCTTCTGTCCTTGTATTTATGCCTCCATTTTTTGGCTATCATTTGTGACACTACTGCTTCTGTACGGTAATTCTGCCACTTTTTTCAGCTCTGTTCAGTCCAGTCTGTTTAAGACATCAGTGTGTGTGTGTGTGTGTGTTGTGTGTGTGTGTAGCTGTTTGCATTTCCATTCTACTGCTTTCCTTTTTCAGCGGCAGTAGCTTGAATAAGAGGCATAATGCTCTGTATGCATAATACAGGGTCCTTGTTTGGGTTTTTAAGTCATTCCTTTAAATGCACCTTATCGCTCAATATCGATAATTGTGTACCACACACGAAGCAATAATAAAAGAAGCACATGCTGACACCTGAGTGGCCAGAAAAGTGTGAAGTTGATGGTGTCTTGAAAAAAGTATGACGAACTCTTCCATGGAATATATATTGTATAGTGAATTGTTCTGGCTGGAGTCATGTCAGATTGACCCTGAAGATTTTGCTGGCTTCAAATCTGGTTGGCAGATTCAACATTTAAAGCTACAGTAAGTGTATTAATTTTATTATGAGCAGCAGGAGGCTACTCCCTGTGAAAAATTACTTCAGGAGAGGACTGCAATTGCAAAAAAAGAAAAAAGAAAAAAAAAAAGTGAAATGAACCAGGAAAGCAAAGTCTACAATGGCTGCTTTTATGGGAATAATGATTAAAGTATTTATGCCATGCAAAAACCTTTCCAGGGAGACTTTTCTGACCTAAGTGTGAAATAGGTTGAGAAAGCATGCAACGCTGTTGTGACCTAATGCCTGCTTCTTTTGAGCACTAAGTAACTCCATTGTTTGTTGACCCACTGTAGGCCAAGTTTTAAAAAAGGAACCTATGAGGTTGATAGCTTTGTGTTCTCAGCAGTAGGTTGGTTTTTGCATCCATGGGGGAGGGGATATACAAGAACTAGGCAAAAGGTAGGGCCACGAACAGTTCATTTAATCAACCCAGTAAACATGCCGGAGCTGATTCAGAAGCGTTTTGGTTATGGCCAATGTGAAGCCAGAATTGGGCCAGTTATGTGAAGCCAGAACTGGGCCAGTTCCTATGACAGATTCTACTTCCTGCACTTGATTTGATTCTGTTCTTCCAAAGAAGGTCCAGATCATATTGTGCAAGATGCGTCCAGATCTGGTCTGGATGGCCTGGTCAGGTTTTGGCCAACTGCATGTGGTTCAGAAGCAAGCCAGTGTGCAAGAATCATTGGGCCTGGTTCTGGCAGAACGCAACCAGCCTGCTACTAGTAGTGGTAGAGTTGACTTTTATGTGAGGATAAAAAAAAAGAATAAAAAAAGACTTGAGTAATACATGTGTGCTGTTAATGTTATTACATGTTTTTGACGTTGATTTTTTTGGCCTGAGCCTGTGAAGAAAACCAACACTTAACCTATGTTTGCTTTTATTATTAAACAGCTTGAATAAATATTGATGAGAAGGAGAGAATGAAATTGCAAAGAACAGAACAGTGCTTTCAAGGGAGAAGGAGGGGTTCTGAGTGTGCGTGCTGGTGTTGCCTGTCACAATGAATGAATTATATATAATTTATACAGAGGCAAAATTGGAAAGGTCTACTACTATAGTACTTGCAGAGGGGGGGGGGGGAGGTTTAGACCCCCCCCCCAGCCCCAGCCCCAGCCCCTTTCAAGGGTTGCTAGGCACTGTGCAGGGAGCACTAGGAACTAGGCAGAAGCATGCAGGCTACAACAAAAGGCACAGACAGAGGAGCTCACCATTCTTTGGCGGCGCTGCCACGCAAGGCAAGGCATAATGGGCTGAAGGAACTCTGATCGGGTGTTCATTTCTGACTTGGCGTTGGAAGGTTCCCCTCGACCCTGTCCGAGCCCCTGACAGTGATACCTGTGTAAAAGATCTTTGGTGGCACTGCCACGCAAGGCTGAGGGAACTCTGATCAGGTGTTCATCTCTGACTTGGAGTCGGAAGGTTCCCCTTGATCCTGTCCAAGTCCCTGACAGTGATACCTGTGTAAAAGATCTTTGGTGGCCGCCACACAAGGGACAATGGGCAGAATTTAGTGTTCATCTCTGACTTGGAATTCGAAGGTTCCCCACAATCCTGTCCGAGTCCCTGACGCTGATACCTGTGTGCAGTGAATGCCTGCCCCTCTTCAGCCAAGGAACCGGGCTACCTGCGGTGCAGGGTCTCGCACACAGCGGTGCAGGTGTGAAGTGGGAGCGTCCGGGTCAGTTGTGGGGCTATTCTCGCTGTAACTTATGTAAGAGTCAAGAGTGCAATTGCTGTTTATTGGCTGCAGATGGATTCTACAATTTGTACAAACAATGGAGGTTAACACTAATGATGGAATTGGACACCAAAAGCAGAGTTGTATTGCATGTTGAAAGCATAGCTATGGCTATTTATTCCGGGGTGGGGGTAGGGGCTTTGTGAAATGCCATGCAAACAGGCAGCTACGTGTACAGGAATCCTGGTAACGCTAATGACGGGGGGTGGGGATAGCTCAGTGGTTAGAGCACCGGACTCGTGATTGAAAGGTCTCGGGTTCGAATCCCTGCTGGAACGGCGGGAGAATTTTCTTCTTCAGGGTCGACTTTCTGTGCTGACTCTTATTTCGGTATCCGTTCCACCCCCGTGTTACCACAGTAGCACGTAAAAAATCCCGGTCATTCTGCCAAAAGTGCAGGTGGCAGGTTACAGCTAAACACGCATACACCTTACGTATGTGGATTTTATTGAACCGTGCTTCGGCATTGGTCACAACTTGTCCCTAATATGTCAAATGACATCTGAGGACATAAGCATCATCTCATCATCAACGCTAATGACGGAACTGCATGCTGACAGCAGCAGAAGTTGCAGGTTGATGAAAGTTGCATAAATCAGAATTGTATCGCATTTAGGGGAAGGAAAAAATATTTGTAAAGCGCTAAATCCTGTCCATAGAGACTATTCTAAATCTAAGTGCATACAAAGAAAAGAGAGGAAAAAAGTATTTGTAAAGTGCTAAATCTTATCCATAGAGAAAATTCTAAGTGCAGGCACAGGAAAAAGATTTTTTTTAAATAAAAGTACTTGTACAGTGCTAAATCATGTCCATAGAGATTATTCAAAGTGCACGCACGTGCGCGCACACACACACACACACACACACACAACACACAAAGGCATACACACACACATGAGCATTCCGGGGGGGGGGGGGGGGGGGGGGGATCAGAGGGTTCTGTGAAACATGAATACCATTACCAGGCATGTTTATCTTATAAATAAAGAAGTGTGCATTTGTGTGTGCATGCCGAGTATTATAAATAATGGAGACTGACTGTGGGTCTGACTGTGCATATATTAACTATATTATTATTTGTGGGTTTGACTGTGCATACAAGTGTCAACTGTATTATAAATAAAGAAGAGTCTCTATGTGTGCGTGTCGAGTATTATAAATAATAAGAATAATAGGGAACTTGTAGAGAAACGAGAGAGTGGTCTTACGGTGCATGTATCGACTATGATTAATGATTAGTCATAAATAAGGATTATAAATTAATGATTATGAATAAGGAAGAGTCTCTGTTAGTGGATCTGACTCGGTATGTGTCAGTGCCACGCATTGGTGCTGATCCTGTTGAGATAAACCTTGGTGTGAAGATCTCGTGGGCTGAACCTATTGAGATAAACCTTGGTGTGAAGATCTCGTGGGCTGAACCTATTGAGCTAAACCTTGGTGTGAAGATCTCGTGGGCTGACAAGTTCACTATTGAGATGAAACTTGGTGTGAAGATCTCGTGGGCTGAACCTATTAAGATGAAACTTGGTGTGAAGATCTCGTGGGCTGAACCTGTTGAGATGTAACATGGTGAGAAGATCTCTTGGGCTGAACTATTGAGATGAAACTTGGTGTGAAGATCTCAAGGGCTGAACCTGTTGATATGAAACTTAGTGTGAAGATCTCAAGGGCTGAACCTGTTGAGATGAAACTTAGTGCGAAGATCTCATTGGCTGAACTTGTTGATATGAAACTTGGTGTGAAGATCTTGTGGGCTGAAAGGGAAGAAACTTGGATCAGGTGTTCGTTTCTGACTTTGAAAGTTCATTCAGTCCAGTTCCAGGCCCCAGTAAAACTGTAATAAATGCCAGTCCCTACTCAGGCCAGGAACAGGACTACTAACTTGCTTTTTTCAAGGTCGCACTGTGTGGTACTGTCTGGTCCAGGAGTATGTTACATGTCTGCATCTAATATTAGTGTGTGTGTGTATGAGTGCTCGCTTTGCAAAGAAGGGAATGGAGGGGGGGGGGGGGGGGTATGAGTTGAAAGTGTAAAAGGTGGGGGGTGAAAAGGGAAAATATGTTTTAACTGTAAAATTATAGGGCTTTATGTGTTTTGAAAAGGGGGAAAATAAATTGAAAGCATAAAATTATAGGGCTGTGTGTGTGTGTGTTTTGCAAAGGGGGAATAAATAAGTTTAAAGCATGAACTTACAGTGCTGTGTGTGTGTGTGTGTGTGTGTGCTTAGCAAATGGGCAATAAATAAGTTTAAAGCATAAAATCACAGCAGTGTGTGTTGCGAGGGGGCAATAAATCAGCTTAAAGCATAAAATCACAGGGCTATGTGTGTGTGTTTGTTTAGCAAAGGGGGGAGGGGGGTGGTAATTAAAATGTAAACTTACAATTACATGGTTGTTGTTCTGTGGACAGATTTTAAACATTTTCAAAACTTCATTGGTTAGTCTACCCGACTGGTAAGTCTGTCCACCCAACCAGTAGTCCATAGTGCCGTACATTTGTGCTGCTTGCGTTTAGAACACAGTAATGAATCCAGAGTGGTTAGACTTGTTGGCTTTCGTGGTCTTAAGTGATAAGCTCTGACCTGACAATAATGGTTGTTATTCCAAAGTTTGCTCTTAACTCCCTTAGCTGATTGCTGTGTGTAAATTTCAGAGTGGTGGGGGAATGAAATCGAGATTAAATGTGTTGACATACCGAAAATTGGGTGTTTTTGAATCTTGGTAGCTGCGACATGTATCGGGAATTGGGAGTTTTTGAATCTTGGTAGCTATGACACATATATATATATGGGTTCTTCTTCAGTGCTGGTCCTAGTTAGGGGGAATCAGAGGTCAAAACTGAAATAGCTTGCAGCTTATCCCAATTAGGCTTGTTGTGTTCCACATACATCCTATTTTAAGGCACAATTAAAAGAAAAGCAGTTAGGACCCTGACTGCAAGTTAGGGTGGCTTCGAACATGTCCAAGTGGAGAGCATAACGCATGTTTCGGTGTGACATAAAAGTATCATTATGTAATATTTAGAACAAGAACCTTATTATTTCATAGAAAGGTTTTGAATAACAATCATTAGGAGTAACTAAGTGCAATTTTTAAGAGGGTTCATCCACTTGAGAGTAGAACAGCCTACCCGCAAAACTGTGACACTGAAACATGCGTGACATTGAAAGAAAAGTTTTTCTTTCAAGATCAAACAAACACCATGGATCATGATCAAGTATTTATTCTTGTTAGTTTTTGATGCTGTGGACATATTCCAAAGTAATATTGGAACACTTCCTCAACTTCAGATGTTCTTTGAATTGTAACGCATTTTTCGCGTGACATGTAACGCATGTTTCACATGACATTCAATAATCACTCAGGTTGGAAACTGTTAAAAGCATGTAGAAAATGTATTTTTTCAGAGTATTTATACACATTACATGTATGTAAGCATTTGTTTTGAGTTTGACAAGGTTTTTTTTTTAGTTTGACAAGTTTTGCTTATGTGAAGAAGAAAAAAGAAATAAAAAGTGATGAGCAGTACTAGTAATGTTTACGTGAATTGACTGAAACTTAACATGAAAATTTAATCAATCATCTGTTCTCATGCAAAACAATGACAACTTCAAGCAACTTTTATTCTGCAAAAAACCCAGCTGCATTTGACACCGGTCTGTAGTGGCTTAGTTTTGCAAGCTGATCAGCAGGCACCCAAGGGATGTCATCCGTTGCAGGGAACGAGAAGCTGCTCTGATTTTCACGCAGGAACTTTATCTGCACTTCTCCAGATGAAACCTTGTAGTCTAGAAGTAGAACCTAGATTTAACAGAGCCAACAAGTGAAATCACAGTACAAGTTGCAGTCCACAACACATCACATTCAGAGACAGCAATCAAAGTTGGAGGAAATGGAAAAACAAGATGTAAACTAGTACATATATAGTTAATAGTATGCTGCCTCAGACCCCTGTCTTTTTCATGAATGCTAATGCACCCCCAGGAACCAAACAAAACAAAAAACATGAATAAGAAAAAACAACGCAAGTAGTAGTACAGTTCTAGTCTAATCAGTGTGTTAATATTATTAATATTATGTTGAATTCTTTCCAGCTTAAATTAGTGAAGTTTACTAAAAATGAAAAGAACAAAAACAAAAACAAAACTCTGCAAGCACACCATGTCACTACTAAAACAGGACAGAAGAAACAACAATAAAAATTCCAAACAAAAACTGCAAGCACACCATGTCACTACTAAAACAGGACAGAAGAAACAACAATAAAAATTCCAAACAAAAACTGCAAGCACACCATGTCACTACTAAAACAGGACAGAAGAAACAACAATAAAAATTCCAAACAAAAACTGCAAGCACACCATGTCACTACTAAAACAGGACAGAAGAAACAACAATAAAAATTCCAAACAAAAACTGCAAGCACACCATGTCACTACTAAAACAGGACAGAAGAAACAACAATAAAAATTCCAAACAAAAACTCTGCAAGCACACCATGTCACTACTAAAACAGGACAGAAGAAACAACAATAAAAATTCCAAACAAAAACTGCAAGCACACCATGTCACTACTAAAACAGGACAGAAGAAACAACAATAAAAATTCCAAACAAAAACTGCAAGCACACCATGTCACTACTAAAACAGGACAGAAGAAACAACAATAAAAATTCCAAACAAAAACTGCAAGCACACCATGTCACTACTAAAACAGGACAGAAGAAACAACAATAAAAATTCCAAACAAAAACTCTGCAAGCACACCATGTCGCGTTAAGTTAGTATCGTTTCTAGGCTGATAGAAGATGGCAAATTTAAATCAAAAGAATCTCAAAGTTAGATCATCATTAATACTATAGCACAGTCTCAGTTTCACACAGAACTCAAAACAAAGCAGGGAAGATTTGTTCAACGCATGTTCTGCAACACGATGATACAACGCACGTTTTGTGTGACGGAATCAACTTCCGTCCGGTTCCATGTCACCAGAAACGAACGTTATGTTTAGACCAATTCTTCTCTCCTTGTTCATGGACTGAGAAATAATTTGAAATGACTGCAACCATTACTAAACATGTTTGTTTCTGATCCTACGTATGCCTACTTTTTGGTAATTGTGGTTCCTAACCACGAAATAATGATTCGGCAAGAGACGTATGTTTCATGTGACGAAACAGATGAGCCTGCAAGAGGGTGCATCGAACACATTGAACGCTGTATTTATAAATAAAAGTGCTACTGTATAAAATACTAGTCTGAAATGATCAAGTAACTATAACTGCTTGGAATTTCACCTACCTGCGTCATTGGCAGCCTCCAAATTGGGTGAAATCGTGTGCTAGCAGACAATGATGACAGCCCAGTGACGCATGTTTCTCCTGCGTCAGAGTGTGACGCGCAGTGGTAAAAGTGCCCATTCACAAATTCCATGCGTATCACGTGACACAACGTCATCAGCATGTGTGTAGATGCCCGTAGTACATTTGAAAATCGCAGTTAGAAGATTTTTTTTCTTTGTTGGGTTTGTTTCGCGAATTTTTGTTTTTGCCGTTACGGACGTTTCACCCGTGCTGCAAAATTGTCAATGCACTTTAATTTTTAATGCATTTTAGGAAATAATACGGCAACTTTGGTGTTCAGATCTCGGCATCGATAGTGCTTTGTTATTTATAGCAACAGTGTTTTTCCTGGTTCGCACCACTGATCTTGTGCAAGTTGGAAGTGAACGTGTGTTTCATGACGTGACGGGTCATGAAACATGCGTAATGCTCACTTTCAACCATCATTATTGTACACAGACATACTCAGCAGGCCTGAAATTAGCTTTCTGGTGCTTTTGCATGTTGCAACTTTGCAAACAAATTAGATATGTCTGAATATTTTCGTCTGGTATGAAGTAGCTTCCAACAACACAAGCAGTAGGGTATCGCCATTCCTGTTTTTGGCCGCCATTTTTGCGTGACATGGGAGTATATTTTGCTAATAAAAAATAAACAAAACATTTTTTCCCCACCAAATTGCTCTCATTGCTTCTTGGGTGTATAACAAAGGGAATTTTATCCATTTGGTGTGAAAAAAAGGAACTGATTTACAACAAAACTGTTGCAAAGTGAGTGACTACCAATTAGGACCACCACTGAAGAACCCATATATATATATTGAAAATTTGGTGTTTTTGAATCTTAGTAGCAGCTTTCTTTATTATCAGCCCGAACTTAACATGTAGACGTAAATAGATTTAAAAGAAAATCATTTCACAAAAATGGCAACAAACGTTTCACAGTAGAACAGCAAAGAAAATACAATGGCTGAAGAAAAAAAAGAAGAAAAGCACAAAAGTTGACAAAGCATTAGTACAGCAAAGCCAAAGGACCTAGTGTGTGTCATATTTCCTGGGTATTACTGACATATTGTCTAATACTATAATAGTACTGATGTATACTCCTTACCTACAAATATATTCATCAATACCAAACACAAACCCACCCACAAAAACCCACATACACTACCACACTTGGAGGGGGATGGGGGTCTTAATGTGTATAGCTGACAACACTCATGCAGATTTTTTGTTAATTGCCCACAGCATAATCCATATTTATTTTGCTTGGTTTCTAAATGCTGAGAGTTTACCCCCCTAACTCTCAGCATTTAGAAACCAAGCAAAATAAATATGGATTATGCTGTGGGCATGAGCCTGTGACAAAAAAGATTTTGATCAGCAGTGGGACATGTTGCACAAAAAATCAACCCCCAAAAAGCATTTCTTAATCTCATCAATTGCAAGAGCTGTGTTCAAAGTAAACCTGTCAATCACTGGGGGAAAAAAATCTTATCCGAGCCTGTGCTGTTGTGTGACGTCAAAATGGGGGCAGGTCTGCTTTTGATGAATACATCAGTGGCCACAGTGGATGTCATAATATATGATAACAGTGCAGAGAAATCGTTAAATTTGTATTTAAATAATACATACTTTTTTGGTTTTAGGAAGTTTTGTGTATTGCCATTGAAAAATTCATTTGATGGATTTTACATATCTTGTATTTACTCGCATGCCAGGTGAGAGCTACTGCAGGCAACTCTGGTCTTTGTTGGTGGATGCGTGATGTTTTTCGAGCGCTAATCAGCTCCCTTGTTTGTTAATCCTGCACAGACGCTCTGGGCCTCATTTTGTTTTGGATCATTACAGTGGAATGGAAAAAAATGTTTTTAGGAATTGGGTAATCACTGTGTCTGCACATATCTTTGAGAAACTGGTAGAACATTTTTTTATTTTTTTTTTCTCCAACAGGGTAAAACTGGAGTAAAGTATACAAACAAGGAAGTAAGTAAGTTATGGTTTTACCAAACAAGGAAGAGTATTCAGAGTACTGATCTTTTTTCTTTTTCTCTCTCTCTCTCTCTTTGTTTTTTGGTGTGTGTGTGTGTGTGTGTGTGTGTGTGTGTGTGTGTGTGTGTGTGTTTCAGTGTTGCCAAGCACATCATTGTGGGGCATTTAATTCAGAAACATTCATCCATCATTACATTTACAGTATTCCTCACTCATTCATGCGTCTTTATATGATTTTTTTTCCCTCCACGTACATTCGGCACTTTCCCTTTGGTCACAGTATACACGTTTTTGTTTTTAAACTGTGTCACATTTAAACTGTGATTATGGTTATTAAAAGTGTTAGCGAAAGGGAATCAGGAGGAGACGGATTATGATTATTCAAAGTGTTAGCCAAAGGGAACCAGGAGGGAGACGGATTAGGGTTATTCAGAGTGTTAGCCAAAGTGAATCGGGAGGGAGACAGAATTAGAAATGACTTGTTCAGTTGTTGTGATACAGCTTGTAGAGGTGAGGTTTAAAAAAGAAGAAGACTTTAAAAAAAATTAATGCAGTGAGTGTACAGCAGAACCTTTCCAAAAGTTTCATGAGCCAGTTTGGCCTAGTGGTGAGGTTTTAGGCTCGTAAGCGGACAGCATGTTTGTTTGCTTTCTCTGCCCCAGTTCTCTGTTCTGTTGATAAGTTGCAGTTTGTGAACAGTCTTGTGACTTTGCTTCTCACATTTGATGAAATATTTAAGTGGCTCACATCGCTGCCCATCTTAATGCAGAATCCTTCCAGTGGTGACTGTAAGTGTAGTATTATATAGAGCCCCCTCCCCCCACCCCAAACCTCCTGGGATTCTGGGCTGCACCTGTACATTTCCAGAGACAGCTTGCTGTTAAACGTTTAAGTCAGACTTTCAGACAAGTGGACCCTTGCATTGTAGTTTGTACATGATAGAACGTCTGGTTTCTAACAGCAGTGTGAAATAGTGGAAAGGACAGGCAAAGAGTTCCTAAGTAAGTGTGAAATAGTGGAATGGACAAGGAAAGAGTTCCTAAACAAGTGTGAAGTAGTGGAAAGGACAGGCAAAGAGTTCCTAAGCAAGTGTGAAGTAGTGAAAAGGACAGGCAAAGAGTTCCTAAGCAAGTGTGAAATAGTGGAAAGGACAGGCAAAGAGTTCCTAAGCAAGTGTGAAACAGTGAAAAGGACAGGCAAAGAGTTCCTAAGCAAGTGTGAAATAGTGGAAAGGACTAGGAAAGAGTTCCTAAACAAGTGTGAAGTAGTGAAAAGGACAAGGAAAGAGTTCCTAAACCAAAGTGTTAAGTAGTGAAAAGGACAGGCAAAGAGTACATGTCATGTTTTCACCCCAGCACAGGACCTATTCAAACCACACATCCCCGTCCTTACCTGGCTAACTCAAAAAGGTTGGGGGGGGGGGGGGGGGGGGGCAAACAGAGCCTGAAAAACCATGAAAAGTCTGCAGTACTTAGAGTGGAGTTTGGTCATGAATCCGCCATCTACTGGGCTCTTGGGGCGCAAAGTTGGGTATCTGATACACATCCTGATAACAATGCAGCCCTGACAATGGCAAATTCTCCTTCTCCAGGAAACTGCACTGGCTCCCGTTTCTAGCCTGCATTGGGGCCACGTGAACAAGGTTATCTGCCTGTGCTTTGTGCCTTGTAGAATGGCCCTCAGTTTCCCCTTGATTTCTGATTAAGGTATTGTATGTAAATATTATCACGCTCTGTTCATTCCCATTGCTGATTTCGGGTCCGAGCCGACGATAAAACAATTCAGCCTGGGAGGTAAATGAGTAAAGAATGCTGGGTCATGTAGACTGGAAGACGGTTGGTTAGGTAGGTCCTTTGCTGTTTTCGGTGCAGGTTTCTCGGCTTCGGAGCTATTTGTGGGAGGTGTTACAGGAATGGTCATTAGTACTTGTCCACACTTAGATTGACAGGCCTTTGTTAGGCTGCTCCGTACTGGGTGTTTGGTTCGTCCACTTGCTAACCTTATCTTGCTGGCTAGATAGTTGGACAGATAATATTTGCAGGACTACCCACCTGTACGGGTAGTTGGGGAGTCGATAACTGTGCCCATGTGTGTGACACTAATTGGGACTAGCTGGGTAGTTGTCAGTACAAGGCAGTGCCAGATTGACTAACTACTAGTGTAAGTATAATGACCAAATGTGTGACACTAACTGGGACTAGCTGGGTAGTTGTCAGTACAAGGCAGTGCCAAATTGACTAACTACTAGTGTAAGTATAGTGACCAAATGTGTGACACTAACTGGGACTAACTGGGTAGTTGTCAGTACAAGGCAGTGCCAAACTGACTAACTACTAGTGTAAGTATAGTGACCAAATGTGTGACACTAACTGGGACTAACTGGGTAGTTGTTAGTAGAATGCAGTGCCAAATGGACTAAATGACGCTAACTGGGATTAGCTGGGTAGTTGTTAGTACATGGTTGTGCCAGATTGACTAAACAACACTAACTGGGAATAGCTGGGTAGTTAGTACATGGTAGTGCCAGATTGACTAAACAACACTAACTGGGAATAGCTGGGTAGTTGTTAGTACAAGGTAGTGCCAGATTGACTAAACAACACTAACTGGGAATAGCTGGGTAGTTGTTAGTAGAAGGTAGTGCCAGATTGAACAACAATAGCTGGGTAGTTGTTAGTACAAGGTAGTGCCAGATTGACTAACTACTAGTGTAAGTAGATTGAGCAAATTGGACTTAAGTTGGGTTTGTCACTAAACTGACTGTGGTGTTGATGTGTTCAGCGGGTTACCATGTTGTGTTGCTTCTTGGTGATGGGTTTTTTTTTTTGGGGGGGGGGGGGGGGGGCCTGATGTGATCACTGATCACTTTATGCATGTCACACTGGTTTGAAAAAACATCTGGTGCAATCACTGGCCACTTTATAGATGTCACACCAGTTTGTAAAATGTCTGTTGTGATCACTGAACACACACACACACACACACACACACACACTCATAAGTATTAAAACACATGATGCACATTGAGACAGTGCTCTGTGGTTATCAGTTTAACAAGCTAATGCACAGCGTACACGTTTTCAAACATGACAGTGTGCAAACTGTGTGCACACTGTATCACAGCCTGCTTTGTTTCAGTGGGTGAATTTGGGGCATAATAGATGATCCTCGGAAATCCAGGGGACTGCACTCAGTAAGTGCCTACAGGCATGGCCTGTATATATATATATGACTTAGTGCCAAAAGGTGTGCATGAAAACAGGACAAAGGGGGTAGAAAATAAAGTTGATGATACATTGAAACTAGTTGTGTTTTTAGAATGTGCACAGTGCTAGGAAATATTTCTTAAAAGCAAAAGATAAAAACTTGCGCACTTTTGGAGATATTTGCCGACAAAGGTCATAAAAGGCTGCATGTTGTACATCAGATATTACAACATGCATAGTTCACTGTGTCTTCAGTTTTGCACAAGTATGCACAAAATCAAGTCACACTATTAGTGCACATCTCCCCTACTATGTTTGTGCCAAATTTGTGTACACTCATATAATTTTACACATGATTATGACATGTTGATTGTTGTAATATCTGATGGGTGACATAAACCCATAACTCAACATTTTTTTATATAACAAGTAACACACCCTTTCATGCAATATACTATAATCAGCCATACAAGTGCAGGCAAAAACACAGTGAGAAGATTTTTTCTCAGTTTGCATTTAATAACAAGTCATAAAAATTAAATGAAACAAATTTCTGTATTACATCAGTATTACAACAAAATAACATTTCCCCAATTTTAGCGTAGAAAACATTCTGTTTGCTTAGATCAGTAACAAAAACAATGAGAATGACCTGATTTTATCAAGGTAATTAACAATTAAGTCCCCCCCCCCCCCTCCCCCTCCCCCAAGCTCTTTGACTGTTTGAGATGTGGATTCTCTGCGGCCAGCCTCTCTCTGTACTGTCTGCAACTATCTGTGTTTGATGTCTTCCACCTTGCTGTACCACTTGGCTCAGGAGTACACTCAGTTCAGCGTACCATGGTCTTGTCAATGAATTTGAAGTGTTATGAATATGAAATTATTAACCCAATAACCTGCAACTGTCCCAATACTGATATGCTCAGTACAAACATGTCAAACCTACACACCATGACTTCTACACAAATCAGTACTCAGTTCTCAGAACCGCTGTTAGTATTACTAACATCTGCTGGGCTTAATTAAACTTGAAAAGTTTAATGTTTTACGTCATATTACAACAACAGTTGTGTGGCAAACATGAGGTCTGACATAACTTTCACGACGAAAATTACTTCCAGGAAAAAAACTATAACTTCATCACTCTCGCTCAGTTAACAAAATATTCTCGCAACACCATTAAACAGTCTACAAAAAGCATACACTTATAACTGATAAGTTTTTGAAGAAAAAGGGCACACATCCTGAATCAACAGTTGCATGTAAGATTTACAAGATATTGCCTTGTCATAATGAAATTCTTCACGCTGTACTCGGCTAAGTATAAAAAACAGGTTTCAAATCTTCGGCGCGGGAAGATGCCACTTTTCACAGTACTTTCATTTCGCACACCCAAATCGGCAGAAAACTTGAAAATAATCTCAACAAACTTTTGAAAAAGCGTACAGTGCATGTTCTACGTCAGACCACTGTACCGACGTCGCACCACTGAAGGAGACTACAACACACGTTTCGATGTTTCTGAACAAAGACACGCCATGCGGCCGGGAAAATGAATGCACTCGGGAAAGGTCACATGACGTTCCGGATGTTGTCGATAAAAAAGAGACTGCTTTCTCGTTTGTTTTGTACAAAATATTAGATATCTTGTAGGGACGTCAGATATTACAATAATATCAAACGATCGGGGAAATATTCTTCAGATTTCGTGCAAAACTTCGCTGGAAGAAAACGAGTATCGCTGTGTAGTGCAAATGCATGGATCAGAACACACGCGACCTTTCTGGTGATTCCGAAGCGATGCTGTTGTTTTTCGGTTGTTCAAAGTTTTCAGTTTGAGTTTGCAACACATCTGACGTACATACAGGGCAAACATTCACGATCAATTGATCGAAAATACAACTATTGTGAGTGTTGATGTTATATTATCCGTATAAAATGATGTTTTCCGCGTACAAATCAGTGATTGGTTCTCCATGTGCTTGTGATTTGTTTGTAAGCAAAGTGACGAAAATGACTCGGTACATGGATGTCCGTTTTTGGCGGTCTTTTTTCGGCGCTTTTTCAGTGTGTGATGACTGTATCTTGAAATCAACCAAAGCCTGGTTGCTGAAATTATCTGTACTATATATTCATTCATTCATGCAAGTACACAACACAACATTTTAAATAAAAACAGTTTTCAACAATGTTTTATTTTCAACTGAAGTGCATAACCCCTTGCATGCGCACCTTTTGGCACTAAGTCATATATATATACACACACACACAGGTCCATGTCTGCGGGTGTAGTGCAGAGTAGTCACGCTTTTGTTGGGGGTACAGTGAGCACGTGGGCAAGATGACGGATACCAGTAAACAAAGGCAGAAAAGGCATCAGAAATGCCGATCAAGCACTCACTGTTCATGGGGACCATGCAGATCAGATAGTAGGTTCCCCCAGCTGGTAGTCTAGTATAAATTATAATAGGTCCATGCCTGAAGATCTAAAACTGTCGCAGATCGGCTCTTCTCAGCTGCTGCCTCCATTCAAGGGACTTCACTCTCCCAAAGTAAGAAAACTGTCAAATTATCTTTGCCTGTTATTTCCGGAAATCATCAGTTGGTTCTGCATCCAACAACCTGTTTTTCATTGAGATGTCAGAAGTACTGTCAGGCTGGAGCAGATGTGTCAGTGACCGCTACTCATTCAGGATGTTGCTGACCCCCTCTCTGTTGACTACGAAATACCACGTGATGCATCTTGATGTGTGAATCCAACTTGTTTGAATGGTTGAGGTCCTCAGTGGGCCGTGGGGTGGTGTCAGTCTGTACAAGTGTTCGTTTTTCTTCTGTTCATGTTCGTTGTCTCTGTTGTGATTGCAGCAAGTAAGTAAACGCAATAACAGTAACAATATACTTTATTCATCCCGGCGGGAAATTAAAGCTGTTGTTCAATTGCACAATGAATAACATATCTCAATAATTATAAGTTATGAAACACACGCACATACACACTTAGACATACACCCCCTTTAAATAAAAATTAGGTTCATTTAAGAGTTTTTATGTTTCTGGTTTGACAGAGAAAGCATTATTTCAGGTAATTTTGGGTTTGCTATTACTAGTATTAGTGTATGTCCTTTACGTCCACAGAAGAAGAAGACGTAAAGTGTTGCTTTACACCCACAGAAGCGAGGTGGCTTATTAATATTAGGGACGGGCATGATGGCAGCACCAGAGCTGCCATTTTTATACCATGTTTTAGCAGCTTAAACTTTTTAAAAATGTAACTACGAGTTCTTTAACTTAAACTTAAAAAAAGAAAGAAGAAGAAGGTATACCTCTGGTGGAGTTTATACAGTACCTTGTAATTGTATTAACACGCATGCCAAGTGGGGGTTACTGTAGGCAACTTGTGTCTTTGTTGTTGTACTTGTGTATTTTGAGCGCTGATTAACACCCTTGTGTGTTGATTGTTAAAAAATGTGTATACTTTTGGCCGGCCGACCTATCTGCGCTCCACACATGCTATTTTCAGTGTCCTCACTGTTTAGAAGATCAGCATGATTAAATGGGCCATTTGCTCCTTATAGTTAATAGTATAAGTATGGGCCCAGGGCAGTATAGAAGGGACTACCTTGTTTTATTGCATGTGGAATTGTTGTGTATGTTGTGTAACTGTAAGCTACCCTGTTTTGTCCAGAACTTTGATCCAGCTTCTGTGATTTAGTGAGCTGTGTTGAGTCCAGAACGGTGATCCAGCGTCTGTCATTTAGTGACCTGTGTTGTGTCCAGAACGGTGATCCAGTGTTTTTGATTTAGTGAGCTGTGTTGTGTCCAGACCTGTGATCCAGTGTCTGTGATTCAGTGACCTGTGTTGTGTCCAGAACTGTGATTTAGTGACCTGTGTTGTGTCCAGGCCTGTGATCCAGCATCTGTGATTTAGTGACCTGCGATTTGAACTGGTGTAAAACTGAAAGAATGACGAATGTGTGATATATCCTGAGGTGACCCTGTGTGGTTGATGGGTTGCTAAAATCCAGGAGGTAGTGAACTAACTGAGCAAGTTCTGCTTGCATGAAAAATTCATTGAACTGTGGGTAAGATTTGGGGGTGGGGGGGGGGGGGTAGTTTTATGACTTGTTTCAACTTGATGTGACCAAAATGGGTGACTGGTTTAAGTTATATAAAAAAAAAAGAGTAAACTGTCAGCAGACCTGCCTGTCCCGTCTCGGACGATTGGATAGATTAAGAGGGGAATGTTGCTGTGTGTTGATAGAAAAATGCAGATTGGGACTGTACTAGCGGGACACAGACCTGGTGTACACTGCTGGCGTCACTGCAGGGTAGAAATGCAGTAGTCTTTGTAAGGAGCCTACAGCAATCAGGTGCCAAGAAAGGCAAGGGTCAGTGGAGAGGCTGATAAGGAGCATGATGAAATAATCCACCTCAATATAACGTTTAGTGCCCTGATTGGCAGATAAGGAATCCCCAGCCGGTCCACCCCAGTGTAATGCAGTGACTGATAAGGAGTAAATAACTGTGAAGCACTGTACCTGGGTGTGTGGGGATTTCTGTCCTGGTCCTACCCTCATACAGCTGCTATTGATATGGAGCTTTGGAGTCAACCTCAGTATAATGCAGGCTGAGGGATAGATTTTATATTATAAGGAACCAGGTGGGTAATGCAGGCAGAGGGATAGATTTTATAAGGAACCAGGTCCACCTCAGTATAACTCTTGTGATGCAGGAGTGTAGGTGGAAATCCGGGAACATGGGTTGGATTCTGATAGCGAAATGCTCAGTAACTTATTATAACTCTGGTGGTGCAGGAGTGTAGGTGGAAATCCAGGAACATGGGTTGGATTCTGATAGCGAAATGCTCAGTAACTTGCTATAATCCTGGTGGTGCAGGAGTGTAGGTGGAAATCCAGGAACATGGGTTGGATTCTGGTAGCGAAACGCTGGAAGAGCGAGTCCCTTTCTCTCTGGGACACGCTCGAGCTTTGTCTTCCTTGAAATCATAGCTCAAGACTCGCGTTTTCTCTCTTCTCCTAACAGTAACACTTGCAGCTGTGTGCGTGTGTGTGTATTGGGAAGGGGGCAATGTTTGATGACGAAATTTGTGTACATTAATGTCATGTGTTTTGATGTTGGTTGTTTTTACCTCATATGAAAAATACACATCTAGGGCTCATTGGGCAAAGGGCACTCTTAGACCCCATTATTATTATTGTTGTTGTTATTGGGGGGGGGTGGGGTGGGGGGGGGGGGGGGTGAGAGCAGCAACCCACAAATAATAGAAGAAATCCTGGAATAGCTGAAAAGATAGCACCTACGGAACTAGGCATTGGTATGACTGTAGTGTGATCCAGGTTTGTTGTTGCTTGTGGGCACTGTGCATGTCGTATCCTTCATACTAATTACGTGTCTCCGTACAAGTGTTCTTTGCACAGCTCATGTACTGTTGTGGGTCTTTGTAGTAAGCATGCACTTCTAATAGTGAACACAACCCATCCACCAGGGGTAGGCTTGGGCATTGGTCCTCGTCCATTGGCAGATCAGTCAGAAGTAATAATGATTAAAGTATTTGTAAAGCGTAAAATCTTGTCCATGGGCATGGAGTCTATTCTAACCGCATACTCAAGCACACACACATACCCACACAGGCACCCGCACACACACACATTCAGACTATACAAAGCTTAATATACGCTTAAAATGGGCAGCAAACAGAGACTTGAGATGGACGAAGAGAGCAGCGCGGAATGGAAAATGTGGCAGGTCTACAGTTTCGGGAAAAGAAATATTTTTAGGTTACATTTGAATGAGTTCAGAGAGGATTTCCGTTGGAGAGGAAGGGGAAGGTCATTCCAATTAGATGACCAATTGATGCGTCGGTCAACCTGTTGATAACAGAGTCAGTCATGGTAGGGATGATTATGGCAGTGATGGAAGAGGATGGTGTTAGCGGTTCAAAGCATTCATACAAGAAGCCCCATAGTGGAGAACAAGTGTGTATGCACTTCTGCAGTTTGAAATGGAGGGAGGGAGAGAGAGTGTGTGTGTGTGTGTATGTATGTGGTCCATCATAACACTTTTGTGAAGATTAGGTTTAGACACGATTCTGCTGTTAAAAGTGGCATGCAGGCCATGCAGAATACTTGACCTCTTGATTTCTGAAGTAACCTGTTGCTTCTTGTGCTGAACTAGTCTGGTGACCTGCTGCAGCGAAATCATTTTGAATATCCACCAAAGTGGTGTACTTACAGCGCTGTTTGGCTGTTAGGGAAACTGCTGCCATCTTGGTGCGTTGTGTGTACACCAGGCAACTATGCACCATTTCACATCACTTCATGCAAAGCCACATACATAGGGTGCATGCATATTTAGTACAGCTACACTTTTGGCAGAATGACCAGGATCTTGTATGTGCTAGTGCGGTAGCAGGGGGGTGGAATGATTACTGAAATAAGAGTCAACACAGAAGGTTGACCCTAAAGAAGGAAATTCTCCCACCGATCCTGCAGTAACTCGAACTAGCAGCCTTTGGATCACCGAACCCACAGCCTTTGCATCACGAGTCTGAGTCCAGCACTCTAACCACTTGGCTATCCCCACTCCCTGTGCTGCCTTTGTCAGTGTCTTGACTGCTGCATCCCCGTCTCCGGTAATCAGGGTGATGCTGGACGTAGGCGCAGGCTGACAGTTCATTAACTAATTGCTTGTGTATATAGCACTATTCTCTGCTTTCCAGCAGTCTTTATGCACTCTTGTCACATGTGGTTCTCTGCGGGTGACTTTTGTTTTTTATGGCATGTTTTGAATATTCACCAAAGTCGTTGCAGTGCTAATACATAACCCTCTCCCACAAAACCAGTCCTAAATCGCCGATGTTGATCAGCCCAAGGGACAGAAATTGCCACTGGGTGAATTTAGTGTGTGTGCATGCAGAATTACATTCTTTAGGCCTTAAATTATCAATTAGCTTATTTTCCTTCAGAAATGGCCCCACCAAAAAAGAAGAACAAAAAAGCCTTGAAACACCTGGTTTTAAATGCTCCCACCCACGAGTAAGGGTGCTAGTGTTGTGCAGAATGACCCATATTTGGCTGAATAAAATGTATTTGTATACCTACAGAACCCCAGCATGTTGTACAGCGTTGTCCAATTTATTACCATAAAATATTCGGAAAGTTTGGCTAGCTCTAAGTCTGAACTCCCATTGCTGCGGAAAATTTGTAAAATGACACAATCTCTTTCAGGGCTGTTTTCTCAAAATGGCTGCCTTAACCTCAATGATAATTTTACTGCAGTCTTCATTTACACACACACGCGCGCGCACATGCACACACACACAGACACACACACACACACACACACACACACACTAATCCAAAACAGCAGGGCTGCAGTTTTCAAAATTATGCACTTGTGTCTCAAAATACCCAACTGCAACTTTGACTGATTTCGTGGGAGAGGGTCACGTGTCTGGATGATAAGCCGTCACAGACACTAGCCCCTGAATGCTGAGAGCATGGTGGGAAAAAAGCTGTCCATGTTGCACCAAGGATTAGGCTGTTCTGTCGGACAGTCTGAGTGTCTCAAATAATAAGAATAGTGTACTCTTTTATGTTTTATTTCTTCCAGTTGGAGCACGTAACCCATTACAAAGCAACAACAACAACAAAAAGTCAAAACTTCCGCAGGTGTGCGCACACACACACACACACACACACACACACACACACACACACACACACACACACACACACACACACACACACACACAGAGAGAAAGATAGCTTGAAGAGGTGAGATGATTTGAAAGATGGGAGAGTGTTTTAGGGAGAGTGTTCCAGACAGATGGCGCAGCTCCTCTCTGCCCCTTTTGTGAACAGGGTTTAGTCATGGTACACCCAGGACACAGTTCCTCCTAGTCCTACAACACTCGCGCTGCTGGTGAGAGCTGGGTTTTTTAGTTCTAGCAGCTGGGCCATATATAAGGCTGTTCATGGTACCATAAATCTCTGTATGGCTGAAACTGTTTATTGGCAAGCACAATTGCTGGATAATGGCTCTTGACACTCTTGAAGGGCTTTTTTTCTGTCACAAGTTTTTGACCTCTGGCGACAGAAAATCTGCTGTCAGGAAGCAGCCGTCTGATTGTGGTAACACTTAAGCAGTGGAATCTATGATGATTGCTATATATAGTGCTAAGCAGTGGAATCTATGATGATTGCTATGCATAGTGCTAAGCAGTGGAATCTGTGATGAGTGCTGAGCAGGAATCCATGATGATTGCTATAGTGCTAAGCAGTGGAATCCATGATGATTGCAATTGTGATAAGCAGGAATCCATGATGGTTGCAGTTATACTAAGCAGGAATCCATGATGATTGCTGTAGTGCTAAGCAGTGGAATCTGCAATGATTGATGTAATCCTAAGCAGTGAAATCCATGATGATTGCTAAAGTGCTAAGCAGGAGTCCATGATGATTGCTATAGTGCTAAACAGTGGAATCCATGATGATTGCTGTAGTCCTAAGCACTGGAATCCATGATGATTGCTATAGTGCAAAGCAGTGGAATCCATGATGACTGCTATAGTGCTACACAGTGGAATCCATGATTGCTATAGTGCTAAGCAGGAATCTATGATGCTTGCTACAGTGCTAAGCAGTGGAATCCATGATGCTTGCTATAGTGCTAAGCAGAGGAATCCATGATGCTTGCTATAGTGCTAAGCAGTGGAATCCATGATGATTGCCATAGTGCTAAGCAGTGGAATCCATGTTGATTGCCATAGTGCTGAGCAGTGGAGTCCATGATAGTTGCTATAGTGCTAAACAGGAGTCCATGATGCTTGCTGTAGTGCTAAGCAGGGATCCGTGTTGATTGCTATAGCTGTTCGTGGGAAGGTGCTTTCTGTTTACCCACATGACATTTAATATTTATTATTACGTCACCCCTGTGTAAGTTCCAACTGTTCCTGTATTCTCGTGCATAGCAACGTTCTCAAAAGGAACATTTCTTGTAAGCGTAACGTGTCTTTGCGACTGCTCTGGGACTGAAACTGCACAAGGGGTACAAATTCTTTAGGTTGAAGAGGGGAAAAAAGAAAAAAAGTGAACTGCCACATTTACAGTCTTGCTTCACTGTCCATGAAATCAGATTTGCCAAGGACTGCACCTTTTAAAAAAAAATATAAAAAAATGTCATGACAAATGCGTGTTTGTTGTGACAAAACACGTCTTTTGTCGCGACAAAAGTATGCTTGTTGTGACAAACATATTTTCCCCCAAACACATGCGTGTCGCTACAAAAATATTTGTCACGACAAACATAATTTTGTGGGAACAAATGTTTTGTCGCAGCAAGCATACTTTTGTCGTGACAAAAGACGTGTTTGTCACGGCAAAAATTATACTTGTGGCAGCATCTGCCAATGGTAGAAGACAAGGAGTTTGGTTTACTGGGAAGCTAGACAGTGAATATTGTGTTGTTGGTGTGCCTGGTGGGACTGGGAAGAGCCGTTTAATGGCACTGAGGTTTTCCAAGTCCAAGGTGTGAAAAAGAAAATGGTCCCATTGAGTTTGAGCAGAATGTTTTCAGTCTTGAGGTGATGCTGGTTCAATGAGCGTAATAATAAATAATGGATACTTAGAGTGCCTAACTCACACAGGCCCTAAGCATACCTGTACAGGCCCTAAGAATACCTGCACAGGCCCAAACTCTTACTCATTCTTTAAATGTACGTATGTTTTGTCAGTTTAATGCATACAACATAATTGCACACACACCTACACACGCACGCACGCACACACACACACAGTCATGTATCAGGGCAGTGGGACTGAAGCAAAGGTCTGAATCCAGAACATTGCCTGATTGTGGTTTGGTTTGGGGCATGCCTGATTCAGTGATTGTAGTGGGGTTGACATGCGTTGACAACCAGTCTGAAGATACCACAATGGACTGGTCCCGAGTAGACAGGCGGGGAATTGAAATGTAAATCGAACCCCTTCCACACCCTTTATAGAGGGGTGGACTTGCCCTGATAAGTTCTGTAGTAAAGGGTGCATTGCAATGGAGCCTTTTGGGTTGAGAGGTGGCAAGTTGAGACCTATACTGGACCTATAAGAGCAGGAGGTATAAATTGTATTGCAGGATCGGGCTGATCTCAGTGTGTGCGTGCGCTGCCAGCGTGGTGGCATCGGTCCCCACTGTGTGGAAGGTCTGGCATTGGGGTACCCTGGGTACCTGATACTACCTGCTCTGGAATGCTGAGTGGGATTGGGAAGGCTGTTGTCAGCGTGCTGTACATCTTTGACAGGTAACGAGTTTGTGCTGTGTGTGTGTGTGTGTGTGTGTGTGTGTGTGTGTGTGTGTGTGTGTGTGTGTGTGTGTGTGTGCAGGCTTGCCTTAGTATGTGTCTGTTGGTGAGTGTGTGTGTGTGTGTGTTTGTGTGCAGGCTTGTCTTAGGACATGTGTGTGTCTGTTAGTGTTGTGTGTGTGTGTGTGTGTGTGTGTGTGTGTGTGTGTGTGTGTGTGTGTGTGTGTGTGTGTGTGTGTGTGTGTGTGTGCAGGCTTGTCTTAGGACATGTGCGTGTCTGTTAGTGTTGAGTGTGTGTGTGTGTGTGTGTGTGTGTGTGTGTGTGTGTGTGTGTGTGTGTGTGTGTGTGTGTGTGTGTGTGTGTGCAGGCTTGTCTTAGGACATGTGCGTGTCTGTTAGTGTTGAGTGTGTGTGTGTGTGTGTTTGTGTGCAGGCTTGTCTTAGGACATGTGCGTGTCTGTTAGTGTTGCGTGTGTGTGTGTGTGTGTGTGTGTGTGTGTGTGTGTGTGTGTGTGTGTGTGTGTGTGTGTGTGTGTGTGCAGGCTTGTCTTAGGACATGTGCGTGTCTGTTAGTGTTGAGTGTGTGTGTGTGCAGGCTTGCCTAAGCATGTGTTGGTGAGTGTGCGTGTGTGTGTGTGTGTGTCTGTGCATGTGTGTGTGTATGTGTGCAGGTTTGCCTTAGCATGTGTTGGTCTGTTGATGAGTGTGTGTGCGTGCACGGGCTTGTCTTAGGACATGTGCATGTCTGTTAGTGGTGTGTGTGTGTGCAGGCTTGCTTTAGCATGTGTGGGTCTGTTGGTGAGTGTCTGTGTGTGTGTGCGTGCACGGACTTGTCTTAGGACATATGCATGTCTGTCAGTATTGAGTGCGCAGGCTTGCCATAGTACATGTATGTGTGTGAGTGTGTGTACTGGATTGCCCTAGTGCATGTATGTATCCTGCTTTCAAATGACGTACCAATGACAAAGGGATTTATAATCTCACGAATACTCTCTTTATGGTTTAACACTTTAATACGAGGTACATTACAAATGGTAACATCTTAAGAGATGGTTCCTCTCGTTGGCTTTCCTGAGCATTTGATTGCAACCTTGAGGTTGAACTGGACTTAACTGACACGCTGAGTACAGCATTTGTGATTATGACCTGTCGATAACAGTGGCACAGTAAGAGCGTTAGAATCAATTTTGGAGGTGAAAAGAGTCTGCTTTTGTGTCCCAGTTTTAATGATTTTGCTGCAGACTGAGGTAAAGAGGTACTCCTAGTATAAAGTATGAAAATAAAACCCATTAAGGCCTTTCTTGTTCGTGTTGAAGAATACCTTGAGATTTTTTGCAAAAGGGGTGGCTTCCTTTTTTTTGTCAACACATTGATCGCAGTTTTATGATAGCCTATTGATGTGCATAGAGGGATAAAACTCCAACCGAACCTTTTTTAGAATATGGTCTTTGGCTGTAATTGGTTTCTGTGAGGTGTGCCCTGTGATTAAACAAGCTTTTGCCTCTAAAGCGCTGTATTGTTGGCCGAGGTTAGAACGGTTAATGTCAGCCAACTTTCGCATGCACCTTGCAAGCCAGGCCTTGGCATTCGAGAGTGGAATTATTTGCATATGATTGAAGTTGAAGTAGTTCTTGCGTGTATATTTTTCCTATTGGTTTTTCTGCCTCAGGCATTTTTAGACTTTCTTGGGTCTTTCTGTAGAGGAAGTGTAAATTTGTTGTACCTTTATAATTTATAAAAGCTCTGATGCCATGGTGCAGTTAGTTGGCGTGATACATGTCCCAGTGTGCTTGATGGGACATTAAAATCCAATTACCAACGAACGAACTGCCTGGAATACGTGTATGGGTATGACTGTGAGCGTGTCTGCCTGCCTTATGCGTTTGCCTTGATTAACTGACATGGCATGAAAAAGAAGACCTTGCGTCAAGAAGAGAGAGAGAAAAAAACACAAGAGAGTTTCTTCTTTGCTTTGTGTGTGGACGTGCATATATATACAGTACGTGTGTAGACCACCAGTGTGGGCATGTATGCGTATGTCTTTTTGCGTTCACCTTGATGTTTTTGCGTTCACCTTGATTAACTCAATAACTGTCATGGCTGACATGGCATAAAAAAGAAGACTTTGCGTCAAGAAAAACAAACAAAAAATGCAAGAAGTTCCTTCTTTGCCTTCTGTGTGGACATGTGCATATGTACATGTGCAGATCGCCAGTGTGATTAACTGTCATGGCTGACATGGCATAAAAAGAAGACTGTGTCAAGAAAAAAAAGGGGGAAAAAAAGAGAAGTTCCTTCTTTGCCTTGTGCGAGGACATGTGCATATATATGTACGTGTGTAGACCACCAGTGTGAGAGCATGTGGGCATGTATGCATATGTCTTTGTGCATTCACCGTGATGTTTATGAGTTTGCCTTGATGTAACTGTCATGGCTGACATGGTATGAAAAAGAAGACTTTGTTTAAAGAAAAACAACAACATGAGAAGTTCCTTCTTTGCCTTGTGTGTGGACATGTGCGTATGTGCACGTGTAGACCACAAATGTGAGAGCATGTGGGCATATATGCATATGTCTGTGCGTTCACCTTGATGTTTGTGCATTTGCCTTGATGTAAGTTGTAACTGACATGGCATAAATGATTAATAATAATAATGGAAATTTGTAAAGCGCTTACCCTGTGGCTCAAAGTACTGAACAAGCATAATATAACACACATAATGTACATCGAGACAGAAATGCTATCAGCAATAAAAATGTATATAAGAAAAAAGAAAAAGCTAACACATAATGTAGACAAGTCCTTGAAGGCTCGAAATATCTTACAATGTAAAACATTTATGCAGAAGATGCACACACATGCATAAAATTGGTTGCATCAAGAAAAACAAAACAAATTCCTTCTTTGCTTTGTGTGTGGACATGTGCATGCATGCATGTAGACCACCAGTTCTTAATATGACTGTGAGCAGAATATGTACATATGTTAAGAGGTAAGCCCTGTAGCGGAGAGTCCAATTACAGCGCTGGTTCTCCATGTTGCGCTGATTTCCGTCTCCAAATAAAAGAGACGGCTTTCAAGCAGCAAAGAAATGAAGGAGGTAACCCCTTCAATACACTGGTGTCAGGGGACAGAAAAATGCACAGCTTACAAGAGCAATAAAAACGTGAAACTGCTGTGAGCAGGTCATCAACCGTACTGACACTACTAACACATCGTGCGTGCGTGCGTATGTGTGCGCAACAGCCAAGTTGGGCTGAAAACGCGCTGTGCAGTGCCCCGGAGATTTCCTGAATGTTGGTTTACTCGCACTGTTATGGAACGGATAGAAAAAAAGGTGAAAAGAGAAAGTGCAGAAAGGAGAGGGGCTAGTCGCTCTTGCATGGCTGGGCGGCGGTGTGTGTTTAGGCTCCTTTCAGTCTGCGTCATGGTGATTGATAGAAGAGAAGTCAACGCTGATCTGAGTGCTTGTGTGTTGAAGGGGTCAGGGAATTCACCCTGTCAAACGTCGCGTGTTAACCCCGTCATTGCTGGCTTTAACCCTCGGATTTGATGGCAGACACATTTCACATCCTCAATTTGATATTCAGCTTTTGCATGAAAGGGACTGACTGCACAGATAATGAGATATTCTGTCAGTGTGCACTGTTGCGTCTCAGGGAGGATAGTGTTATTTACTAGTCTTTGAAACCTTGTGTTGACCTGACCAGCTTCGGGCGATTTAAGGGGTTAACCATTCGCAGTATTCCTCTGGTTCTTTATTGGTTCTTCATGAGTCTCCCCCAACCCTGCCTGCCCCACCCATCCCGCTCTCACTTTAGATCTGTTTGAACTTGAAAATTACAGTCTTTCTTTCCCCCCCTTTTTTCTGACGTGACAAGCTTCCAGGTTTTCGTTGTACCGTTGTAATTGGGGTTCAAGTGGTGTGCGTCACTGTTCGCTCACGCAGGAACTCTGGTAATTCGGATGTACACTGGAGCTTCTCCACAGAGCTGTAGACCTTTTCCAGAGATTGCGCTGGACGTTTTTCAGATTGGCATGATGTCTGTGGCACTGCGAAAGTTGTCCACCGAAACCAGTCGGGCAGTCACTGTAACTGGTCAGATACATGTTTTTCAAACTGGCTTGACATCTATGGCGCTGCTAACAGAAACCAGTCAGACTCTCACTGTATCCGGTCAGATAACACTGCTGTCTGTGCTGCTACTAAAGCTGTACTAGCAAAGGCCCTACTCCTTTCCCTGTGTAGAACATGCACACACACATGCGCACATGCATGCACGCGCACACACACACACACACACACACACACACACACACACACACTAACATTCTCTGTCTCTCTCTCTGTCTCTGTGTCTATCTGTGTGTGTGTGTGTGTGTGTGTGTGTGTGTGTGTGTGTGTGTGTGTGTGTGTGTGTGTGTGTCTCTCTCTCTCTCTCTCTCTCACTCTCTCTCTCTCTCTCTCTCTCTCTCTCTCTCTCTCTCTCTCTCTCTCTCTCTCTCTCTCAGAAACATGCAAGCACACACATGCATGCACAGGCATGAACACACAGTGTGCACACTCTCTGTGCTGCATGTTTTTTTGTTTTTTTTTTGGGGGGGGGGGGGGGTGGATGTGGAGAACCAGTCAAACAAAATGACAACTGGTATGTCTAATTGCTGATTTTTTCCCTACTGATTGCTTTTTTTGTTGTTGTAAATATGCTTAACCGGTATTGCCGATTCTGCCCCCCCCCCCCCCCCCATCAGCTTAACCGGTAAAACACCTGAAATTACCGGTCAACACAAACCTGGCTTTTCCCTCACTAGCGTGTGAGCTGGCCAGGTTTCAGCTCCCGGATTCTGTTGGGTCTGACAGTCCTGCTGGAAGTGTTCCACTGCCATTGATGATGGGCTGCCATGGCAGCACTCTTTCGGGTCTCCAGTGAACACGCAAGGTTTTGTCTGGAAGTTCTTTACGCGCCATATATAAATTTTCCTTCGTTCAGTGCAGAAATCTGTGAACATAATAATTAATGTGGTACACAAGTAGTGTTCAGCTGTAGCCAGGCTCACGTCTACCTTGAATTTCTGCTGTTTTACTGGTTAAGATCAGCAAATACCGGAAACAAAATCTGCAACTGCTCAGGTGTACTATCTGTTACTTTGCTTGACCAGTTCTCAAAAAAACATTAATAAATGAACAAACACACCGTGCGCCCGCATCCTTTAGATGAGGAAATGAACAAGATGTTTGCTAGTAGAGCTCTAGTGGTACTAGTATCAATAGATGGCAGTGTATCTGACCAGTTACAGTTATCGTCTGACAGGTTTCCATGAACCAGTTTCACAACCTTGTAGATATTGCACCGGTTTAAAAAGTGTCTAGCGCAATCACTGTGTAGCTGTCTTCAAGACCTTGGTCACAGTGACTGATACTGCCCAGTGTCTGGCAGACTGGAACAGGAGCAATGCATTGTGGTACAAGACATCTGTATTGCACTCGTCCCGGTCTTTCAGACCTGGGCACCGTCCATCCATGGAGAGATGTTGCCTCTTCAGTGGACTTGGTTCAGTGTTTATATCTGTTCACAGCAGGGTGATGTTATGCATACATGCGCACACGCACGTGCATACACACACACACAAAAAGAGCAAAACAACAAAACTATATTAGTAAATGATGCTAACTTACCCACAGGATTATGAACAATCAGTTTAACAACAGAAGTTATAACAGTATTACAAAACAACAACAAAAAACTCTTACATTGTCACAAGCCTTAAAGTTGTACCCATTTTTCTGAAATAACATGGAGGTAGTAGGACACTCAAGCAGTATGCAGTTAACCGATAAGGCATTTATACAAATGCGTGTCACATTCTGTGAATATTTAGTGTCTTAGTTCACAGATTTCAACTTCCTGTCAATGCTTAGGGTCGCCTCGGGGCGAACCAACACTTAATGTTGTAAATCGTACACTTCTGAATTCATCAGCACCAGTTACAAGATACAAGTCATCGGATTGCAAGTAGAAAAAAAAAAGGGTTCGTGGTTCTGCATATGGCATAGTCAGTGGTGCCACATGTTGGGCAGCATTAAATTTTCAGCGTTTTACTGGTTAAGATCAGCATGCACTGGAGAGAAAATTGGTAATTGGTCAGCAATACCGGATGCTATTTTAATTAACTGGTTCTGAAAACACACACAAACGGAATGAGTGCATGTGGTGTGTTTTGTGTGCATGAGAGAGAGAGTGTGAAGGGGAAGGGAGCAGGATGTTTGCTAGTAACAATAACAATATACTTTATTAATCCCAGTGGGAAATTAAAGCTGTTGTTTGATCGCACAACAAAGAACATATCTCAGATCATGAACCACACACACATGCACACTTTTATACATACGCCTCCTTTCTCTCAATCTGCATACACTAATAATTAGTTACAGCAAACCCAAATTTACCTGGAATAATGCTTTCTCTGTGTCAAACCAAAACGTAAAAACTCTCAAATTAATTAAAAATCATTTAGGTTCATGCATCCCCAACCCTCCGTTAGAAACGACATCTTGACGCATGCGCACACTCAGTTTATGACTGGTATAATTTTCATTAAAAACTAACAGAGCCTAGTAATACTACTAGAGTTCTACTAGTAGACCTCTAGTAGTAGTACAGACGGCAGTGTATCTGACCAGTTACAGCAACTGTCTGCCCGGTGTCTGTGAACCACTTTCACCACTCTGTAGATGACTCTGGTTTGAAGAAATGTCTGGCACGCTCACTGCATTATATGCAGAAACTAGGGCCCATGTCTGCTGTAGGAACTGGAGCTGTCAGAGGTTCCCCTTTTCACATCCAGGGTAGGCTGGAATATAGCTTAGATGTTTTGCCTGCTGCCAGAATTTCTGCCTGGTACATGCAAAGAAAATGTGTGCATGCACATACAGTAAATATGCTCACATGCAGTGAATTACACGCCAGACGATAAAGGTTGTGTACATTTCCTTATGTATAATTAGTCATTGTTAGTGAGGTGATTATGTCTGGTAGAATACTATACTTAAGGTTCTGTTTGTTGAAATGTGTGTGAATGTGATTTTTGTCACGTTTGTACAGCGCATTGAGTTTTAACTTGTGTCAGAGAACGGTGCTTTATAAGAACTCTGTTATGTCAGATGATAATGGCTGATTATTGTTGATCAAACAGTTGTATATAGCGTTGTTCTCTGCTCTCGAACAGACTCTCTGCACTCACATGTGATTCTACGTGGGTAACTAGCTTTTTTATAGCGTATTTTTGAACATCCACCGAAGTGGTGTACTTGCTGCGCTGATTGTTACGTGAAACTGCTGCCATCTCAGCACGTTCTGTGTACACCATACAAACATGCACCATTTCACATCACTTCATGGAAAGCCATAGACGTAGGGGGCATATATATTTAGTTGTAGCCTGCTACCTGCACTTTTGGCAGAATGACCTGGATCTTTCTGCAGTAATGCAGCGGTGAAACGGATACTGGAATGAGAGTCGGCACAGAAAATATTCAGGGTTGTGTAACACAGGGGTGACCTGGATACTGGAATGAGAGTCGGCACAGAAAGTGAAGAAAGTATACTTTCTAACTTTTATGGTCTGTATTTGGGTTGTGTACACATGCTGTTTACGTACTATACTAATTTGACTGTATGCCCCAGGTTGTGTAAACGTACTGTTTGCATACATACTAATTTGACTGCAACAAATCACGTCAGAGTACTCTGGCAAAATTAAGAGCTTTAACTTGTAAGGTGTAGAATGAACGATAAGTTGACGAATCGATCGGTGCAGGGAAATTTATCACCATATGACGCGAACGACAAATAGAAAGTTCTACAAACTGCATTGAAGGTGGGCACAGAGTGGAGTCTTCAGCAGCACAAGAGTATAGAGCTTAAAAAACAAAAACAAAGTTTTTGTTAACCCCTTTACTGTCATGATATCACTCGAAATCCACCCATAAAAGTGTGAAATCTGAAAACCTTACGCCTATTTTCTTACTTTTTTTGTACTGGCATGTGAAAGGGTTTTTCATCAAACGCATGGCATTAAAGAGAAAAAAAAAGATGTTATAGGACCGGAAAATACACTGTTCGCAGGTGCGTCCCTGCATCTTTTCGCCCCAGAAACCTTACAGGCCGGGGCAGTGAAGGGGTAATCAAAGGTTCCCGCTTTTCCCTCCCTCTCTCTGCCAACTGTCAGTCTTTTATCTGAGCAGGGAGTTTTGGTGTTTTACGTCAATGTTGACTGGCCACTTGAGGTGAGTGTTATCAGTGTTGGCCGTTTTTGTGTGTGAGGAGGCTAGTTAGCAGGCATGGGGCAAATGTCAAGATATGTGGTTGGAACCAGTCTCATGATTTGTTTGTGGTTGTGTGTGTGTGTGTGTGTGTGTGTGTGTGTGTGTGTGCGTGAAAATTGCTGTTTGGTGTGTGTGTGTGTGTGTGTGTGTGTGTGTGTGTGTGTGTGTGAGAGAGAGAGAGAGAGAGAGAGAGTTTCATTAGACTGTTTTCAGTGATTGAAGTGAGCTTGATTTTCATGTGGATGTTAGTCTAGTAGAGTAGTACTAATCGCGATATACATAATTATGACACTGTGGATATTTATCATTGCTCACTAACATACGTGTATACGCACGCACACAATCCTCTCTCTCTCTCTCGCTCACACACACACACACACACACACACACACACACACCACACACACACACACACACACACACACACACACACACACAGAGTCCCCAGCTCACACCTTTACCGCAGTGCCGCTGCGACAAGTACTACGTGTACTACGTGCACACCCTTGGCGAATGGCCTGATACCGACAGTTGATACCTGTTCCTTTGG
>OY757558.1:5296481-5308981 GCA_963584105.1 Alviniconcha strummeri | reverse complement strand
TTGACTGTTTGTTTTCATTGTGCTCTTTACTTGACTTTGTTTTCATTTTTGACACACTGACGTCAACGTGCCGTCAAGTAAGTTTACAGACACGAGCTTCAAAAATATCTTGGTTCTGCACGGGCACGAAGTCCACACTGATTTCTAGGGGGCTGTAGTCGGATAACCTTCAGTCGATGAAACATTTACGTAGTTACACCCCTTTGGGTATACGAAACTACGCCTACGAAGAGCTTCCTTGTACAAAATGGCGAACGCAAACGACGCAAACTAGATTGCATCGACTTCGAGAAGGTTTGTTTTACATTTGGTATACTTCAATGTCTTGCAGCAAAACACTTTGGAATGCGTTTTTTCTTGTTTTCATAATTATTGCGCTATAATTTGTGGGCGATGCCTCAGCAGCACGATAGGGTCGTCGTAAACATGGGTGTCACAGTATCGGCCTGATGTTCAACAACTAGGCTACGGACTGTGACCAGTTGTGGAAAGTCTAACCTGCGCGTCCGTACGTTGTCGTCGTTCTGAAATAATATCGATTTCAGCAACGCTCAGTTCTGCATCCGCTTGTTCGGGCACTGTAAAGTGTAAAACAATTGCAGCACTGAGGACTTGAGCAGTTTGAATGTTTTGTTATTAAAAGTACAACAATTTGTGGTGTGTTTGTTTAGGCTAGTACTGTAGCAGTGTAAGTTTATAACACGTGTATGATTCCCCCACTTCCACCCTCCTCCCCCAACCAACCAGCCAGCTAACTAAGCAACTAAATGCCTCCTGCATGGAGGTTGAGTACTTTCCATTAACCCCACATTTGTTTGTTTTTCCCCCCCAGCCAACTTCTTGTGACTGCTGTTTGACTTTAGGAGTAGGAACTAGACGTCACAGGTTTGGAGAAAAAAACGTTTTTGTTGTTGTTGTTTTTGTATACATGTTTGCATTTTTGTTATTGTAATCATGATTTGCTTGTTGCGTTATTTTTATTTAATCTTCTGGCTAATTGTACACACACAAAATTACTGCATAATACCAATCATTATGAGTTAAAAATAGCTCGGGGTAAAACCCAATAGTTGATACCTTTGCTCTGGACTTACAATTTTTCCAGAAGTAGAACGCTTCGGTACTTCATCAAAAGTTCACTACACAGAGATAAAAACAAGCGGTGACAAAAATGATTGCAATCCAGGTGCATTTCTTCCATGACCATAGGCTTCAGGCAAAACTGAGAGCTTCATATTAACCAGCAAGTTCCGGTATTTTAGTATTTTTACGGTTACAGTTAAGGTCAGACATATTTTGTTTGACCTTTCTCAAAACTGCAACAACAAGAGAAACACAGGCTAGTGAGAAAATGTTGTGATGTGTGTGTGAAGGCAAGTGTGGTTGTGTGTGTGTGTGTGTGTGTGTGTGTGTGTGTGTGTGTGTGTGTATGTGTGTGTGTGTGTGTGTGTGTGTGTGTGTGTGTGTGAGAGTGTGTGTATGTGTATGTAAGTGTGGGTGTGCATATGTGTGTGTGTGTTCCAGACAGGGAAGAGAGCAGGGTGTTTGCTAATAGAGGTGTAGATAGCGGTAGTAATGTAATAGTATGGATGATGGTGTATTTGACTGGTTACAGTGATTATCTGACTGGTTTTTGTGAACCACTTTCACCACCTTACAGAGGTCACACCTATAAGTATTTAAAAAATGTCTAGCTTGATCACTGATTATATTGGCAAATGAAGGGGAAAATGCACTGTTTTGCAGATGCAGTCAACATTCCTGGGACGTGTCTGTATTTAAAAAATGCATGATTGCTGATTATATAGGAAATCGAAGGGGAAAATGCACTGTTTTGCAGACGCAGTCAACATTTGTGCGGCATGTGTGTATTTAATAAATGTCTGTTGTGATCACTGATTATATTGGAAAATGAAAGGAAAATACATTGTGTTTTGCAGACACAATCAACATTCCTGGGGTGTGTCTAGCATGATCACTGATTATATTGGAAAATGAAAGAGGAAAATACACTTTATTTTGCAGACAGTCAACATTCCTGGGGCGTTGAACGTGGGCGCTCTCTCACCATGGAGCCGAGTGTCCAGTCAGTGGACCGTTGGGACAGTCCAGGAGACCCAGGCCAGCGTGGTTTTGTCTCACCATCTTTCACTGCACAACATGACGAGGAAGCCTCCCTGACGCGGGTGGACGATAAAGGGACAGAGAGGGTCATCACATCTGGGGGTGATGCTGGGACAGTGTTGGGGAAGGAACCTGGTGGGACACTCTCAGAGAAGAATGCTGGGAAGGGACCCGGTGGGACGCCATCGGAGAAGAATGCGGGGAAGGAACCTGGTGGGGTGCTGTCAGAGAAGAATGCTGGGAAGGGACCCGGTGGGACACCGTCAGAGAAGAATGCTGGGAAGGGACCCGGTGGGACACTGTCAGAGAAGAATGCTGGAGAGGGACCCGGTGGGACACCGTCAGAGAAGAATGCGGGGAAGGGACCCGGTGGGACACCGTCAGAGAAGAATGCTGGGAAGGGACCCGGTGGGACACCGTCAGAGAAGAATGCGGGGAAGGGACCCGGTGCGATGCCATCAGAGAATGTTGGGAAGGGACCTGGTGGGATGCCGTCAGAGAAGTATGCTGGGAAGGGACCCAGTGGGAAGCCGTCAGAGAATCCTGGGAAGGGACCCAGTGGGATGCCATCAGAGAAGTATGCTGGGAAGGAACCCTGCGGGACACCATCAGAGAAGAATGCAGGGGTGGTGGAAGGTGGCGGTTCCATCCCAGATCTGAACCACCCAGGCTTGGCAGCACCCGTAAGAGAACTTCCCAAGGACAATGACAACGGGAAACCTGTAGGTGCCGACAAAGACCGTGGAGATACCAGACTTCTCCGGGGGGCAGCCAACGGTGCTGAGGCTTCCGGCGCGCTGCACTCAGACGCTGCCCCGCTGGCTGAATCGAACGACGGCGGGGAGGTCGTCTGTGTGCCAGTCATGGACTCAGAGGTGGAAGTTGCTGACACCGTGGAAGTTGAGGTGCCCATGGCGGACATTTTGGACGTGGAGGTCCCCCTCACTGAAAGCGGCATGGAGGTGGAGGCTGCCCGCGTGCCACAAGGGGTCGAGGTTGAAATGGAGGTCCAGGTGGCAGACATGGTGGAGGTGGAGGTTCCCACAGTGGACAGTGTGGAAGATGTGGAAACATTGCCCATGCAGGCAAGCAAGAGCGAACCCACCGTGGAGACTGTAGCCATGGAAACAAGAGCTGCAGAGGACACTCCTGGTGTGGAAATGGCTGACAGCAAAGAGGTGGTGGAGGACACTTCGAATGTTCAAATGGCTGACAGTGAAGTGGTGGTGGAGACTGCTCCGGCAGAGGGCGCTTCTAATGTGGAAATGGCTGACAGCGAAGCGGCAGCGGAGACGACGGCTCCACCAGAAGAGACCTCAGTGTCTGCAAGTGATCAGTTGGCAGAGACTCGAGCGGGAAAAAGTTCCAAGTCTGCATGCATTCAGTGGGTGGAGTTGGCTGATGATGTCAAGGACAGTTTGAGCGAGCCTGTCTCTGACGCTGTCTGCAGTGAAACTGTGTGCCAGGAGCAGAGCGCTGGTCCGGCGGTGATGGAGTCTGCTGCAACACCTGGAGGAGCTGTGGAAACAACACCTGCTGAGGAGAGCTGCAGTGTGGAAACAACACCTGCTAAGGAGAGCCGCAATGTGGAAACAACACCTGCTGAGGAGAGCTGCAGTGTGGAAACAACACCTGCTAAGGAGAGCCGCAATGTGGAAACAACACCTGCTGAGGAGAGCTGCAGTGTGGAAACAACACCTGCTAAGGAGAGCTGCAATGTGGAAACAACACCTGCAAAGGAGAGCCACAATGTGGAAACAACACCAGCAGCAGCTGTGGGAACAACACGTGTGAAGGAGAGCCGCAATGTGGAAACAACACCTGCTATGGAGAGCCGCAGTGTGGAAACAACACCTGCTAAGGAGAGCTTCAGTGTGGAAACAACACCTGCTACAGAGAGCTGCAATGTGGAAACAGCACCTGCTACAGAGCGCTGCAAGCAACCAGAAGCAGGGGCCGAAGACAGCAAAATGAAAAACTTTGGCGGCAGTTCTCATCGCCCGCAGTTCTGCAGTCCAGATGCTGCTGCCCTTTCAGCAGGCAGAGAAACAGCCCTGACGACCATCAAACCTAGAACCGGCATTGAAGGCAAAGCACCCGATGCTTGCTCGGCTCCCGCATATGCTACCAACCCGCGGACGTCCAACACTGAAGACGATGAAACAAGTCCAGCAGGCCAAGCAGTAACACCCAGCATCGCCAAAGTCGAGAGCAGCGCCGGTGACGTGACGAGCAAGGTCTGGCCAAGCCCCCGTGATGCCTCCAGCCGGCTGACACTGGATGCTGAGGGCGCTGACAGACGTGCTGTGAAAGAACCACAAGAGGAAGGCAGTGGAACCCTAGAAAAGGTGGAACCCCAGAAAAGAGGGGAGGTGGGGGGTGTGGCCGACTCTATCACACGCGGCACTGAAGTGGGGAGCTGGGGAGCCGAGCCAGCAGAGGCAAAGAAGACTGGCATCGCAGGCAATGATGTGAGCAGTGGGGGCAGCTCACAGAAAGCCTTTGGAGTTTGGGAGGAGATCAGGGAGAAGGGTGACGGCACTGCGGAGAGGGTCCCATCCTTGGCTGGCGCCAAAGTCGAGGGTGACAGCAGTGGTGTTGACGTGAGCAAGACGAGGACCAAGGCTGATGGCGATGATGTTGGTGCGAGCGAGCCCAAAACTAAGGGTGCTGGTGATGGGGTTGGCACGAGCAAGACCCAAACCATGAAGGAAAGCAATGATGTTGGCGCAAGCAAGACACAAACCAGAAATGACAGCGATGGTGTTGGCGCAAGCAAGACACAAACGAAGAAGGATGGCAATGGTGTTGATGCGAGCAAGAGCCAAACCAAAAATGACGGCGACGGTGTTGGTGCAAGCGAGACCCAAACCCAGAATGACAGGAGTGATGTTGGTGCGAACGAGACCAGGGGCAACGGCGTTGTTGGTGGCATGAGCAAGACTAAAGCCAAAAGTGGCGACGGTGATGTTGGCACGAGCAAGACTAAAACCAGAAGTGGAGATGATGACGCTGGCGCGAGCGAGACCAAAGACTGTGCCAGAGAAGGCGATGAAGGTGCTGCTGACAGACCAGGGCGTGTGGATAACAGACCGGGAGCGGCAGACGAGTCTGGCTTTGGGAGCCTGCAGGACGAAGACGTGCCGGCACAGCTGGCCGGTAACGCCGATGGCAAGAAGCAGGATGTAGCTGCAGCCAGCACCAGCCCACACAGTGATGGTAAAAGCAGCACCGCTGAGAAAGATGCCAAAGAGGAAGCCCAGCCCAAATTGTCGCAGACCGGCCGTGAAGACGGCAGCAGCTCACAAGTCAGCGTGGGTGACGGGAGAAGTAACTCTGCCTTTAAGAGGTCGTTGTCACATGAGAGATTCGGCAACATCTTCGACAAATTTTCTCAAGGCGGGGTCCTGGCCAAAGCCGTGAACGCCGCAGCCTGCAAGCTTGACGGAGGAACCGGTGGGGCGAGGGAGGAGCAGGCGAGCAACGACAGCAACCTCAGTAAGGGCTCCCCAGCTGAACCGAAACCCCGCTGCCCTGGACGAGCAGAAGATTTAAAACGCAAGGGAAGAGGGGAAGAACAGGAAGAGCGGTCCAGTGGCAGCAGCTACGCTGAGGAACAGGAAGCAGACCAGCAAGAACTCGGTCGAGGAAAAATAGGCGACAGCAGCAGAACTGTTGACATCAAAAGGAGCGAGCATGACCCAGAGAGCCACAGAACTGGACACCAGGGGGATGTGAAGAGAGGCGAATGCAGCAAGAGTAAGGCTACACTCACAGTTGACAGCCAGTCTCAAGGAAAAAATGCATCAGTACACAAGAAGGATGAGGCTCAAGAGATCAAGGTGGATGGGAACAAGAAGCACAGTGAGGGTGCTCAAAAGAGCAGTGATGGAGATGATAAATTAAACAAGAATGGTGAAGAAGCTGATGAGGGCGAAGATGATAGCGACGAAGAGAAAGAGGTCCGAGCCGAGAAGGAGCCTGATGAGAACAGCTTGGCGGATTCTCCAGCCCAGAAAGGTGTGAAATCTGCCCCCACCTCCGAAACCAGCAGAGCCGACAAAAACTTCAGCACCTACATCAAGGAGGCGGATAATGAAGACAGCGATGAAGATGATGAGGTCAGCACCGACAAAGAGGCAGAGGTCTCCTCGCGGTCCAGACTCACACCAGGTCAGAGCAAAGGAGACGCCAGCTCAGACAGGGATGCCGACAGTGTCGATTTCAACCAAGCCACTCAGGCGAACTTTTCTGATGAAAGCAGCGATGAGAGTAACTCTGACGATGAAGAGGTGACAGTGGTCAAGCACAACAGTGTGGATCATGACTTCATCTTCACTGACGGGAAGGGGGAAGAGGAGGAGGAGAGGGAGGATGGTGCAGAGGAGGAAGACAACGCCAGTGATGAGAAGAGGTCTGTGCATTCGGAAGCCGCGGACAAAGACCCTGGCACGCCCCAGTTCCAGTTCTCGCGACTGAAGACCTGCAAGACGTACTCCAGAAAGAGTGAGCTCGCCCTGGCCAACCCGGATGACCTCGATGTGAGTGAGTCAGAGGAGTCAGACGACTCAGATGGTCAGCGCGCCAGCCCTGTTGCCAGAGCCCCTCAGAGAAGCTCAAGGACCAGAGAGAACGGTGACGTGAAGGAAGGGGCCGCCGTCCCCGCTTCCAGGGCCTTGTGGAAGGTGGAGGAAACCCGCGTCATCCAAGACCCCAGCAAATCCAAACCGTCCATTGTATCCCGCATCACCAAAGCCTTGACCTCTGTGCCCCGTAACCTTGGCGGAGCCGTTCCTGCGGCCTCCGCATCCTGGGACATCAGCAAAGCCAGGCCGACGTCCAGGGTGTCCTGTGGCCTTCAGAAAGTGAAAACCCCGCCCCAGACTTTGAGGGTGAGGTCAAAACCTTTGCCTCCTGATCCCAGAGCCAAGCCCAAGGGCAGGCAACGGACTCCGAGGAAGGAGGATGGTGGGGGCATTGGGAGTGGCGACAGAAGTGTTGTTGGTGTTAGCATCAAGGTGGACGTGTTTGAGTGCAACATTTGTGGCAAGGAGTTCAACGCCTTGAATCGCTACAAGAGGCACGAGCGGTCACACTCCTCCGGCAAGCGCTTCTGCTGTGATGTGAGTTGAACGGTTACTTACAGAACTTTACAGTGTGTGCCAAGTGTTGGGACAGTTTACCCCTCTGTATGTCTGTATCTGTTACTTCTGTTAGCCTGTTTGCCTCTGTACGTCTGTTAGCCTGTTTGCCTCTCTGTTACATTAGTCTGTTTTTGCATTGCAGTACGTCTTCTCTTAGTCTGTGTTTGCCCCTCTGTACATCTGTGTTTGCATCTCTGCATGTCTGTTACAGTGTTACTGTTAGTCTGTGCTTGCCTCTCTGTATGTCTGTTGCAGTGTTACTGTGTTTGCCTCTGTATGTCTGTTACAGTGTTACTGTTAGTCTGTGCTTGCCTGTCTGTATGTCTGTTACATTGTTACTGTTAGTCTGTATTTGCCTCTGTATGTCTGTTACAGTGTTACTGTTAGTTTGTGTTTGTTACAGTGTTACTGTTAGTCTGTGTTGCCTCTGTACGTCTGTTACAGTGTTACTGTTAGTCTGTGTTTGCCTCTGTACGTCTGTTACAGTGTTACTGTTAGTTTGTGTTTGCCTCTGTACATCTGTTACAGTGTTACTGTTAGTCTGTGTTTGCCTCTGTACGTCTGTTACAGTGTTACTGTTTGTGTTTGCCTCTCTGTACATCTGTTACAGTGTTACTGTTAGTCTGTGTTTGCCTCTCTGTAATCTGTTACAGTGTTACTGTTAGTTTGTGTTTGCCTCTGTACGTCTGTTGCAGTGTTACTGTCAGTGTGTGTTTGCCTCTCTGTATGTCTGTTACAGTGTTGCTGTTATTACTATTAGTGTTAGTCTGTGTTCACCTCTCTGTATGTCTGTTAGGCTGTGTTTGCCTGTCTAGCTCTGTTTGTCTTCTGTTACTGTGTTTGCCTCACTGTATATGTGTCTGTTACAGTGTTAGTCTGTGTTTGCCTCTCTGTATATCTGTCTGTTACAGTGTTAGTCTGTGTTTGCCTCTCTGTAGTGTGTCTGTCCCTCAAGGCATTCTCTGAGTCCCAGTCTCTCCTCCCCCCCCCCCCCCCCCCCCCCCCCCCCCCGTCCCTTTATAAACACCCAAAAAGGGGAGGTGGTGACCTGTTCAAAACTGTTCACATGACAGTTTTCACATCATCACACCATTTTTTTTAGATTATTTATTTATTGGTTTGAAGATAGTGACAAATCATCACAGCGTTGAACTTCAAATTTGGCCGTGTGAATGAATGGCCCATTGTCTTCCCCTCTCAGACTTTGCCACGTGATTGTGTATCAGTGGCGCATTGTTTTCCCCTAGATCAGATTTGGCCATGTGAACCAATAGCTCATTGTTTTTTCTCCCGTCATCATCCCGGTCCCATCGTCCACCAGCTCCTGCATTCTTGGTTGAGTGAAGCTCTATTTGCCACCCGTTTCTTTCCTATTTTCCACTGTCTTCTCCGAACCAAGTTGATGAACTGAAACACACTGAGTAGGCCGCACAACCTGTCCTATGACACAGTTTGACACACACACCTGTACACAGAACAAAATAGGTAGGTCACACAACTTGTCCTGTGGCTCACAGTTTGACACACACCTGTACACAGAACAAAATAGGTAGGTTACACAACTTGTCCTGTGGCTCACAGTTTGACACACACCTGTACACAGAACAAAATAGGTAGGTTACACAACTTGTCCTGTGGCTCACAGTTTGACACACACCTGTACACAGAACAAACAGGTAGGTCATACAACCTGTCCTATGACACAGTTTGACACACACACCTGTACACAGAACAAACAGGTAGGTCATACAACCTGTCCTATGAGTATGACACACAGTTTGACACACACACCTGTACACAGAACAAACAGGTAGGCCGCACAACCTGTCCTATGATACACAGTTTCACACACACACACACACACACACACACACACACACACACACACACACACACACACCTATACACAGAACAAATAGGTCATACATGATACAACCTGTTCTATGACACATAATTTGACACACACACCTATACACAGAACATATAGGTAGGTCACACAACCTGTCCTATGACACACAGTTTGACACACACACCTGTACACAGAACAAACAGGTATGTCATACAACCTGTCCTATGACACACAGTTTGACTCACACACCTGTACACAGATCAAACAGGTAGGTCATACAACCTGTCCTATGACACACCTGTACACAGAACAAACAGGTAGGTCATACAACCTGTCCTATGACACAGTTTGACACACACACCTGTACACAGAACAAACAGGTAGGTCACACAACCTGTCCTCTGACACAGTTTGACACACCTGTACACAAAACAAATAGGTCACACAACCTGACCTATGACACACAGTTTGACACACATGCACCTATACGCAGAGCAAACAGGTAGGCCATACAGCCTGTCCTATGGCACAGTTTGACACACACCTGTACACAGAGCAAACAGGTAGGTCATACAACCTGTTGTATGACACACAGTTTGAGACACGCCTGTACACAGAACAAACAGGTAGGTCATGAATACAACCTGTCCTGTGACACGCAGTTTGACACACACCTGTACACAGAACAAACAGGTAGGTCATGAATACAACCTGTCCTGTGACACGCAGTTTGACACACACCTGTACACAGAGCAAACAGGTAGGTCATGAATACAACCTGTCCTATGACACAGCATAGTGTGTTCCAGTTTCACACCACCTGATTGCTTTAGTCTTGACTGGTTAGGTTTGACTGGTGACTGAGGCAGTGCCAGCGGGACCAACATTTGCACATTATTGCTGATGCAGTAGTCAGAACTTGGTGTAGACAGTAGAGGGTTCCGGGCTGTCAGTCACCTGAAGCGGCATCAGCCAATCAGAATGCAGCAAGTGACACCCTTTGCTGAAATCAGTAAAAGTACTCAGACTAAGACTAGAGCCTAAAAAGCAACTGCCATGCATGTTGGGCTCACAGGGTGGTGACAGAGCAGAGGTGTGGTGGAGTCTGAACAAAGCCTTGGTAATTAATGGTGCAGTGGTGTGAAATACAGTGTCTACAGGTGTGCACGGTAGGCTCAGCTGCCATGTGTCGTAGGACAGTGGACAAGCTGCATGGCCTACCTGTTTTGTTCTGTGTACAGGCGTGCATCAGACTGTGAGTCACAGGACAGGTTGTGTGGCCTGTGTGTTCTGTGTACAGGTGTGTGTGTGTGTCAGACTGTGTGTCATAGGAAAGGTCATGTGACCTGTTTGTTCTGTGTACAGGGGTGTGTGTGTGTGTCAAATTCTGTGTCATAGGACAGGTTGTGTGGCACTACCTATTTGTTCTGTGTACAGGTGTGTGTGTGTGTGAGACTGTGTGTCATAGGACAGGTTGTGTGACCTACCTAAGCTGTTTGAGTTACAGGATATGCAGTGTGACTTACAGGTTATCTTTGTCCCTTGTGTACAGGTGTGTGGAAAGCTGTTTGAGTCACAGGATATGCAGTGTGACTTACAAGTTATGTTTGTCCCTTGTGTATAGGTGTGTGGAAAGCTGTTTGAGTCACAGGACAAGCTGCGTGACTTACAGGTTATGTTTCTCCCTTGTGTGCAGGTGTGTAGAAAGCTGTTTGAGTCACAGGACAAGCTGTGTGACTTACACTATGTTTGTCCCTTGTGCACAAGTGCGTGGCAAGCCATTTGAGTCACAGGACAAGCTGTGTGACTTAAAAGTTACATGTTGACTTACATGACGCATTACATGTTTGTCCTTTGTGGTGTAGAAACCTGTTTGAGTCACAGGACAAGCTGTGTGACTTTCTAGTTATGTTTGTCCCTTGTGTACAGGTGTGTGGAAAGCTGAGTCACAGGACAAGCTGTGTGACTTACAAGTTACATGTTGACTTACATTACAACTGTACAGGTTACTTGTTTGTCCCCTGTGCACAGGTGTGTGGCAAACTGTTTGAGTCACAGGACAAGCTGTGTGACTTAAAAAACAAAATCAGTTCAGTTAAAAAAAAACTTTAATCATCCCACAAGGGGCAATTTTGTTGTGGTCATGGCGTGTAAGTTACATGTTGACCCCCAGTTTCATTACATGTTTGTCCCTTGTGCACATATGTGTGGCAAGCTGTTTGAGTCACAGGACAAGTTGTGTGACTTACAAGCTATGTTTTTCTTCCCTGTGCACAGGTGTGTGGCAAGCTGTTTGAGTCACAGGACAAGTTGTGTGACCTACAAGCTATGTTTTTCTTCCCTGTGCACAGGTGTGTGGCAAGCTGTTTGAGTCACAGGACAAGTTGTGTGACTTACAAGCTATGTTTTTCTTCCCTGTGCACAGGTGTGTGCCAAGCTGTTTGAGTCACAGGACAAGCTGTGTGACCTACACTACAAGTTACATTTTTGTCCCCTGTGCACAGGTGTGTGGCAAGCTGTTTGAGTCACAGGACAAGCTGGACATCCATCGACAGGTGCACCTGCAGTCATCCAACGGCACCTTCACCTGCCCACACTGTGGGGAGATCTGCAAGAAGTGGAGGCCCTTCCTCTACCACCTGTCCAAGCACCAGGCTGATGGGGGCAAGAAATACACCTGCCAGGTATAGGTCTACAATACTTTATCAGGGTTTGCGTCAACCGGTAACTTCCAGTATTTTACCGGATAAGATAAGCATATATATTTGGGTTCTTCTTCAGTGCTGGTCCTAGTTAGGGGGAATCAGAGGTCAAAACTGAAATAGCTTGCAGCTTATCCCAATTAGGCTTGTTGTGTTCCACATACATCTTATTTTAAGGCACAATTAAAAGAAAAGCAGTTAGGACCCCGGCTGCAAGTTAGGGTCGCTTCGAACATGTCCAAGTGGAGAGCATAACGCATGTTTCGGTGTGACATAAAAGTATCATTATGTAATATTTAGAACAAGAACCTTATTATTTCATAGAAAGGTTTTGAATAACAATCATTAGGAGTAACTAAGTGCAATTTTTAAGAGGGTTCATCCACTTGAGAGTAGAACAGCCTACCCGCAAAACTGTGATACTGAAACATGCGTAACATGGAAAGAAAAGTTTTTCCTTCAAGATCACACAAACACCATGGATCATGAACAAGTATTTATTCTTGTTAGTTTTTGATGCTGTGGACATATTCCAGAGTAATATTGGAACACTTCCTCAACTTCAGATGTTCTTTGAATTGTAACGCATGTTTCGCGTGACATGTAACGCATGTTTCACATGACATTCAATAATCACTCAGGTTGGAAACTGTTAAAGCATGTAGAAAATGTATTTTTTCA
>OY757558.1:5281481-5291481 GCA_963584105.1 Alviniconcha strummeri | reverse complement strand
GTCGGTGGCGCACTCGCTGGTGTATGCCAAGGACCTGGCACCAGACAAGCAGGGCGGCTACGCCTGCAACCGGTGCGGCTACCGCACCAAGTCCCTGGCCGACCTGTGGAAGCACGCCAAGATGCACGTGGAGAAGGGATTCCAGTGCAAAGAGTGCTGTGCTGCCTTCGCCAAGCCCGAGACCCTCCAGCACCACATGAAGGCCCACAACAAAGGCAAGGCCTGACCGGACTTGGTTTCTCCATTTTTAGAGATGCTCTGGAAGCTTGGCGAAAGGAAGGCCTGACCAGACTTGTTTTCTAAAGGCCCAGAGACCCTCCGGAACCTTGGCGAAAAGCAGGGCCTGACCGGAATTGTTTTATCCACGCCCAGACACACTCTGGAAGCTTGGCAGAAAGCAGTGCCTGACCGGACTTGTTTTATCCACGCCCAGACACACTCTGGAAGCTTGGCAGAAAGCAGTGCCTGACCGGACTTGCTTTCTCTGTGTTTCGAGACACTCTTGAAGCTTGGCAAAAAGCAGGGCCTGACCAGAATTGTTTTCTCTGGAACCTTGGCTAAAAGCAGGGCCTGACAGGACTTGTTTTCTCCATGCCCAGACACACTCTGGAACCTTGGCAAAAAAAGAAAAGAAAAAAAGCCATGGCTTGACTGGACTGCTTTGATCAGTCTGGCCTTGTTTTCACCAAGCTCAGAGACCCTTCAAAACCTCAGCAATTTTTTTTTTTTTAATCCAGGGCTTGACCGGACTGCTTTGATCAGTCCGGCCTTGTTTTCACCAAGCTCAGAGACCCTTCAGAACCTCAGCAAAAAAAAAGAAGAAAAAAAAAAGGAAGGGCTTGATCGGACTGCTTTGATCAGTCCGGCCATGTTTTCTCCAGGACCAGAGAGCCCACAAAACCTTAGCAAAAAAAAAAAAAAAAAGCCAGGGCCTGACCGGACTGCTTTGATCAGTCTGGCCATGTTTTCTCCAGGACCAGAGACCCCACGGAACCTTGACAAAAAAGGTCAGAGGTTGGCCGGATTGCCTTAGTTAGGCTGGACCTGTTTTTTGCCAAACCCAGAGAGACTCGTGAACCTCTGTAAAAAAGAAAAAGCCAGGGTTTGACCGGACTGCCTCAGTCACACTGGCCTTGCTTTCTCCAAGACCAGAGGCCAGACGGAACGTCAGCAAAAAGCGAGGCGTGACCAGGCTGCTCGGGTCAGATCTGCCCAACTCGTGCACCCAGCAGCAACGCAGCAAAGCGCAGCTATGCTGAACGGATTCCGGGACGTCAACCAGAATTGCATGAACACACGCATCCAGGGGGTGGTGGAAGGGGTGGTGGGTGGAGGGGCTCAGCTGCTTTTCGATGGGTGGACCGGAAGTGGTGGACCGGAAGTGGCCCACAGCATGATGGGAAGGGAAGGGGCAGGCCGCTGGCGTGGCCCCGCCCAGTGCTGCTGAGACCGAGAGTTCTCATCTGACCACCAGCATCACACAGAGGCGCACGTCTGATTCGGGGCTGGACCAGCAACTCACCAGTGGACCGCACGCCCCTCCCGTATTTTTTTTCTTTATGAAATGGTCCCATACTAGGGGTAGGGGCCCAGGCCCACCACTACCCTCCCCCCCCACCCCAGGCCCCCCACCTCCAGGGACCTGAGGTGACCCCCACCCACCCCCACAGCCAGGGTGCTATGCCCACTCCACCCCCACCCCCACCCTCACAGACCCAGGTGACCCCGAGTCACCCTCAAGTTTTGAATGACAATTGACATGATTCTGCAGTTTTACATGACAATCATCCTGCAGTTTTAAATCAAGTGGCACAATCTCCCCCTGCAGTTTTAGATGAAAACGCACAACCCGTCGGGGGGGCCTGTTGTTGGTCGCTTTTGTACAGCGTGGTTCTCCGCTCTCTCGAGCAGACTTACTGCCCTCTTGTTGTATGCAATTCTGAATGAACGTGTGTCTCTGTTTATGGCGCGTGTTTTTTGGCATGTGTTTTTTGTTTTTGTTTTTATATCCTCTGAAGTGGTGTAGTTACAGCGCTGTTTGCTTGTTGCTGGCGCCACCTGAAACAGGTTTTTTTTTTTCTCGGCGCCTGTTCTGTGTACACCGTACAACCATGCACCAGTTTACGATGTCCCTTCATTCCAAGCCACATAACGTAAGGTGCATGTGTGTTTAGCTGTAACCGGCCACCTGCACTTTTGGCAGAACGACTGGACCTTTTACATGCTACTGCGGTAACACGGGTGCCGAACAGATACCGAAATAGGAGCACCCTGGAGAAGAAGAACATTCTCCTGCTGGGGACTGGAACCTGTGACCTCTAAGCCTGGTGCCGTGACCACAGAGCTTTGCTGATTTGATCCTGGCTGTCTTGCAGCGGTGCATACGTGTACGGAAGCATGCAAACCAGGGTGGTGGCGTCCAAATCCTATGATCCGAGAAGGTTCGCATTGTAGCGGTGACTAGCATCACTTTGTGGTGGGACTTTGCAGTGCCCTGTGTCGGGTTTTTTGCAGTGCCCTGTGTGGTTTTTCTGCAGTGCCCTGGGTGTTTTTCTGCAGTGCCCTGGGTGGTTTTCTGCAGTGCCCTGTGTGGGTTTTTTGCAGTGCCCTGTGCGGTTTTTTGCAGTGCCCTGGGTGGTTTTCTGCCGTGCCCTGTGTCATTTTCACTGACTGCATCGGGCAGGAAACGTTTCGTCACACAGCAACAGAAAGTCTACAGCCGTGGCCCACGTCAGGTAGCCTCTTCGCTCTGGGGCGTGGGACCGCTTTTATCCTAGTCTGCGGTGTGGAGTGTGTGGCATGTGCCAGCATCGTTGTCGTCAGATAGCCGCTTCGAGTCACCATCAAACTACATGTACATACCTTGAACATGAACACCTTGAACTTTGAACATGTGAAATTTTGAAACAGAAGCTGCTTTTGCCTGTTTCGAGGGATTTGCGGGGACTTCAGAAATTTGTGCCATGGCTCGTCTCATGTCTAGATGTGAGTATCAGTGGTTCCATTCAAAATGACCAGCTCTATGTGTATGCGTTGTGTCTTAAATAACACTGACAAGTGCTTAGTGCCTACCAGTCTAAAGAAAAAAACAGACACGCCCCATAGTGTCGCCATGAACACCACCTGCTATGTTACGCTTACGGCATGTTGTGATTAGTCCCAGTTTATATATATATAAGCTATGTTGACTTTGTTCTGTTTTCAAAGGCAAGGTTGGGGAAACTTTTCAGGGACTGGGTGGAGCGTGTATATATATGGGCTTTTGCGAGGGCACTGCCTCTCTGTCAAGTGAATGTGATCCAGACCTGTAGTCCCATCGGTGCCACCCACTCTGCATGATGCCAGCAAATTCAGGCAACCCCCCTGTAACCCCCCCCACTTCTCCCTCCCGCCCCCCCTTCTCCTTCTCTCCCCCTCCCCTTACCCCTCTCTCCCCAGATCTAGTTCATGGGGTAGAAAAACTGCCTCAGTGTGTGTGACCCAGACCTGTAGTTCCACTGGTACTACCACTGTACATGAGGCTAGCAGAACTCAGTAACTAGCAAGACAAATGTGAGCAATCCCCCCTCCACCCCCCATTTCTACCCCCACCCCAAACCCCGGATCTAGTTCATGGGGTAGAAAAACCTCTCTGTGTGTGACCCAGACCCGTAGTTCCATCGGTACCACCACGGTACATGAGGCTAGCAGAAACCGGTAACTAGCAAGACGAATCAGGGCAATCCCCTCTCTCCCTCTTCCCCTCTCCCCCTCTTCCCCCCCCGTCTCCTCCTGGCTTGAACCCCTATGTAACTGCTGTCCTCGGTGATGGATTGTAGGCTTGCGGCGCTGCGCTGCACAGCTGGAGTGCTGCTCTGCGATGATGGCTCATTTGTGCTGGGTTTTGGGGGGGGGGGTGTTTTTCCCTTGAGAATTGTAATAGATTATTTATGGTGCCCCATCTCTTAAGAGCCCAGAGCGCTTACAGAGACGTAAGGGTACGCTCATTTTGTCACATGTATACATGCATGCACGCACACTCTCAGTCTCACTCACTCTCTATGCACACACACACACACACACACACACACAAACAGATATCAATTTATGTCTGTGAACATGCGCAGATTTCATGAAAAAAAAATTCAAAGGGTAATAAACTAAAGTTGAGAATCCATTCCACTTTATTGAAAACAGTGTCTGTTGTAAATACTCTTGTGTGTGTTGTTAAAACTGGATTAAATCATTATAATTATTGCCTGTTGGTCGGATTTCCATGAATCAGTCAACATTTTTGTGCAGGCCAAAGGGATGTTTGTAGACCAATGGGATGTTTGCGTGTGCCATGTACCTTGGGAAATACAGGCCTATACATTGAACATGTAGTGATGTGTTTCGTGATAATTTGCTTCAAAAATTATTTGATAATTTTGCTATACATAATGCTGACTAAGAGCTGTTGAGACTGGACATTCTGCGTGCAACATGCAAAAAGACTGCCTTATTCATTGTAACAAAGAATTGTATTTGCGTCAAAAGTCCAGTGTAGGTCCAAGAAGTTTGATTCAGTGTTACAATGTTTGCTGATGTTCAGGTTCATGAAACACAAGTTGTATATGTATGTATGTATTGCTGACTTTCAGGTTCAAGAAATACAAGTTGTATATATATATATTTATGCATGTTTAACTGTTGTGTGAACAGGTCTGACCAGCGCGGCTGGGAACTAGTCACACACCAACAGTGTTTGAAAACGCAGCAGAATTCTGTGGAAACAAAACCTTTTATATTTGTGACTTGGATATAATTATATAAATAACACATTATTACCAAGACTCAAGGCTGATGGAGGATGAGCTTGAGTTGTTTTGTTGTTGTATTTTTTACATGGTGGGGGCCCACGGGTAGGGAGGTGTGTGTGTGTGGTTGGGGGGGGGTGGGGGGGGGGGAGCAGATTTTATTTCTCAATTTTTCATTTGATATCAGGGGAGATGTGAGTGAAACCCATTCAATTTTCTTGGTCTTTGAGTTTTGACTGGTTGCTAGCTAATCTTTGGTCAGCAGCTGATAAAAAATGAAGACGGAAAGAGCATGTATAATTTATGAATATGTTGGGTGTGTTTTTCCTTCATGTGACAAGAAAACGTGATGGATAATGTTCTGTGTATGACTGGTCTCACTGCGTCACTGTCAGCGTGTTTGTTTTTTCTCCACTTCTCTTAGAGTGCCTTCTTCACTGTGTGTGCACAAAACTCTGCTTCAACTTTTCAGATGTGTTGTGGACCGCAGGCTGTTGTCATTGATGTGTTTAATGTCAGAGGTTGAGCATGTAGCTTGCATGGTCCCAAAGCAGGTTTCCTTTTTAAATTCATGTTTGTAGATATGATGCTCTCTTTTTTTTTCCTTTTTTTTTTTTCCTTTGCTTTTCTTTTTTATGCTGATGGGGGCATCATCTTTTGTCATTGGATGTGTGTTGTCACTTATGCATAGGTCAGCCAATGTGACCTTTAACCCGGAAATGATGGTCATTTTCTGTGATTGTGTGTTACATCAGTGTTGATTTTTATAAACTGATCATGGGTCATCGTGCGTTACACATGGTGGTTGCGTTTGGGATTTTTTTTCCTTCTGACATTTGGTGTGTGAGTGGAGAAAGTGTATATAATTATTATATCTGCATTTTTTTGTTTTAATGTATAGCTGGTTTTCCTCATGATTTGTGTGTGTGTGTGTGTGTGTGTGTGTGTGTGTGTGTGTGTGTGTGTGTGTGTGTGTGTGTGTGGTGGTCCATTTACATATTGTGCCAGTGATGCATGTTTGATTTTGTCATTAAGGGTAAATATTTTTTATAAATTATATTTGTATGTACTTTTAATATGACTGCTCATAGTACATAGTGAAACTTTATATCATGGGTCATTATAACTTGCAATATATTTATGTATATGTACGCGTTTCGATGTGGTGGATTTGCTTAGCTTTTATTACCAGTCGTATCCACTTGGATATGTTTGGACATCTGTCTGTCTGTAGAGTTCAAGAGACAGGATTTGCTGTTAGTTCTCTGTTGTGTCTTTGGACACCTGACACAGGTGTTGTGTCTTTGGACACCAGACACCAGACACAGGTGTTGTGTCTTTGGACACCTGACACAGGTGTTGTGTCTTTGGACACCTGACACAGGTGTTGTGTCTTTGGACACCAGACACAGGTGTTGTGTCTTTGGACACCTGACACAGGTGGTGTATCTTTGGACACCGGACACAAGTGGTGTATCTTTGGACATCTGACACAGGTGGTGTATCTTTGGACATCTGACACAGGTGGTGTATCTTTGGACATCTGACACAGGTGGTGTGTCTTTGGACATCTGACACAAGTGTTGGTCCTGCGTCAGGTGTTGTGTCTTTGGACACCTGACACAAGTGTTGCATCTTTGGACACCGGACACAAGTGTTGTATCTTTGGATACCTGACACAGGTGTTGCATCACACCTGACACAAGTGTTGTATCTTTGGACACCTGACACAAGTGTTGTATCTTTGGACACCTGACACAAGAGTAGCTTAATTAGTCGTCATGACCCATGGGTCACTTCAGGAGTATTCAGAGGTGGGAATTTTGGGTTCGGGTCAGGGGTTCGTTTCAGTGATGAAGGCAAAGGTTTCAGCAGCAGTGGTCTTAAAAAGGGGGTTGGTGGTCTCGCATCAGGGTCAGGGTGGTCTTTCACATCAGGGTGGTCTCCCGTCCCTAATAAGCCTGATGGGTTCTCTGGACGTAAAGCACCATGAAAGAAGAATGGGGTGGCCCTTCATCAGGGTGGTCTTTCACATCGGGGTGGTCTTTCACATGGGCTGGTCTTTCATCGGGTGGTCTTTCACATTGGGTGGTCTTTCATCATTGGGGTGGTCTTTCACATTGAGTGGTCTTTCATCAGGGTGGTCTTTCACATTGGGGTGGTCTTTTGTCAGGGTGGTCTTTCACATCGGGGTGGTCTTTCATCAGAGTGGGCTTTCACATCGGGGTGGTCTTTTGTCAGGGTGGTCTTTCACATCGGGGTGGTCTTTTGTCAGGGTGGTCTTTCACATCGGGTGGTCTTTCACATCGGGGTGGTCTTTCATCAGTGGATTCACTGTAGTGGACTGCTAGGGATTTCGGATCGAGAGTGTAACAAACAGAGTAAGAGAGAGAGAGAAGAAAACGAAAAGAGAGAGAGAGGAAAGGCGGGGGGGGGGGGGGGACCCTACATGGGTGTGTTATCACAGTGACTAAGCGGCATGCATCAGTGTCCCGGCCGGAGCCATGTTTTTTTGACTGTGCAGATCCATTTTTCAGTGTGACTACACAGAGTGTAAGCTGTGCCAGGTGTATTAACCCTTTCACTGCCACATTTACTGCACGGTCACTCAGACCCTAAAGTCTGAAATTTGAAATCCTCAACACCAATTCAGAAAAAAAGAGAGAGAGAAAAAAAAAAAAGAGAGAGAAAATCTTCTTCTTCTCCTTTGCATTAATAGGCATTTGAAAAGGATTATCGTGAAAATACACAGTCATGAAAAGTAGACTTGTTGCAGGACCAGAAAGAAGAAGAAGAAAGAAAGAAGTCGATAAGCCTGGGAAATTGGATAGGCTGGAGCAGCAAAGGGGTTAATTGGCTTCACGTGTTGGCTTTACGCGTGAGTGTGTGTGTGTGTGTGTGTGTGTGTGTGTGTGTGTGAGTGTGTGTGTGTGTGTGTGAGTGTGTGAGTGTGAGTGTGTGTGTGTGTGTGTGTGACTGTGAGTGTTTGTAATGCCTGCTGTTGCAGCCAGTCCTTTCGCCTGTTGGTCTTCGTGTGAAGTGGATGCTGATGCGTGATGTGAACCGACACGCACGCGCGCACAAGCGCACACACATTTATGTGCGAACGGGATGGATGCGTTCAGAACCTTGTGAAATCTATCAACGTGGAGATATTTATAGAAAGATACTCTGTTTGTGTGTGTGTGTGTGTGTATGCCGGAAAGCGATGCTCGGAGTGTATGCCGGAATGCGATGCTCGGAGTGTGTGTGTGTGTGTATGCCGGAAAGCGATGCTTGGAGTGTGTGTGTATGCCGGAAAGCGATGCTCGGAGTGTGTGTGTGTGTGTGAAATAAATACAGGGCTTAGCCAAAGGGATACCCCACGCAGTTACGCGACGGCTTCAGTGTAAACTAATAATTATTGCCGGTTCAGGTTGGGCGAACACTGATCGTCAGCTTGCGCCTGAGGCCGTGCGTATACGTATAGCAAGTTCAGGTTCAGTGTTGCTGTACGTCCACAGAGACCGTAAGGACTGTCAGGGACAGGGAGCCCAGGACGTCCATCTCGACTTTCACACAGCTCCTGAGGTCTGGGTTCAAGTTCAGTGTTGATTTACGTCCACAGAGACTGTTGCTTTACGTCCACAGAGACTGTTGCTTTACGTCCACAGAGACTGTTGCTTTACGTCCACAGAGACTATTGCTTTACGTCCACAGAGACTATTGCTTTTTATGTCCACAGAGACTGTTGCTTTTTATGTCCACAGAGACCGTATTGCTTTACGTCCACAGAGACCGCACAAAACTATTAGGGACGGGGGTTTTTGTTGTTGTTTTTAAACCCGGTCGGCCACCTTGACTTTCACACGGCTCCTGAGCTCTGGTCGTGCGAATACGTGTACATACACGTACACGTGCTGATTAATTGATGCACCTCTCCGTCTGGTGTTGAAGTGTTGCTTTATGTCCACAGAAACCGTAGGCTTATTAGGGACGGGACTCGGGCTTATTAGGGACGGGACTCAGGCTTATTAGGGACGGGACTCGGGCATATTAGGAAGGGGACTCAGGCTTATTAGGGACGGGACTCAGGCTTATTAGGAAGGGGACTCAGGCTTATTAGGGACGGGACTCAGGACTCAGGCTTATTAGGGACGGGCCTCGGGCGTATTAGGAAGGGGACTCAGGCTTATTAGGGACGGGCCTCGGGCTTATTAGGAAGGGGACTCAGGCTTATTAGGGACGGGCCTCAGGCTTATTAGGAAGGGGACTCAGGCGTATTAGGGACGGGACTCAGGCTTATTAGGGACGGGACTCTCTCGTGTCCAGGGGACAAAGACCAAGAGGAAGCATCCGTTTTTAGAGTTGCCCCGCGACAGCATGCTTTCGGCTGTGTACATGTGTACAGTCCGGAAGACGAGGAAGACAAACGTTACGGGTCGTTGCCCTTGCTGGGTGCATAGTGCTGCGAACTAGGTGCACGGTGGAGGAGCTGTCCAAAAACTGGGGCGTTGCGACTGTCAGCTTCGTGTCGCTCTGCTTTTGCCTGGTTCTCTTCATGGATCCGTGAGATCATTGTGGGCTGTCTGTCTGTCTGTCTCTTTGCACTGTGATATTGTAACCGTCACATCTCTCTGTCTGCGTCTCTCTCTCACGTGCGCGCGCGCGCACACTCACACACTCTCTCCCTCTCACCCGAGTCTCTCTCTCTCTCTCTCTCTCTCTCTCTCTCTCTCTCTCTCTCTCTCTCTCTCCCCCCTCCCTCCTCCCTCTCCCTCCCTCCCTCTCTCTCTCATACACACACACACACTCTCTCTCTCTCCTCCCTCTCCCCCCTCTCTCTCTCTCTCTCACACTCTCTCTCCTTCCTCCCACTCCCTCCCTCCCCCACTCTCTCTCTCGCGCGCGCGCACATGCACACACACGTACAGCACAATTGACGTTCTGTATTCATTTTTCATGTCGAGTATTGTGGTAAGCACCCACAAACTACTAAAACAAATGTGATGTACACAAAAATAGGTAAGTAAAATTGCATTTTTTTTTTTTTAAACCCACGCAAAATTGTGTACAAAATGACGCTTCTGAATTTAAGAACTCGCTTTGTATTTAAAAGTGGAAAGTCATTGCATCTTGTTTTTGTTTTGTTTTGTTTTGTTTTGTTTCGCTTGTCAATCCTGTTTGTGTCCGTTATGTGTAGCAGATCATGTAAGATTTAATCAGATAATATTTATTTCATT
>OY757558.1:5270503-5278003 GCA_963584105.1 Alviniconcha strummeri | reverse complement strand
AACTGTCGAATAAATAAAAGGTTCGTAATTTCACTCTGTTCCTGCTTCATATTGCGTTTGAGTGGAGTGTGTTGAGAGAGAGAGAGAGAGAGAGAGAGAGAGAGAGAGAGAGAGAGAGAGAGAGAGAGAGAGAGAGAGAGAGAGAGAGGGGGGCGAGCAGAGAGAGAGAGAGAGAGAGAGAGAGAGAGAGAGAGAGAGAGAGAGAGAGAGAGAGAGAGAGAGAGAGAGAGAGACACACACACACACACACACACACACACATACACACACACACACACACACCACTGGCAGACGCACAGGAACATACACACTGTCGCATATTCAGTATTTCTCTCACGCACACATGCACACTGTCAAACTCTCTCTCTCTCTCTCTCATAATTACACTCGCTGCCGAACACGAACACACACACACACACACACACACACACACACACACACACACACACACACACACACACACACACACACACTCGCTTCCATGACTTTGCCACACACACACTCTCTCTCTTTGCCTAACACACACACACACACTCTCTCTTTTTCTCTCTCACACACACACTCGCTTCCATACACACACACACACACTTTGCCACACACACACACACACTTTCTCTCTCTCACACACACACTCGCTTCCAAACACACACACACACACACACTCTCTCTCTTTGCCAAACACACACACACACACACACACACACACACACACACACACACACACACACACACACACACACACACATTCTCTCTCTCTCTCTCTCTTTCACACACACACTCGCTTTCAAACACACACACACAAACCTTGCCACACACACACACACACTCTCTCTCTTTGCCAAACACACACACGCACACACACTCTCTCTCTATTTTTGCCAAATACACATCCACATACACACATCAGACACACACACACACACACACACACACACACACACACACACACACACACACACACACACACACACGGAAAGGCGACGAGCGGAGAGTGTTGAAGTGGCTGACAAGTTTATTACAGACTGGCATGACGGGGGACACTGCATAGAACGTTGCGTCACGAACACCTGACGTCACAAGGGGAAGGACATTTAAAAACACCTAGCTCAGTGCGCCGACACCACGCAATGAACAAACAAGACACCGAATTAATTAGAAATGCATGACCTCTACGGTCAAGTCTAAAACCATGGACCGCTCTGATGAATAGTCATGAGGGAGGTCACGTAGAGTCACGAAATCGAAAGCGAGACTTGGCACAGTTATATATGTACATTGACGTGGGGTCGCTTCTACCAAAGGTTATGTACTTAGAGTCTTTGTTAAAGGTCACGGCGGGTCACGGAGATCGAAAGCGAGACTGGAATGTGTAAAAACGGCAAACTCAGCCTCGATTTCGACTTCGCCACCCGCTGTGACCCGGCTCGTTAAAAGAATGGCCCCAGGTCAATATCGTGCCCCCAACCTCGCTTTCGACTTCGTGACCCGCCGTGACCTCTCTCAGTAGGAATGATCCATGACGGCCAAGTCTAAACTCATGGTCAAAGAATGAAATCCTCTATGCTATATAATACACAAAGCTACCCACGTACTATGAAATCTCAAAAGGTGAAGAAGTACAATAAAATAAAATAAAAGATATAAAACAAAACAAAAAACAATTCGTACTTGGAATTTAATGTCCTGTCGACATCACACGGCCAATGAAAGTGTAGCTATGACAATGAACTTTTCAACAACAAAAAACATAACAAGAATTATTCTCCTTGAGCGAGAACAACTAATCGTCCCAGTAGTGTTACTGTCGGTACCATGGTCAAACTGATTTAAAAAACAAAAAACTTAAAAAAACTTAGCGAGGAACAACAGAAAAAAGCCTGGGCATATAATGTACAAAAAGACAACCCACCCCACACAAAACAACAACAAAACCCATACAAATCTTCCTCGCTTTAATTTTCTTCGCAAGAAACAAACAACATAAAACAAATGATCATGCAAAAACAGTATGCTTTTTTGTTTGTTTGCTGTTCTCTAACTACCCGCCGTAAAAACAAATTTAAAAAAAGTTACATTTTCTTGTTTAGTCGTATATATATACACACTGACAAATAACCCTGCAGTGGCCATACAAAAATCTGCTGACACGCAAATCTGCCAGTCGCTGCCAGCAAGCTGACTCTACAGATATCAAATAATAACCACACCAATGTATTGCCTGTCAGGCATTTTGCCCGATTTCTGATATTCACTTCACAATTTTTTTTGCCGCGAAACACTCTTCATAGAAAAGACCTGGCACAATCATTAGGCGAGTAATACCTTTTTCAGAGCGTGTTGACTTGTTTGCAGTGATAACTTCAATATTATTCACTCGAATAATATTGAAGTTATCACTGCAAACAAGTCATCACGCAGGCAGCGGTTTGCAGATTAGTGCGGGCGCCGGTTTACACAGATGTATAAGCTGAGACGACTGGAAGCAAGGGCGAACGACAAAAGCCATACGTCAGACGCAGACAAAGCCAACAGACAGAAAGTCCGCACGTGCCACACGCTGGACGTTACCCAGGCTTCCGTTGGTCCGAAATCCCTCTCTCCTGTCTCCTCCTATCTCGGTTGTCACGTGCGCGCAGCCAACCATACCCTCCTGGGGCACTTCCCTAGCCATAATGCCAGGGCACGGACAGGGTCGTCAAAAGACGAGGGTGACGTCACACTCCGAGGACGTCACGGAGAGGGTCGTCATATAACGAGCGTGACGTCACACTCCGAGGAGAGGATGGCGTCATCGCTCTGTGGACCAGTCGTAACAAGCTAGCCAGACCACGACCAAACCAGACCAGCACCAGACCACGACCAGACCAGACCACGACCAGACCACAAACAAACCAGAACAGACCAGACCATGATCAAAGCCAGACCATGACCAAAGTCAGACCATGACCAAACCAGACCTAAGCCAGGCCAGACTAGACCATGACCAGACAAGGCCAAAGCCAGACCAGACCATGACCAGACATGGCCAAAGCCAGGCCAGACCAGACCATGACCAGACAAGGCCAAGGACAAAGCCAGACTAGACCACGACCAGACAAGGCCAAAGCCAGACTAGACCATGACCAGACAAGGCCAAAGCCAAAGCCAGACTAGACCACGACCAGACAAGGCCAAAGCCAGACTAGACCATGACCAGACAAGGCCAAGGCCAGGCCAGACTAGACAAGACCACATCAGGACAGACCACGACCAGAACACGGCTGGACCAGACCAGACCAAAGGATACCAGAATTCGACCAGGCCAAAACCAGATCAAACCAAGCCAGAACATAGCCGGACCAGACCAGAGAGTACCAGAATACGACCAGACCAGACCAAACCAGAACCAGACCAGAGGATACCAGACCAGAGCAAACCAGAACATGGCCGGACTAGACCAGACCAGACCAGAGAATACCAGAAGACGACCAGACCAGGGTTGAACTAGAACATACCAGGGCCAAACCAGATCAGGCCAGATGAGACGATACCAGACCACACCAGACAAGACCAGAGGATATCAGAATACGACCAGACCAGGGTCAAACCAGACCAGACCAGAACAGGACTGAACCAGACCAGACCAGACCAGACCAGGGCTGAACCAGACCAGACCAGGGCTGAACCAGAACCAGACCAGGGCTGAACCAGACCAGACCAGGGCTGAACCAGAACCAGACCAGGGCTGAACCAGAATCAGACCAGACCAGGGCTGAACCAGAATCAGACCAGACCGGGGCTGAACCAGAATCAGACCAGACCGGGGCTGAACCAGAACCAGAACCAGAGCAGACCAGAGGCTATCAGAATACGACCAGGCCAGCACACGATGGAAGGAAGCGAGCACTGTGTGTGGAAGGTGGCACTGATTGCTACAGAGTCAGGGTCCGCTAAGTTCTATTCCATCCTAAGCCCTAGCCGTGGAAGCTCACTCAACGGGTGTTGCAGCGAATGGACAAGGTTACTGACTGCTGTGCGAGTTAAGAGAAAATAACAACAACGTCGGATGTTAGAAGAAGGGAAAAAAAAAAAAAAGGAAAAAAAAAAAAAAAGGAGAATGGGAATAAGATCAAAGCGGGGACGGCGGATTATGAAGAGGATGAAAATACACCGACATATAACATGTACAGATAGATATACACCGCTGATGACTAAATATACATACATACATACAACCATACACACAGAGTTCAAATAATATCTGTACATGGTGAGCCAGCGTTAATAGACTAGAAGTACACGGTGAGGAAAAACAAAAACAAAAAAATACACATCAACAAAAACTATAAAACAATCAGTCAAGCTGAAGCAAGATACATTGTATTTGTCAACAAGTCAGTATACAATACCAGTCAGCACTCATTATGCTAAATGTAATATTAATGACCGATGTGTTACATGTCGTCCTGAAAACATGGAACCAGTGTTTGCCATGGTGATATCATGGTGATATCAACTGAACGAAACTGATTTCTTCCCTTCTTCTGAAGTCATTGACTTTCATACACTGCCCATAATTATCTGAATAATATTAATAATAATCATAACGTTGTTATTACCATTATTATTGTTATCCTGAGTAAGAAATTAATGGAGTATGGCGTATCAACAAAAATCCAAACAGTACAAGGTTAAGGACAACAGAAATGACTCAACGACAATGTAATTTTAATGAATCTCAAGTGATCTGATTTCATGCAATGTCAAGAATCTCAAGTGATCTGATTTCATGCAATGTCAAGAATCTTGAGTGATCTGATTTCATGCAATGTCAAGAATCTCAAGTGATCTGATTTCATTCAATGTCAAAAATCTCGAGTGATCTGAATTCATGCAACGTCAAGTAGAGTGAACGTCACTGTAATTTTGTAATTTCTCCCCTAATGGGATGATTAAAGTATTCTGTACCCCATATTATACCATTTTTGGTTTTCTACTGTGCTGTTCTCACACCCGATAAAACTGTACTAGTATGCTAGGTGTAAAATGCCTAGTTACTTACTGCTGTGCTGTTCTGTTCTCATGCACAGCTAGTTAGTTGTACTGGTTGACTGGGTGTAAAACACCTAGTTACTTACTGCTGTGCTGTTCTGTTCTCATGCACAGTGAGTTAGTTGTACTGGTTGACTGGGTGTAAAACACCTAGTTACTTACTGCTGTGCTGTTCTGTTCTCATGCACAGTGAGTTAGTTGTACTGGTTGACTGGGTGTAAAACACCTAGTTACTTACTGCTGTGCTGTTCTGTTCTCATGCACAGTGAGTTAGTTGTACTGGTTGACAGGGCGTAAAACACCTAGTTACTTACTGTTGTGCTGTTCTGTTCTCATGCACAGTGAGTTAGTTGTACTGGTTGACTGGGCGTAAAACACCTAGTTATTTACTGTTGTGCTGTTCTGTTCTCATGCATAGCTAGTCAGTTAGTAATTGTATTTTAACGTCTGGTCAACTGCACTGGGTAACCTCAGGACAACACAAGCGAGTGCACATTCTCCCATGTTGCTCGCAGAACAAAGCAAATAAAATCCATACAGCTGAATGTTGTGACCAACAGACATGAAAAAAACAAAGGGGTGGGGATTAAAATTTTAATTTCAGGACAGTACGATTCTGAACACTGAAATCCCATATAATGATATACTGCATATAAATCTACACAATGTATTTGAATATTCACATTGACAACGGATTAGATTAAAATCACAACAAATGCAGAGTGAAACGGATCTGGAGTGACCAAGTATTGTTCCTCTCAATCCCATGTACAGTTTACAAAAAGATGACATGTGAGTGTTTTTTCTTCTTCTTCTCCTAGATATCTCTTTTCTTTGAATAAAAACAAAACAAAAAACAAAACGAACATCTGAAACATTCAACAGCATCAGTAAAAAGGAAAAATTGAATTTTACAAAAAAGTCAATTCATTAGAGACATAATTATCATCTGGACATATCAACAACAACAAAAGAAGAAGAAGGAAACAAGATGTAATAAAAGCGCGTACCGCGCGAAAGAACAAAGACTTAAGTGTTGGACGGTGGAGCCAGGACAGAATACGTTAATGGAATCGGGTTAGAGATGGTTAACAGAGCCGTGAGAACGGTCAAGAGAAAGGGAGAGGGGCTGAAATGCTATGCCGGTGATGATACCATGGCTTATAAAGTTACAACAATCAGTTGTGCACCTTGAGGGGGGGCGGGGATAGCTCAGTGGTTAGAGCGCCGGACTCGTGATTGAAAGGTCGCAGGTTCGAATCCCTGCTGGAACGGCGGGAGAATTTTCTTCTCCAGGGTCGACTTTCTGTGCTGACTCTTATTTCGGTATCCGTTCCACCCCCGTGTTACCGCAGTAGCACGTAAAAAAATCCCGGTCATTCTGCCAAAAGTGCAGGTGACAGGTTACAGCTAAACACGCATACACCTTATGTATGTGGCTTTTATTGAACCGTGCTTCGGCATTGGTCACAACTTGTCCCTAATATGTCAAATGACATCTGAGGACATTAAGCATCAACTCATCATCATCATCATGTACACCTTGAACAATTTCAGATATATTGTAGCCCAGCATTAAACAGGCCCCGCTTGTTTGATGAAGCACTCACTTAATGGTTATGAAGGGAAATCAGATCTGTGCCCACAGTTAGACCATGCGCTAACACTGAGACTCATGCAATTCTGTTTCATATACAAGTAGTTCACACGAGTTGACTGGATGTTATTTTTACAAAGAGCATGCATTTTCTCACACATTTTCACAAAGTGCATGAATTTTCACAGATATTTTCACAAAGCGCATGAGTTTTCACAGATAGTTTCACGAAGCGCATGAATTTTCACGGACATTTTCACAAAGCGCATGAATTTTTGCAAAAAGAGCACGAACAAAACTTTGATTAAAATGTTTTATTTAAAATCAAGACAAACAAAATGAAAACCAAATTCTATCCGAAAGATGACTTCCCCCCCCCCCCCCCCCCCCAGTCCAGTAAGGAGTGACAACTGCTGCATGAACAGAACAGAACATGTATAATCGATGAACTCACTTCTTGAGGTGTAAAACAATAACTATGCGCCACTCGTAGGAACGGAGTTGTGACCCATATTGAAGAGCACACAAAAAATAATCAAACCTTTAACGTCTTTCTCGGCGAAAGAATGGAATGCATAGTGACCCAAGCTTTGGTGTAACACAGAAAACAAAATGACAGCAAAAAAAAAAAAAAAAAAAAAAGTTACGGAAAAACATTGCTGGTGGACATAAGTGTAAAACTGAAATGCACCGTATCGAGTATTTGAGACATCGCACATCAAGACTTTACTAACTGAAAACATGTAACATTCATGACCTAAACTACTGATAAAAAAAATAAGGCATATACAATTATCCAGCACACGTAAATAAAATTCAATTTGTATGCATACACGCATGGTATTGGGGGGAAAATGCTACCAAATGTGTCT
>OY757558.1:5235503-5265503 GCA_963584105.1 Alviniconcha strummeri | reverse complement strand
CATACCAAGCACTGGCATTTTCCAGGCTGAAAACACCACGTCAAACCCCCTACTGTTTATAATGAAACTGGGTCAGAAAAAAGTTGTCTCTTGTTGATAAGCACCAGCTCCCAAGTAACATCAAGTTAAACCGCTGCATGCGCTGGTGTTTCCCAGTCTATGAACGGCGTGCTGTCAGCTCGTTCAGTTCAAGATGGTATCTATGCGCTTGTAAAAGCCCATACATGCTCCTCCCGTCTCTCGGAGGTTTCCCCAACAACGCCTTTGAAAGTCCCGATGTTCGTCTGTTTGCTGGCCCTCTCTCGTCCTTTCAAGGAAGCTCATCAAGCGCTTCCTCTTTCCACGCCTCTCTCCTCCAACTGGCGACCAAACCGCTACGGCATCCCACCGAAAAGCAGCCACACCACCTAAACACTCGACCACCCGGCTAAAATAGGCATGTTAAATGAACACTGGCGTTTATTGTTACCGTTGCGGAAACAGCACATGTATCAAAAGCACTAGGTGCGGCCGCCAGTGCGGCCAGCGCACTGTAAACACGCTCCTTGAACTTGAGCGCACCAATAACTTCAGGTTGCCGCATAATCTCCCTTGTCACATCATTGCACTGACTGTCCAGAGGCAAACGCACCAGCGTGTCAACACTGAAATGGACGGAGTGTGTGGAGGGATGGTGGGAGGGAGGGAGAGACGGGTGGCACAGAAAGAGGGAGTTAGAGGGGGGGGGGGGGGGGGGGGAGAGGGAGCAATGGGGGTGGTGGTGGAGCAAAGAGAGAGTGAGGCAGAGAGAGAGATCAAGAGAGAGAGAGAGAGAGAGAGAGAGAGAGAGAGAGACAGACAGACAGACAGACAGACAGACAGACAGACAGACAGACAGACAGACAGACAGACAGAGAGAGAGAGAGAGAGAGACAGGGGGAGAGAGAAAGAGAGAGAGCCAAGGACGGCCACCTCGACTTTCACACAGCTCCTGAGCTGTAACCTACAACACACTAAAAGTTCCATGTTGCTTTACGTCCACAGAGACTGTACGGACTATTACAGTATTAGGGACTCGAGCCCAGGACGGCCACCTCGACTTTCACACAGCTCCTGAGCTCTGCATGTCTGAGTTCAAGTTCAATGTTGCTTTACATCCACAGAGACCGTAAGGACTATTAAAGACAAGGGGAACTTAGGACGGCCACTTCGACTTAGTTCTGAGGGCATGGAATGCTGGGACAGATAGTTTGTGGCGCAGAGTGAAAGCACTCGATCACCGACTGGACGGGTGACCATTACGTGTTAAGCTTTGAGATTATCTCCGGAGTAAAATTCTGTGCAGGCTCTACAAAAGGTCCTTCGGACGAGACTGTAAATCCAACGTCCCTGTGTGCACACGCAGGCAAGAAAAGCTCACACACGCACGCATGTTAAAGATCCTAGTAAGAGTTTGGTAGATAAAAGAAACGCCACTTGGGGGTGGAGGGGGGAGAGAGAGAGAGAGAGAGAGAGAGAGAGAGAGAGAGAGAGAGCCAGAGATTGGGAGAAAGACCGCCCCCCCCCCCCCCCCCCAAAAAAAAAAGAGGAAAAAACAAACAAACTTGCCTGGTGTAGTTGGTAGATGGGCTCTTTATGAAAGAAGTAGGACTCCTGTGCCCCCCCCCACCCCCTTCCCCATTTGATTTACTCTGCTGAAGGCCTTCCTTATTACTCAGCCTGTGATAAAAAATGTTGAAGTTGGACACTATTTAGTACACCATACACAGAAGAAAGAAAGAAGAAAAAAAGAAGCAAAAAAAAAAAAAAAAGCAAGAAAGGGAATGGGAGGGAATGACAATCTGGTGCAAAAAAAATCAATCAGTGAGGGTCTGCATGGCTTAATCTCTACAGCAGCGAAACACAAACACACACACACATATATATAAAGAGAGAGAGAGAGAGAGTTAAATGTACACAGGTGAAAGAATACGAAGTTAAAACATTCAGATTGTAAAGTTACATGCCACTGACAAAACCTCTCTCTCTATTATAGATAATAATAGTACCTCTCTCTATTATATACAATAATAATAATAATCAATGGTCAAAGTAAAATTGTGCTTTTAGAGTAACCAGGAGAAAAAGACAACAAGATCATAAAGACAACGGGTTACAGACAAGAATAGAATCATCAGTAAGGATCGCATAATTGTTCTTGGTACTGGCCTAGATGTGGAAAACAATCGATAGAATTAAAAAAGACCAATAAAAAAACTGGCCTTTGTACAATTACCAGCATGCTTGATCCAGCTGGTTTCAGTATCAGTTACTCACACGCAATCAACCCCATGATTTTTACTTCACAAGTGAAAAAGAGCAAATGCTCAGCTGACTCGCATTCAAAACTTGGAAGAAGAAAATAAACAGACGTTCTTTTTTTGGGGGGGGGGGGGGGGGTAATTTTTGAGCTCTCGTATGACCTTCAAAATGGCCTTCTATGCTCTTCAAAACCCTGACCTATGAGTGTGTCAAGTTCAATGGCACTTGTCATCATAAGAGTGTCAAAGACTGTAATCAGCCTAAAAAAAAAACACTACAAAAAAAGAGCGCGCGGGGGGGGGGGGGGGGGGGGGGGGAATCTGTGAAACGAACTAAAAAAAAATTTTTTTTTTTTTTTAAACCCAGTCTGCATCCTCATCAGTTATTTTCCTCAAATACACACAAAAATCACACACACACAAGCACGTGCGTGGACACATGTTTCTAAGTAACACACACACCTGCAAGTCACACACACACACACGTCTGTAAGTGTCACACACACAGTTTGTAAGTAACGCACACACACATGCATGCATGCACGCACACACGCATACACGTTTGTAAGTCCAGATCTCTGTCACCAGCTTGTCTAAACAAAAGTATGTTCCACTTTTACCCTGTCTTTACCACATGAGTGAGCAAGAGAGAGATTGAGGGAAGAGAGAGAGATGGGGGGGGGGGGGAGAGAGATGGGGGGGGAGGGGGGAAGAGAGAGTGAGAGAAAGGGCGAGAGAGAGAGACAGACTTGGGGGTGGAGGGGGAGAGAGAGAGAGTGAGCCAGAGATTGGGAGAAAGACCCCCCCCCCCCCCCCCAGAAAAAGGGGAAAAAAAGAACTTGCCTGGTGTCGTTGGTGGATGGGCTCTTTATGAAAGAAGTAGGACTCCTGCCCCCCCCCCCCCCCCCCCCCTTCCCATTTGATTTACTCTGTTGAAGGCCTTCCTGATTTAAACATATCACCTCAACATTTAATCACATGCCTGTTTGTCTGTACATTTTGATCTATCAAAAATGTGTGAGGAACCCTGCACTCCATTCTATGGGTCACCCATGGTTTATACACACATTGGTCACTGGCGGCACAAGGTCAGTTCTTGGCATGTTGAGATACCTGGTTTTACCAGTTTTACCAGCTTAAATCAATGGTATTTTCAAAATGGCAAGTAATCCCTTCTTTTTATTTGATTGCAGAGCAGGTTCATTTCACCTGTACCAAGCACCCAAGTTTTTTAGTTTGTTTTTTAATATAAATTAATTATAGGCTAGATCCAAACATATACAAGGTTCAAAAGAATGCTATTCATTAGAGCAAAACACAACATGCAGATTTTTGGTGTAATCCACTTTATCAAGCTACAAAACAACACTTAAACAACAGCTAAATGGTGAAAAACAATGAAAAATGAAATGGAGAGCTAAGCCACTTATTTGTTTTTGGTTGAGCTGTGTCATTCTCGTGTCCAGTGCTTGGAAAAATGTTGGCATGACAATCAGTCTTTTTCTGGAACCTTTTCTATGTTTGGATCTTTCTTTAGAATGCTAGCCGTCATTCTTGCTTCTATTATAGGCCAGTTCTTTTAAAAGTGAGGTGGCCTCACATCCGGGTGGTTCTTCATCAGGGATGCTGATCACAGACAACAGATTGTGTGCGTAACACGCTCGTCTCTTCTCTTCTCACAGTATTTCCGCAACTAATATCAATACCCAGTTTCTGCTACAGTCAGTGTGTGTGTGTATGTGTGTGTGCGTGCATGCATATGTATGTGCATGCATGTGTGCGCATGTGTGCATGCACATGCACTCAGATCAGTATCATACAAGTCTGAATTCACTGCAGTTTGTGCTTGTGTGTTAAGTGTGCATGCATGCGTCTGTTTTTCCATATAATACTTCGTATTACCTAATGTTTCAGCTATGTTCAAAGTTATATTATGCATACAAGTGTAAACTCCCGTGGCTTATGGAACTGAAGTGCATTCATTACGAGATAGTTATCCTAATCCTATAATTATTTGGTCTAACCAACTTTATTCCATCAAAAGTTTTAAGCGTATAATGAGGCAAAGTTTAAGGGATCAGTTTATACAAGAATGGCAAAGTAGAGTAGCAGAAAATAGTGTTTGTTGTATTTTTTTTATTGTATTTTTTTAAAGAAATTTTGCTTTGAGGAGTTTTTAACCTATGTCCCATCTACTATAAGGCAAAGAGTACTGAAATTCAGACTTAGTAACCACAGACAATCATTAGGTGTTCTAAGGGACAAAAGAGTATGTAATTTCAGTATTTGTGACAGTGGTGAGGTAGGAGATGAATTTCACTAATTGCTTAACTGATCCAATGAAACTGTCAAAAGAAACTGTACTAAGTATGTTGATAAATATTATACACATCATCCCAACATGCCCAAATTCTATAGCCTTATGAACCTGACTTCAAAATCTAAGAATGTTAAGCTGGATATATTAGTTGTATTTCAGAGTTATTTTGATCAAACCAACAGCAAAACACAATGAAAAAAAAAAGAATATATTTTTTGCGCCTTAGTTGTACATTCACAACAACTTTGTATTTGAGCGCTTGTTTTTGTCTAATGTATAAAGTGCTGTAGTAATTTATTAGTAGTACTCATATATTTGTTTATAAGGAATGTCTTGTGCAAATATAACTTTGCTTTCTAGCCCCCAGGGGTAAAAAGCTCAATGAAAACCTTGAAACCTTGTGAATTGTTTTGGTAGGACTGAGCTCTATGTGTGCATAGAATACTGTGTTTAGGTTAATGTGTATCATGTGAGCGCTGAGGGCATTGATGAGCGCATGATAAATGTGCAGCATTATTCTTATTTTGCTGCCATAGTAATTAACCATAGTCAGTACCACAGTATTCTACAGATACCCAATAAGCACCTATGCTACCTGTGCGTTCCTGAAGTGTGTGCGCAATAAACAACGGCAATCAGATATATATCTATATCTCCTAATTAATACATTTTCATTCAAAACACCAGTGTTTATAAACTAGACACATTTTGATTTCTCGCTGACAATACGCAAAAAGCATCTTCCAAACGGCTACTGGACAAAAAAATCAATGCTAAAATTAATGCTAAAAATAAATAAATCAAAAAGTGAACTGAGCGACCTACTTTAAGTTTTGTTCATATGAATATGAGTGGCTAAAAATGCACCGCAATGACTTCTTTGAGCAAGAGATAAAAGGGACCCTGACCCATTGTATGTTTGTTTTACAACTGAACCACATCAACCACCACAGCCATGACTTCAACGCAGGCACAGTCAAGTCGGCAAAGCAAACAGCAGTCCGCTCAAACCTAGGTATGTGCGAGCGCATGCCTTCCGTCAACTAGAGTTGCTCCAAACTCTGCTGTAACTGGTTACGCCACTGAAGGGGCACTCCTCCTTTTCGCGTGTCTGTCCACCAGAATCAGAATCACCCTGATAAGTCTCACGCTGCCAGTGCGCATGCCCTCCATGCAACTTACGAAACGTCTGAATGCTACCATTGTGGAAGCAACGCAGCATCAAAGTATGCATGCACACATCAGGCATATCCGCTCTGGGTTAAAAAAGAAGAAGTTCCGTCCTGATTCATATGATTTTGGTTTGGTTTTGCGCTGGCACAAGCCCTGTGAGAGGTCATTCATGAGAGAAATGAAGCCGGATATAATCCGAGCAGTTGGTCTTGTTACAACTACTGTCATTTGAGCACCAACACGAAACTCTTGTCACCCCTTTCAGAATCAACCCACAAGGGAGTTAATTAGCATGGGAAAGCCGTCACACAAACGCAGCAACAAAGACCCGAGTCGCCAACATTAACTCCTGCCTGGTATGCGAGTAAGCACAAGGTCAGAGGTACATAAAATGCTGCAGGGGGCTCTTCTCGTTGTGTCTGCGTGACATTTCAACTGTGAATTTAACCCCTTCCCTGCCATGATGTCACTTGAAAATGACCAATAAAAGTGTGAAAATCTAAACCCTTAGGCTTCTTTGTCATCTTTTTTCGCGCTGGCGTGCGAAAGGACTTTTATCAAAACGCACAGCATTCAAAGTAGATGTGTTACAGGACCGGAAAATACACCATTTCCAGGCATGTCCCTGCGTCTTTCAGCCCAGAAATTTGACAGGCTGGGGCAGTGAAGGGGTTAACTCCATCATGTGTTGATTTTGCACAAGTGCTCTTGGTCTCACTCTCTCTCAGACTGTCAACCCTTTCAATGCAGATTGAACTTCCACCACAGCTAACACCTGACACTTGCTTCTGCAAGCAACGGTACAAATGCAGACGGTCAAAGAAAGTTTCAATGGTTTTCTGTTGAAGGAGTGATGGCTGCGGTTGTCTGAGCGGGCATCACGGTGTAGGGAGCGCTGTTTCTGCCCTGAGCAACGTGATGACCACAGAAAGCTATGTGCGACGCAGGCTGACATTTTGGTGACTCAGCATTGCTGGCTGTGGTGGTTGTGAAACACACACACACACACACACACACACACACACACACACACACACACACACACACACACACACACAGATGGGGATGCATACATACACACACACACAACTCCATCCCATCCCACCCCAAAAAAAACACCCAGACACACAAACACACACCTACATACACCAACACTTACACACACAGACCAGCCCCCCACCCCCACACACACATAAAAAGCTGGTGCTGAACAGGAGACAGCGGCAGAAAATGCAGCAGTCTCACAGACAGCTCCAATGATGGCTGGAATAAGGATGTGCTGCACCAACTACAAAAACAAATCCACCCTGCCACCTCAACATGCCGGTGACAACGGACCACACGGTGACACCCCCATTTTCCCACCCCACGCTTGGTGCCCCCCACCCCCACCCCTAAGACTCTTGAGCTTCTGTGAATTTCAGCACAATAGTTCTCTGACGTTTCTGGAATCAATTCATGCATAACTGGGTGGGAACAGACGTTGGATCAACTCACGCACAACTCAGATGGGTGGCAACAGACACGGAATCAACTCATGCATAACTGGGTGGCAATAGACGTTGGATCAACTCACGCACAACTCAGATGGGTGGCAACAGACATGGAATCAACTCATGCATAACTGGGTGGCAATAGACGTTGGATCAACTCACGCACAACTCAGATGGGTGGCAACAGACATGGAATCAACTCGCGCATAACTCAGCCACGTGGCCTGGTCTCTAGAGCCCCAGGAAACAGCCCAACGGACAAATTCCTGTCATTTGTCAGCCACAGCTGAACGACTACATGCAACGTCCACCTTGACAGCACCATTGGTGCAATTCTTAACCTCTACTGTGATCAGCCACAAGATTTGTGACTGCATGAAACTGTCCGATCCCCCACCCCCCAACCCCTTAAAGTCCCCTTCCGACACACAAAATGGTACAGTGACTGGCTTCTCACACACGTTAAGCAGTCTGACCTCAAATGGGAGAATCCCACGTCTGCTTTCCTAGAGCTGCATGCTCAGCCTCGCTGATCCGCTTTTCCGCCGACTGACAGCCGTGGCGTAAAGTTTCCTCTAAAAGCGGGATTTGGAGGTGGAGGTCCTCGCACTCAGAACAGTGCGATTTCTGACTCACACTCAGAACAGTGATTTCTGAGTCTTCACGCTCAAAACTGCAGTTTCTCACAGTCTTCACACTCAAAACAGTGTGATTTCTGACAGTCTTAACACAGTGTGATTTGTGACAGTCTTAACATTCAGTGAGATTTCTGACACTCTTAACACTTAGTGTGATTTCTGACAGTCTTAACACTCAGTGTAATTTCTGACAGTCTTCACACCCAGTGTGATTTCTGACAGTCTTAACACTCAGATTTCTGACAGTCTTAACACTCAGTGTGATTTCTGACAGTCTTAACACTCAGTGTGATTTCTGACAGTCTTAACATTCAGTATGATTTCTGACAGTCTTCACACGCAGTGTGATTTCTGACAATGTGATTCTGAATCAGATGTCTCTGGATTGTTAATTTTTCAGCCCAGCTTGAGATTTGACCTGATTTAGCAGCACTGTTTCTCCTTGACGGCAGACAACACTGCCACACAATGGTCAACTCTCATCCTCGCTTTTAAGCAGATGCTGGACAGACAGTTGAGTAGTCAAACACTTCATCCACAGTTAGACCTCAAGAGGCAATCAGCCTGCTACAACAATGGCTGGATTTGAACAGCAAACTCTTTCTCCACACACGCTGAAACATCTGCCCCACTCAACAAGTGAGATTTGCAGATGACAAAGTTAAAACTGTTCAAAAGTCAAAGAGTTTGAAAGCGAAACTGTTTAAGACTAAGCCTGTTTTGCGACAGCAAGTTTTGTCAAGCGTTTTCTGTCCCACAGCTGCTTCCACGTGAGTTTTGTTTCAAATGTGGATCAGAGTAAAACTGCTGTCAAATGATGGGAGTATTTAAACACCGTGGATGCTTTTGACTGTCTAAAGACGGCAGTATTTAAACACTGCGGATGCTCTTGATTGTCAAAAGACGGCAGTGTTTAAACACTGTGCATGCTTCGTGTCGAAAGACGGCAGTATTTAAACACTGTGGATGCTTAGTGTATAGCGTCTTCACGTGCAGCGCATCCTGTGCTGAGTGACAGAACCGTACACTCTCAGTCCCAGCAGAGTGTAGTGCAGGTGCTCCTTGTCCCCCACCCAAAAGATGCCAAGCTGCCATGCTCCCCAGACGCTGCTGTCAGAGCAAGACCCGTGTCTGGGTGACAGTTGGCAAACAGGCTCAGCGTGACTTCAGAACTCTTGGAGCTAACCAACGTGCCAGCAGATCCAAGAAGTTCTGCGCTTCAACGCTTGCAGGCAGGGAATTTCCGGAGCGACTGAACACGCCGACAGGTCCGAGCAGTCTCGCGTTGCAACGCTTGTGGCACTGGAACGCCGAAGAAGACGACGAAGTAGAAGATGAGTATTTCAACACTTCCAAGCGTCAGAAACAAGGAAAAGAAAATCAAAAAATCTCGCGCACCTCTTTCTCCATGCAGAGTCACTCTATCCCCCTCTGCGCCAACAAGCAGTCCGTGTCTGCACGACGCACAGAGAATGACCTTTCACCCATCGGGCAAAAGCCGCACCAAAAAGCAGTTTTGCACACTCCGTTCCCAGCAGGCAGCGGCGACGGATCAGATGCGAGTCTGGCTGTTGTGGGGCCGCAGGGGTTCTGTCTCCGGGGGGTCGTACTCCATCTTGTAGGTGTCGTCCAGCGGGTAGGCGTTGTCCATATAGGTGTACATGTAGGGTGGGGCTGTGGGCTCGGGAGGGGGCGGTGGGGGCAGCTGGTCAAACTGGTGCTCCCGCACCCGCTCCGTGATGCCGCAGCACAGCTTGCTGCACACCTGATGAGAGGGAGCGCAAAGGTATGGTGAGAGGGAGCACAAAGGTATGATGCAGGGAGTGCAAAGGTATGATGAAGGGAGCACAAAAGTATGATGAAGGGAGAGCAAAGGTATGAAGCAGGGAGTGCAAAGGTATGATGGAGTGCACAGGTATGACACAGGGAGCACAAAGGTATGATACAGGGAGTGCAAAGGTATGATGTATGATGGAGGGAATGCAAATGAGGTATGATGCAGGGAGCACAAAGCTATGATGAAGGTGGTGCAAAGGTATGATGAAGGGAGTGCAAAGGTATGATACAGGGAGTGCAAAGGTATAACATATGAAGGGAATGCAAATTAGGTATGATGCAGGGAGCACAAAGTCAAAGGTATGATGATGGGAGTGCAAAGATATGGTGAAGGGAGTGCAAAGGTATGACACAGGGAGTACAAAGGTATGAGGAAAGGAGTGCAAAGATATGATGCAGGGAGTGCAAAAGGTATGATGTACAATGAGGGGAGTGCAAACTAGGTATAATGCAGGGAGCACAAAGGTATGATGAAGGGAGAACAAATTAGGTATGATGAAGGGAGTGCAAAGGTATGATGAAGGGAGAACAAATTAGGTATGATGAAGGGAGTGCAAAGGTATGATGAAGGGAGAACAAATTAGGTATGATGAAGGGAGTGCAAAGGTATGATGAAGGGAGAACAAATTAGGTATGATGAAGGGAGTGCAAAGGTATGATGAAGGGAGAACAAATTAGGTATGATGAAGGGAGTGCAAAGGTATGATGAAGGGAGAACAAATCAGGTATGATGAAGGGAGTGCAAAGGTATGATGAAAGGAGCACAATGGTATGATGAAGGGAGGGAGTGCAAAGGTGTACTGAAGGGAGTGCAAAGGTATGACGCAGGGAGTGCAAAGGTATGGTGAAGGGAGTGTAACAGTATGATGGAGGGTGCGCAAAGGCTTGACAAAGGGAATGCGAAGGTATAAAAGGTTGGCTGAAGGGAGTGCAAAGGTATGATGCAGGGAGCGCAAAGGTATGATGCAGGGAGTGCAAAGGTATGATGCAGGGAGTGCAAAGGTATGATGCAGGGAGCGCAAAGGTATGATGCAGGGAGTGCAAAGGTATGATGCAGGGAGTGCAAAGGTATGATGCAGGGAGCGCAAAGGTATGATGCAGGGAGTGCAAAGGTATGATGCAGGGAGTGCAAAGGTATGATGCAGGGAGCACAAAAGTATGATTGTGGGAGGTTTGTTGAAGGGAGCAGCAAGGCATGACAAAGGAAGCACAAAATGTGTGATGAAATTAGTATCATGAAGGGACATTTCACGAAAGAAACAAAAAGGTATGATGAAGGGAATGCAAAGGTACGGCGAAGGGAGCGCAAAGGTATGATGAAGGGAGCGCAAAGGTATGATGAAGGGAGCGCAAAGGTATGATGAAGGGAGCGCAAAGGTATGATGAAGGGAGCGCAAAGGTATGACATGCACAGACTCACACACTCTGATGCATAATAGACCCTCCCCATAGAAACACATCAGCACCAATGAAACCTCCCCATCCCCTTCCCACCACACACACCCCCCTTCCCCCCAACACACACACACTCTCCAATCCACCTACCGGAGACCCTGACCCGCAGGCGGAGTAGCAGGCATGCAGAGCCCCTATGGGCACTCCTATGAGCGGCAGAGCGGCGATCACCCAGCGCACGATGTCCCAGTCCTTGGAGAACCCGGAGTCTTGCTGCGTAGGGTAGAGGAACCCCCCGTCCTTGTCGTTCATCAGCGTGTAGAACCACAAGCTCTGCCGCAGGAAAAACAACAACATCGCTCCAATCAGCAATACGTGAGCTAATAGATCATTTCTGGAAATAACAGGTGAAGATAATAATCTGACAGTGTTTTCTGACTCCACGAAGCTAAATATACACAGCTTAATAATAATAATAATAATGAAGAGGATTTCTGGGGCGCCCATCTACCACACAAGGCCCTGCTGTGCGCCCCAACTGTCCAGCCGATGTTCAGTTCAGTGTCAGTGGATCGTATGCCACCCCAACCCCCACCTACCCCCACGCCACCCCTACCCCCAGTCACAGGCGATACACTAGGCAAGATCTTCTGGATATTGGTTCTGCCTCCTCTTCCTCTGCTGGTCCTCTCTCTCCCCTGCTGATCGCGCGTCTCCGACACCTGGGCCTTGCCTGCAACCAACCACGGAAACCGCGGAGATCGAGGAGGGGTGGCAGGAATGAGCCGCGGAAGATCAGTGTGAGGATCGATGGCAGTGATAGACCTGTCCGTCCACCACCCGTCGACTCCATTTCTACCCAGCCTGACCTCCAATACCTCTCTTCTCACCCAGACACCACCACAGCTACAGTCATCGACGCTAAGTCGCTTTCTTCTTCCTACTCCCATCACCAGAAACAAGGTAATCTGATTCGTATCAACCCCAGTCAAAACGACAAAGGACTCACTGTTTCTGTCTTCAACGCCCAGTCAGTTGGGCCCAAAGAGAAACGTACAGAAATTGTGGAATTTGTGAAAGATGAATGTGTTGACATATTGTTTTTGACGGAGACATGGATGAAAACTCACGGTGACGAGAGTAAGTGTGTCGACCTGACGCCGCCGGGCTACAAGCTGCGGTCTTTTCCACGTGCCATGCGTGGTGGTGGACTGGCCGTGATCTACAGAGACCACTTTCCTGTCACCGTCAGCACCACCTTCCCCTTCACCCACACCTCCTTTGAACTCGTGCAACTTCAGCTCACTGCCCCCATCATATTCACTTCTTCTGCCTTTACAGACCCCCGCCTAGTAGGAAAAACAAGCTCAGTGACGCTGTCTTTCTTTCCGAGTTTCTGGATTTTTTTGAGTATTGCAACACTCTGCGAGGAAAACTGATCATACTTGGTGACTTTAACATACACTTTGACTCTCCCTCCAATCACTGACTTCAAAAGCCCTACAAATCATCACTACATTCGACATTGTTCAGGGTGTTCGAAATCCAACCCACCGCTGTGGGCACATCATAGACTGGGTGCTGTACAGGGAAAGTGAGCAGCTTGTTCGTTCCTGCCTGGTGGCCCATGCACTCTCCTCTGACCATCTGCCGGTGGTGTGTCGTCTTAACGTCGCCAGCCCGCAGAGACAGCTCGTCTTCCGGGAGCTACGGAACATTAAAGCCATCAACAGGAACGCCTTAAAGAGAGACGTCGCCGCCATGGTCCACACCCAGCCCGAGCTGACTGCCCGGCAGCTGAACGACAAACTGCACTCTCTGCTTGACAAGCATGCCCCCGCCACACGACACAGAGTGCCGGCTGGCCAGTCCTCTCCGTGATACGCCGGTGTCGGCCAGGAGCTACGCTCTGCCAAACGTCAGCGCCGCCGGGCTGAGCGGAGGTGGCTCAAGACTGGCCTCACCGTTGATAAACAGATTTACGGTGCTGCTAAAAGGGCTGTTACAAACATTGTGCACAAAGCTAAGTCCGATTACTTCTCTTCTCAGATAGCACAGAGTAATTGTTGCAAAGAGCTGTTCAGTGTTTGTAACGAACTTCGTGGTTGTAACTCTGGCTTGTCTCTACCAACTGCCCTTCCTGTTTGCGACCTTCCCGATGCATTTGCTGACTATTTCATCCGGAAAGTGAAAACAATCCGCGATGAACTAGACAGTCAAATGCCTGTGCCAATACTACCAACAGATGGCCCGTACACCCAATCTTCCTTGCACTTTTTTGAACCTGTGTCAATGCAGTGCGTAAAAAACACGATTTTGCAATCCTCCCAGAAGACATGTTCACTAGACCCGCTTCCCACGTCCCTCTTTGTTGAATGCTTGGAGCAACTGCTTCCTGCAGTGACAGCCGTCATCAATCAGTCTCTGCACACTGGTGTCTTTCCCTCTGTTTTTAAAGAGGCCATTATAAAACCACTTCTGAAAAAGCCATCTCTTGACCCGAACAGTTTGAAAAGCTACCGGCCCATCTCCAATCTTTCTTTTTTGTCAAAAGTCACTGAAAAAATCGTCCTCTCACAACTCTCAGCATACCTCAACGCTAACAACCTCTTCCCTACTTCCCAGTCAGCCTATAGGACAGGGCACAGTACTGAAACTGCCCTGCTCAGTATGATGAATGACATTCTGCATGCTCTGGACAATGGCGATGTAACTGTCGTAACTCTTCTTGATCTGTTGGCTGCGTTCGACACCATAGATCACAACATTCTCTGTCAAAGACTTGAGCACCTCTATGGAATCTCTGGTACACCTCTCAACTGGTTCAGGTCCTATCTTTCCAATAGAACTCAGACTGTTACCATCAACAACAAACTTTCACAGCCAACCTTGCTCAAATTTGGTGTTCCACAAGGCTCTGTCCTGGGACCTATTCTATTTATTTTGTACACAAAACCTCTGACTACACTCATTCGACGACACTCCATATCTAACCAGTCTTTCGCAGATGATACCCAGCTGCACGATTCCTGCCGTCCAGATCAAATAGACACCTCAGTCCAGGGCATGCAGGACTCCGACATTCAGATGTAAAGACATGGATGACATCAAACAAACTCAATCTGAATGATGATAAAACAGAGTGTTTGCTCATTGTCTCGAACAGAACCTCTCTCCCAAACCGTCACCCAACCTCCATTCACATAGGAGACACTGATATTCTGTTTTCCTTGCAAGCAAAAAATCTGGGCGTGACACTCACTAACAACCTGTCCATGGAGAAGCATGTCACCAACATCTGCAGATCTGCCTATATAGAAATTCAGAGAATTAGTAACATCCGTCACTATCTCACTACTGATGCTACAAAACCCCTCCTCTGTGCCTTTGTTTTGTCAAAACTTGACTACTGTAATTCTCTTCTATCAGGTTCTCCAAAACATCTTCTTGACAAACTCCAAAAGCTCCAAAATTCGGCAGCCAGACTTGTCTTCAAAGCTCTCAAGCACAAACACAACAAACCCCTCCTTCAGAAACTTCACTGGCTACCAGTAGTCTCAAGAATCCAGTATAAAGTTGCAACTCTGTGCTACAATTCTTTCACTGAAAGTTACCCAGTCTATCTTTCTGAACTCCTGACTGTCTACCGTCCATCCAGACAACTTCGCTCCATTTCTGACACCAGAACCTTCCGCATACCTTTCACAAAAACAAAGACCTTTGGACAATGAGCTTTTTCTTTCACGGGCCCGACAGAGTGGAACTCATTACCGTATGATGTTCGTCACTCAGTGTCAACATCGTCTTTCAAGCAGGCCTTAAAAACTCATCTCTTCAAATCTGCATATAATTAATAACCCACCCACCCCTGCCCCACCTGTGTGTGTGTGTGTGTGTGTGTGTGTGTGTGTGTGTGTGTGTGTGTGTGAGTGAGTGAGTGAGTGAGTGAGTGTGTGTGTGTGTGTGTGTGTGTGTGTGTGTGTGTGTGTGTGTGTGTGTGTGTGTGTGCAATATCCCGCTGTACTTTTTTGTATTTGCAGTATATCTACTTGTATCATACATGTGTGCTAAAATCAGAGTTTGGTCATGTTTGGTTACTTGCAACTTTGGTTTATTTACTGAAATTCCTGTATGTAAATTCTTCCTTCTCTCTTTTTTCTTCTCTTTTTCTAAAAATCTTGTCCATTGTATGTGTTTATACATTTTTCTGCAGCTTTTTGTACGGCGCATTGTGCCCTAGATCTTGCTAAGGATCATGCGCCATAGAAATGTCCATTATTAAGGCGGGAGTGCAGGGCAAATCACTTTACAATAAAGCGCAATTCACCTGCCACATTTTACTTTTTACTGTATCGATTTTATGTTTTAAAAGTTGAATCATCAAAAGAGAAAATCCAAGTTCTATGTGTGGTGTCTGGAGTCTGCATTGCAACCTCAACATTTTATGCTGTGGAACAACGGAATCTCAGTTTGCCTTCTTGTGAAGGAAGGAAAGAAGAAAAGAAGACAGGAGGAAAGGGGAAGGAAAGAAGGAAAATGAAAGGAAGATAGGAAGGTAGAAAAGAGGAGATAAAGAAGACAGGAAGGAAGCAAGAAAGGAAAAGAAGGAAGGAAGGAAATGAGGAAGGAAGCAAGAAAGAAAAAAGGAAGAGGAAAGAAGGAAGGAAGGAAGGAAAGAAAAAAGAAAAGGAAGAGCAAGGAAGGAAGGAAAATAGAAAAGGAAGAGGAAGGAAGGCAGGAAGGAACGAAGGAAAAGAGAAAAGGAAGAGGAAGGAAGGAAAGAAGGAAGGAAGAAAGAAAAGAAAAGAGGATGGAAAGAAGGAAGGAAGGAAAAGAGAAAAGGAAGAGGAAGGAAGGAAGGAAAAGAGAAAAGGAAGGAAGGAAGGAAGGGAGGAAAAGAGAAAAGGAAGGAAGGAAGAAAGGAAAGGAAGAGGAAGGAAGGAAGGAAGGAAGGAAGGAAGGAAAAGAGAAAAGGAAGGAAGAAAGGAAGGAAAAGAGAAAAGAAGAGGGGGGAAGGAAAGAAGGAAGGGAAAGAGAAAAGAGGAAGGAAGGAAGGAAGGAAAAGAGAAAAGGAAGGAAGGAAGGAAAAGAGAAAAGGAAGGAAGGAAGGAAGGAAAGACAGTTGGTTTTCAACACCCCGTCAACTATGACAGCTACATCAGTGCAAAGAGCAAGGTAGAAAGAAAGGATGAGAGGAAGGAAGGGAAGGAGGGCGGGAGAAATAAAGGAGGGGGGGGGGAGAGGAATTAAGGAAGAAATGAAGGGAAGAATGGAGGAAGAAAAGAAAGAAGATGGGAATGAAGGGAATGAGGGAAGATGGAGGCGGGGGGGGGGGAGAGGAAGGAAGGGAAGAATGGAGGGTGGAAAAAATGGAAGAAGGGAGGGAAGGGAGGAATTGAGGGAAGGAGGGAGGAAGGAAGGATGGATGGAGGAAGAAACAGAAGAAAGGAAGCAAGGGAAGGAAGGGAAGGACGAAGAAATGGAAGGAGGGAGGAAGGAAAGGGGAACAAGAAGGGAAGGATGGAGGAAGGGAAAGGAAGGATGGAGGAAGAAAGGAAGGAAGATGGGGAGGTAGGGACGGATGGAGGAAAAAAAGAAAGAAGAAAGGAAGAAGGGAAAGATGAAGGAAGAAAAGAAGAAAGGAAGGAAGGAGGGAGGTAGGAAGGAAGAAAGAAAGGAATTTGGGAAAGGAAGGAAGAAAGAGACAGAGGGAGGGAAGAAGGCAGGGGGAAAGGAAGAGAAGAAGGAATGAAGCTTCAGGACTTACGGCACACGTGAGGGCAGAGGAACCAAACCAAAACGCCATTATCACTCTCTCCAGTAGCGCAAAATTCTGCTTCACTGCAACAACACCAACCGATGCACCAGTCAGTTCACCCATCAGTCAACCAACATCAGCAACATCATCAACCAAATGCACCTATCATTTCACCTTTCAGTCAACCAAACATCAGCAACATCATCAACCAATGCACCTGTCAATTTGCCCAAACATCAGCAACCTCATCAACCAATGCACCAGTCAACTCATCCATCAGTCAACTAAACATCAGCAACATTATCAACCAATGCACCTGTCAGTTTACCAATCAGTCAACCAAACATCAGCAGCAGCATCAACCAATGCACCTGTCATTTCACCTATCAGTCAACCAAGCATCAGCAACATCGTCAACCAACATACTTGATAGTCCATTTACCCAACAGTCAAACCATCAGTAACACTACTACGTCTGCCTTTTGTAATTCTGTCTGGTACCTGTCAACCTTACTTGCCCTGATATAACCGTCCTGGATGACTGGGCATGCAAAAAAAAATAAAAAAATATATCACTTACTTACTGTCTACCTTACTGTCTGTCAGTTCTTTCAAATCTTCCAGGAATTATTTATACCTTACTGTCTGTCAGTTCTTTCAAATCTTCCTGGAATAAATTGTTTTCTTTTCACAAACCTTGTCTTCAGTTCCACTACTGCCCTGAGATATGTGTGTGTGTGTGTGTGTGTGTGTGTGTGTGTGAGCGTGCATGCTTGCGTGTGTACATGCCTTGTTTCCCCTTTAAAAACTGCATTAAAATTTGCCCCCCCCCCCCATTATTCATTCTGTGTGCCTGTGTGTGTGTGTGTGTGAGAGAGAGAGAGAGAGAGTGTGTGTGTGTGTGTATGCGAGCCTGTGTATGAGTGTATGAGTGAACGTGTGTATGTGCCTGTATGTGTGTGTGCATGTGGTGTGTGTATGCTAGTGTGCTGGGCGAACTTATATTTGAGGTTTTAACATCTGCGTTTTTGTTGAGGGGTCGGTTAGATACGGCGCCGTAGAAATGACCGCTATCATTCTTACAACCAAACAACACCTGCAGGCAGCACCTTACCATAGACAACGAGCAGCCCTAGCGCTATGAGTAGGATGAGGATGAAGCGAAGCTGAAACAGCGACCGGTCCAGCAGCACTGAGTAGTACAGACCAGCCTGCCGGGGAGAGATAAATGAATGAATAAACCATCAAATGAACGAATAAATCAACAGAATTACGAATAAATCAACAAAGTAAGCAATGGAGTGGTTAGGAGGAAGCAACAGATGAAGCAAAGCCCCCTTCCCCCTCTCCCTCCACCCCCCCCCCCCCCCCACCCATCAGCACAGAAACTGCAGACTAAATATGACAGGCCAATTAATTCTCTATGTACTGTCAGAATTAATAAATCAGCAAAGTAAACAATGGACCGGCCACTGTAGCGTTAGTGGTTAGCACGTCAGAGTGCGGGCCAGAAGGTCTTGGGTTTGAATCCCATCAGTCATGTGAGATTTTTCAGCCCTGGCCTGCTCCTACCCAGAGGTGGGAGTGCTATGGGCCCAGTGGGAAGGCTGGAACCACACAGCCGAGCTTCATCCACTTCACAGATGAGTCTTTGAGAGTGTTGTTCTAGTTACTTGACCAACACTGCAGGTGCCGCAGTTCCCGGGCCTGGTTAACACTGGCATAATTATGACAGTAAGCGTGGTCCGTGACCCTGTCAAGTAGTCTCAAACCGAAATGGACCTCCATAGCATCATCAGTTACCATCCTCATAGTCATACTCATCGATCACTGCAATATTTTTTGCATTTTTTAAAAGAAAACAATGGAATAGTCAGGAGGAAACACCAGATGAAACAAACCACTACGCATCAGCACAGAAATTGGAGATTAAACTGGACAGGCCAATTAACTCTCAGTGTACTGCCAGAACGAATAAACCAACAAAGTACACAATGGAATAGTCAGTTCTCTCTCACTCTCTCTCTCTCTCTTAGCATTCCTATAGCTCGCTCTCTCATTGTGTTCAGCTGATCTCTTCTTACAGTTCTCTCTCGCTCTCTGTTTTCTTCCTCTATCCTCCTCTCTTTGATTCCCCCCCCACCCCCCACCACTGGTTCTCTCTCTTAGCGTCCCCCCCCTCCCCCACTGTGTTCAACTGAACTCTTCTTACTATCCTCTTCCTTTTTCTCTCTCTCTCTCTCTCTCTCTCTCTCTCTCTCTCTCTCTCTCGGTTCTTCCTCTCTATTTCTCTCAGTTCTCTTCCTCTCTCGGTTCTCTTCTTCTCTATTTCTCTCAGTTCTCTTCCTCTCTCTTGGTTCTCTTCCTCTCTACTGCTCTCAGTTCTCTTCCTCTCTATTTCTCTCAGTTCTCTCTCTCTCTCTCTCAGTTCTCTTCCTCTCTATTTCTTGCAGTTCTCTTCCTCTCTCTCTCTCTCTCTCGGTTCTCTTCCTCTCTATTTCTCTCAGTTCTCTTCCTCTCTCTTGGTTCTCTTCCTCTCTCTCTCTCAGTTCTCTTCCTCTCTCTCTCTTGCTTCTCTTCCTATTTCTCTCAGTTCTCTTCCTCTCTCTCTCTCTCTCTCTCTCTCAGTTCTTTTCCTATTTCTCTCAGTTCTCTCTCAGTTCTCTCCCTATTTCTCTCAGTTCTCTTCCTCTCTCTCTCTCTCTCTCAGTTCTCTTCCTCTCTCTCAGTTCTCTTCCTCTCTCCCTCTCGGTTCTCTTCCTCTCTATTTCTCCCAGTTCTCTTCCTCTCTCTCTCTCTCTTGGTTCTCTTCCTCTCTCTCTCTCTCGGTCCTCTTCCTCTCTATTTCTCTCAGTTCTCTTCCTCCCTCTCTCCTGGTTCTCTTCCTCTCTCTCTCTCCCCCCTCTCTTAGAGTCCCCCCCCCCCCCCCACTCTCTCTCATTGTGTTCAACTGATCTCTTCTTATGGCTCTCTTCCTCTCTCTCTTGGAGTCCCCCGCCTCTCTCTGTTGGAGTCCATTTCCTCTCTCTGTTGGAGTCCATTTCCTCTCTCTCTTAGGGTGCCTCTCTCTCTCATTGTGTTCAGCTGACCTCTTCTTACCATCCTCTCTCTCTCTCTTAGAGTTCCCCCCTCTCTCTCTGCATGACCTCCCCCTCCCCCAGCCACCCTACTCCTATATCATACATTGAAATTGTGCATATATATTCCTTTAATTGTTCAGTTTTTAATAATTAGCGTTCTTCATTCGGTTCCTCCTGCACCGTTTGTCCCCCCTTGCCCCATTGTTTACCTTGGTTGTCTAGCATTGTCCCCCCCTTGCCCCACTGTTTACCTTGGTTGTCTGGCATTGTTCCCCCCCCCCCCTTGCCCCACTGTTTACCTTGGTTGTCTGGCACTGACCCCCCCCCCCCCACCCCCACTGTTTACCTTGGTTGTCTGGCATTGTCCCCCCCACCCCACTGTTTACCTTGGTTGTCTGGCATTGTCCCCCCCCCCGACCCACTGTTTACCTTGGTTGTCTGGCACTGTCCCCCCTTGCCCCACTGTTTACCTTGGTTGTCCCCCCTTGCCCCACTGTTTACCTTGGTTGTCTGGCATTGTCCCCCCCTTGCCCCACTGTTTACCTTGGTTGTCTGGCATTCCCCCCCCCCCCCCTCCCACTGTCTACCTTGGTTGTCTGGCATCGTTCCCCCCCCTGACCCACTGTTTACCTTGGTTGTCCCCCCTTGCCCCACTGTTTACCTTGGTTGTCTGGCATTGTTCCCCCTTGCCCCACTGTTTACCTTGGTTGTCCCCCCTTGCCCCACTGTTTACCTTGGTTGTCTGGCATTGTTCCCCCTTGCCCCACTGTTTACCTTGGTTGTCCCCCCTTGCCCCACTGTTTACCTTGGTTGTCTGGCATTGTCCCCCCCTTGCCCCACTGTTTACCTTGGTTGTCCCCCCTTGCCCCACTGTTTACCTTGGTTGTCCCCCCTTGCCCCACTGTTTACCTTGGTTGTCCCCCCTTGCCCCACTGTTTACCTTGGTTGTCCCCCCTTGCCCCACTGTTTACCTTGGTTGTCCCCCCTTGCCCCACTGTTTACCTTGGTTGTCCCCCCTTGCCCCACTGTTTACCTTGGTTGTCTGGCATTGTTCCCCCTTGCCCCACTGTTTACCTTGGTTGTCCCCCCTTGCCCCACTGTTTACCTTGGTTGTCTGGCATTGTCCCCCCCTTGCCCCACTGTTTACCTTGGTTGTCCCCCCTTGCCCCACTGTTTACCTTGGTTGTCCCCCCTTGCCCCACTGTTTACCTTGGTTGTCCCCCCTTGCCCCACTGTTTACCTTGGTTGTCCCCCCTTGCCCCACTGTTTACCTTGGTTGTCCCCCCTTGCCCCACTGTTTACCTTGGTTGTCCCCCCTTGCCCCACTGTTTACCTTGGTTGTCTGGCATTGTTCCCCCTTGCCCCACTGTTTACCTTGGTTGTCCCCCCTTGCCCCACTGTTTACCTTGGTTGTCCCCCCTTGCCCCACTGTTTACCTTGGTTGTCTGGCATTGTCCCCCCCTTGCCCCACTGCTTACCTTGGTTGTCTGGATGATGCCCAGTCCCTTGGCAACGCACATGACAAAGAAGGTGACCAGCAGGTGGACGGCGACCTTGCTGCAGGCTTTGCGCTCAATCCACCCCTCCAGCCCCACCACGATGTTGTCCACTATGGTCAGGCACCCGATACACTGAGGACAGAGACATCACAACACTCAGTCCACCCCCACCATGATGTTGTCCACTATGGTCAGGCACCCGATACACTGAGGACAGAGACGTCACAACACTCAGTCCACCCCCACCATGATGTTGTCCACTGTGGTCAGGCACCCGATACACTGAGGACAGAGACGTCACAACACTCAGTCCACCCCCACCATGATGTTGTCCACTATGGTCAGGCACCCGATACACTGAACACAGAGATGTCACAACACTCAGTCCACCCCCACCATGATGTTGTCCACTATGGTCAGGCACCCGATACACTGAGGACAGAGACGTCACAATACTCAATCCACCCCTTCAATCTAACCCCCACCACGATGGTCATGCAGGCACCCAATACACTGAGGACAGAGACGTCACAACACTCAGTCCACCCCTTCAATCTAACCCCCACCACGATGGTCATGCAGGCACCCAATACACTGAGGACAGAGATGTCACAACACTCAGTCCACCCCTTCAATCTAACCCCCACCACGATGGTCATGCAGGCACCCAATACACTGAGGACAGAGATGTCACAACACTCAGTCCACCCCTTCAATCTAACCCCCACCACGATGGTCATGCAGGCACCCAATACACTGAGGACAGAGACGTCACAATACTCAATCCACCCCTTCAATCTAACCCCCACCACGATGGTCATGCAGGCACCCAATACACTGAGGACAGAGACGTCACAATACTCAGTCCACCCCTTCAATCTAACCCCCACCACGATGGTCATGCAGGCACCCAATACACTGAGGACAGAGACGTCACAACACTCAGTCCACCCCTTCAATCTAACCCCCACCATGATGGTCATGCAGGCACCCAATACACTGAGGACAGAGACGTCACAATACTCAATCCACCCCTTCAATCTAACCCCCACCACGATGGTCATGCAGGCACCCAATACACTGAGGACAGAGACGTCACAATACTCAATCCACCCCTTCAATCTAACCCCCACCACGATGGTCATGCAGGCACCCAATACACTGAGGACAGAGACGTCACAACACTCAGTCCACCCCTCCAATCCACCCCCACTATGATGCTGTCCACAATGGTCAGGTACCAGATACACTTGAGGACAGAGATGTCACAACACTCAATCCACCTCTCCACCAATGTTGTCCACCTTGATCAGGTACCTGATAGACTGAGACAGAGGTGTCACAACACCAGGTATTATTTAAATCTGCCCCAAGATCCGTCTTTTCTCCTCTGGACTCTGAATGCCTTGCCTGTGCGTGTGTGCAGTTGTGTGCCATTGGTTTCGTGTGCATGTGTGTTGAAAGTGATGAGAAAGATGTTGAATGAAGTGTTGTAGTGTGTTTATGTAATTTGTAGGGTTCACTGTGCTCTAGGCTGTGTACATATTTTGTTGACATTATTGCTTTCATATTAAGCACTTCCGGCTCACATTAGGTTAAGAGCCTTAGAATACTCTTTTACATTACAATGTGCTGAGAAGAGATGCCCACCAAACATATAAGTGGTGACAGACAAATCACATTAACAGCTGAAACAAATTATTTCTTCAGACCACAAAAACTCAGTATGTAAAGATGATGCTTAACGTCCACAGAAACCATAAGGCTTATTTGGGATGGGGAGAAGAGGGGGAAGGGGGTATGGAGGTGGGGGAGAGGGAGATTATATACCCATCGCTACACTGTCACCACCAGAATGATTCCTGCATTAAGACAGGCAGCAATGAGAGCCATTTTAATGTTTCAGTAGGAAGTGATGGACAAAGTCACAGGACAGTGTCCACAAACCACAACCTTTTTGAAGAGAAAGGAGAGCCAAAGCGGTACTGAACCGAGATCGTTCTGCTTACCAGCCTAACGCCTTACTGCTGGGCCACACCGGCTCACAGCCCACAAAAACATGCTAGCAAATGAGTGTAAGACACACTGAGAAGAGGCACCCACCAAATACGTAAGTGGTGACAGACGAATCAAACTAATAGTTCAAGTATATCATTTCTTCAGCTAAAAACACATGCTAACAAATGAGTGTACAATGCACTGACAAGAGGTACCCTTAGATACATAAGTGGTGATAGATGATTACAGCTCAAGTAAATAATTTCTACAGCAAAAAAAAAATCATGCTAGTGAATAAGCGTACAAAGTGCTGAGAAGAGGCGCCCAAGATCTCTGAGGCGTCTGATCTCCTTCAACCTTATATTCCAGCGAGACAATTACGATCTGCATCCAACACACAAACCCCTGTCACCCCTTGTGTAAACACAAAAACATTTGGTGAAAGATCTTTTTCTTATGCTGTCCCGTCCACTTGGAACAATTTGCCTCAAACGCTCCGCCACTCTGATTCTGCCTCCTCTTTCAAAGCCGCCCTCAAGACGCACCTGTTTAATCCTTCTTTCTAAACTGTTTTTCACAGCCATGCCTATCCCCTCGTCCGACGCATGAGCATGCGTGTGCGTGTGTGCATGCGTGCTTGCATTGTGTGTGTGTGTGTGTGTGTGTGTGTGTGTGTGTGTGTGTGTGTGTGTGTGTGTGTGTGTGTCTGTCATTAGTTTTTTTGGGTAAGTTGTTAGTGTTATTGTAAAGCACCTTGTGCTCCCACCTTGTGTGGTAGATGGGTGCTCTAGAAATCCTCTTTATTATTATTATTTTTATTATACATAAGTGGTCACTGACAAATCTCAGTAACAGCTCAAGTAAATAATTTCTTCAGCTAAAAAAACATCCCAGCGAGCGAGCGAATGCACAAAGTGCTCAGAAGAGGTACCCACCAGATACATAAGTGAAAAGAGAAACGCAGACAAGAAGAAGATGCACGCGTAGGCGGGAGGGACGCCAAGGGAGGTAAATGCTGCCGGCATCTGCCACAGCATCAGTCCGGGACCGATGCTGTCTGCAACCCACAAAGCACTGATAGTCAACATCATAAACAGAATAAAAACATCACATTTCAATAACTATTAATAGCAACAAGAAAATCACACACTAGGTCTTATTCATACAGATAGGAACAGAGAATCAATGTTAATGTAATTTTCAGATTATAAAGCATAAGCTCACCCCGAAAGGGATAAGCTCTCCATCTCATTTTTCATCATTTTTCGCTGTTTCACTGTTTAAGTGTCATTTTGTAGCTTGATAAAGGGGATGACCCCAAATATTTGCATGTTGTGCTTTGCCCTAATAAATAACTTTACTGTGAACCTTTTACGTGTTTAGATCTATACAGCATAAGGCAATACTTTTCTCCTTAAACACAACCTCACTGTCTTATAGTTGGTAGAGCCTTATCATTCTGTAACTAAAACTTGCCACGCATATTTTTTCCAAGGATGATATGTTTTGCACCCCAATCGGTCACTGCATCGGACTTCATGGCAAAGGGATCAGGGATATTTTCCAGGTAACTGACAGAGGATGCAATCCCCAAAAAGGGACAATGTAACATTTCGTCTGCTACTTAACTGTTGTTTTTTGTTGTTGTTGTTTTCTCAATTTTTCAAAGGCCTAAGACTGAAACACCATGGCAAACTGATCAGTGACAGTTTCCAGGTAACTGACAGAGGAGGCAATCCCAGAAATGGGACGATGTAACATTTCATCCATCAGTTTAAATTGTATATGTATTTTTTAAAGGCCTAAAATTGTGTACCTCCACTGAGTTACCCAGCCTTCCCATATCCCATTGTCTTTCCCTGTTCAAGTTCTTTCTTCCTTCCATCCCTTTCCTGTCTTCTCTTCTTTTATTAATCACAATAGACACACAAAGAGTGGTGGTGGTGGTGGTGGGGGGGGGGGGCACACACACACACACACACACACACACACACACACACACACACACACACACACACACAGAGTGAACCACAGCTACACACAGAGCTGGAGAGTGAGAGAAAGAAAGATACAAACACACAGGAGAGTGTATGACTCTCATAGTCATACACTCTCCTGTGTGTTTGTATCTGTCAGAGAGAGAGAGAGAGAGAGAGAGAGAGAGAGAGAGAGAGAGAGAGAGAGAGAGAGAGAGAGAGAGAGACAGACAGACAGACAGACAGACAGACAGACAGACAGACAGACAGACAGACAGACAGAGACAGAGAGAGAGACAGAGACACAGAGAGACAGAGAGAGAGAGGCAGACAGGCAGAGAGAGACAGAGACAGAGAGACAGAGAGACAAACACACAGTGTATGAGAGAGATGGAGAGAGACAGACAGAGAGACAGACCGAGAGACAAAGAAAGATGGGGAGGGGAGGGAAGGGGGGTGTTGGAGAAGAAACTTACAAGCAACATTGGGGTAGTTATTGGTGATCATGTTGGCGATGTAGGGTGCCATGGCAATGGGAGGCAACTGGCTGACGATGGCGTACACCACAATCATCAGGAACCAGGCTCTGTCCACACACACAGACGGATAGACAGATAGACACAATCATTCTCACGCACACTCACACACTCTTGCACACACACACACATACACACACACACACACACTCATGTGAACACACACACACACATGCTCACACACACATGCTCACCCCACCCCCCCCCGCCCCCAACCCACCCACACATATTCACACAAAGATGCCTGTAACTATATAGTATACACCCCACTCCGGGTAATCCAGGTCATTACAGCAAGAAGATACATACTCTTCTGATTATGGAACACACGTCCCCCCCCCCCCCCCATCCATGCCCATAATGGCGATGTGGCACTCGTACATTTCAAATTTTGCCCCAAACCCCCCTTTCTGATGATCAAGATGTGCAGCTGAAAACATATTTCTGAAATCCACCCCCCCCCACCCATCCCCCCGACGATGACACGGCAGCGCTCACATATTCCTGATCTTTCGGCCCCGCCCGCACATGCGGCCCATGGTGGCGGCAATGGCGGTCCAGACGGGCACGCTGTACATGACCAGCTGGAAGCCCTTGGCCCAGTCGTGCAGGATCTGCTCCTGGTCCAGCAGGTGGATCTTGTAGTGCCGCTGCAGGAAGTCCATGGCTGTGTCCGTGTCCAGGTGGGTGTAGCCGTAGCCCAGCACCGCCAGCAGGCACGACACCGCCGCCGGGCCCAGCAGGAACAGCACCTGCAACACACACAGACCGTGGCCAGGTGAGAGTGGCTGTAAGGTAGTAGGAGGAACAACACCTGCAACACACACAGGTAGGCCGTGGCCAGGTGAGCAGTACGAACAGTACCTGCAACACACACACACCGTGGCCAGGTGAGAGTGGCTGTAAGGTAGTAGGAGGAACAACACCTGCAACACACACAGGTAGGCCGTGGCCAGGTGAGCAGTACGAACAGTACCTGCAACACACACACACCGTGGTCAGGTGAGAGTGGCAACACACACAGGCAGGCCGTGGCCAGGTGAGCAGTACGAACAGTACCTGCAACACACACACACCGTGGTCAGGTGAGAGTGGCAACACACACAGGCAGGCCGTGGCCAGGTGAGCAGTACGAACAGTACCTGCAACACACACACACCGTGGCCAGGTGAGAGTGGCAACACACACAGGCAGGCCGTGGCCAGGTGAGCAGTACGAACAGTACCTGCAACACACACAGACCGTGGCCAGTAGAACAACACCTGCAACACACACAGGTAGGCTGTGGCCAGGTGAACAACACCAGCAACACACACAGGCAGATCATGGCCAGGTGAACAACACCTGCAACACACAGATTATGGCCAGGTGAACAACACCTGCAACACACAGACTGTGGCCAGGTGAACAACACCTGTAACCCACACAGGTAGGCCGTGGCCAGGTGAACAACACCTGCAACACACACACAGACTGTCCAGGTGAACAGCACCTGCAACACACACAGATTGGCCAGGTGAACAACACCTGCAACACACACTGATCACGGCCAGGTGAACAGCACCTGCAACACACACACAGAGACTGGCCAGGTGAACAACATTGGTAACACACACAGATCATGGCCAGGTGAACAACACCCGCAACACACACACACATACACAGGCTGGCCAGGTGAACAACACCTGCAACACACACTGATCATGGCCAGGTGAACAGCACCTGCAACACACACACAGATTGGCCAGATGAACAACACCTGCAACACACAGATCATGGCCAGGTGAACAGCACCTGCAACACACACACAGATTGGCCAGATGAACAACACCTGCAACACACAGATCATGGCCAGGTGAACAGCACCTGCAACACACACTCAGACTGTGGCCAGATGAACAACATTGGCAACACACAGACCATGGCCAGGTGAACGACACCAGCAACATAACATACACCAGCAACATACAAACCATGGCCAGGTGAACAACACCGGCAACACACAGACCATGGCCAGGTGAACAACACTGGCAACACACACACACAGACCATCCCTAATAAGCCTTACAGTTTCTGAGGACATTAAGCACCATGTTTACTTACACACAACTGAGCCACCGCCACCTTTCATCTTCCAGCCCACTTACCCAGCCACAGACTCGACCCCCAAACCCGACAAGGAGGAAGACCAGGACCCAGACGATGGCCAGTGTCACCGGCATCAGAGACACCTCCGCCTTGCGGGCGATTTCTGTAAAGCGCCACTGTGGGAACCCGTCAATGTTTGTGGGGTCTTTGGACAGCTGCAGAAACTCGTATCTGCAACAGGCAGTGAGGTACAACTTAAAACACTAAGCATATTCAAGGAAGGGGAGTGGGTGGGGGGAGGGGACTTTTCCAGATGTGTTACAAGTGTTTTTTTCCAGTTGAGTGGCCCACTTTTGCACACAGTGTGTTTGTGTGTGTGTGTGTGTGTGTGTGTGTGTGTGTGTGTGTGTGTGTGTGTGTGTGTGTGAAAGTGTGTTAGCATGCACAAGAATTTGTAATAATAATAATAGTGGGCTCTCACAGCATCCTTTCTCAAATGAGCCATATATGCCTACATTTTATACTCAATTTAAAAAAAAAAATATATAAATTTAAATAAGTGACATCCAAACACACACTATTAACATACACAAATTTGTCATCAAACATTGGACCCCCCCCCCCCCCCCCCCCCCCACCAAAATACACACATACATGCACATACACATAATTTACTTGAGGCGTGTGTGTGTTTGTGCACATGGATCTGTGTGTATGCATGTTTGTTTGTTTGTGTGTGTGTGTGTGTGTGTGCGCACATGGATCTGTGTGTATTCATGTTTGTTTGTGTGTGTGTGTGTGTGCACATGGATCCTGTGTGTATGCATGTGTGTGTGAGTGAGTGAGGTGTGTGTGTGTGTGTGTGTGTGTGTGTGTGTGTGTGCCAGAGCCTCACGCAACAAGTCACCACCACAACAAGACAACTAGACACAATGCACTCACTTGTAAAAGAGTTCCTCAGGCCGGTACAGCTCTTCCCCACTATAAGCAATGGAACTGAAACAACAACAAAGAAGTAAGTAAGCAGCCTGGATTTCAATGTCCGAAGGCCACCCACTGAACAAAAATATCAAACAAAAAATAAACACACAACAAACAAACAACAAAGCTATCAGACAGAAGAGAGAGAAAATGCGCAAGAAACAACAACAACAAAGCAACCAAAAGTTAGAAAAAAAGAAAGAAAAAAAGAAAGAAAAAAGAAACACACCAAACAAAAATGAAGTCATTCACTAAAGAAATAATAAAAACAAAAAGCAAAAACACAACAAAGAAAAAACAAGGCTATCAGACAGAAGAAAAAAATGCACGAGAAACAACAACAAAGAAACCAGATGTTAGAGAAAAAAAATCAAATAAACAAGCACAGCAAACAAAAATTCAGTCATCCATTAAAGAAATAATACAAACAAATCCCAGGAAGACGATCAGAACACAAACCTGCCACGCCAACAACAAAATTGACTCCATCTTCAGGTTTCATGCTCTGTGGTTGCAAGCTACTGGTTTTAAATTTTACACGATACCTGTACATGCCTCCACATCAGAGCAAACATCCACACCAGGACTGCTAAACCAACCACCCCCCCACCCACCCACCCACACACCCACCAGCACACATTCCCACCCCAGAACAAACCCCCACATCAGCAACCCCCCCCCCCCCCCAACACACACACACCAGAACACCCCCATGCCAGAAAACATCCCCACACCTAAACAAACCCAACACCAGAACGCCCCCACACTGAAACACCCCTGCACAAGAATACTTACCCGCCCACCCACCCAGAACACTCTCACCAACACCCCCACACCAGACCCCACCCATCCACCCCCCAACCAGAGCAACCCCCATATCAGAACCCCCACCCCCCAAAGCCACCACCAGAGCAACCCTTCTCCACACCAGAGCCCCCCAACAGAACCCC
>OY757558.1:5228688-5235303 GCA_963584105.1 Alviniconcha strummeri | reverse complement strand
CCCCCCAAAAAAAAACACCCACCTGCGAGTTTCATCCTCCATGCACCGTTCCTCCAGGGTGGTGAGCTGCAGGTTCTGGCACGACCCCCAGACGTAGGTGTTGTCCGAGATGGCGATGAATGCGTAGGTTCCAAACTGAGCCACCAGGGGGGCGAAGGAGGCGATGCGCAGCAGCAGGTCAAGCAGCGCGGCTATCCCCACCCCTGACCGACAGAGCATCGCACCGTGTCTGAACACTCCTTTCAAGGCTGTGTGCAGATATCTGTTTCCGACCGAGCAGCGCAAGACTGCGTGCAAAGATCATTTTCAGACCCAGCAGCACAAGTTAGTCAGTTGGCGCTTTGAGCCGCAGGGCTGTATCAGGGCTAACAGCAGCACAACGCTGGACACAAATACCACCTTCGCACCACCAAACGGTACAAGACTGTACAAACATCACTTTCAGACCAAGCAGTGCAACTACAAGACTGTATTCAAACACCACTTTTAGACCACCAAGCAGGACAAGACTGTATAGAAAGATCAGTTTCAGACTGAACAGTACTAGACTGCACACATTATTTTTGGACCAAGCTGCACAAGACTGTATTCAAACCATTTTTAGACTGCTGAGCAGTACAAGACTGTATACAAAGATCATTTCAGACCAGGTGGTAAAAGTGAACAACTATGTAAACATGGTCCTCGGACAAACCAGTACAGTTTGTTAGACTGTATGAAAAGGTCTGTCCAATTTGTAACAAGCCAGTACAATTTGTAAGACTGTACAAAAAGGGTCTGTCCAATTTGTAACAAGCCAGTGCAATTTGTAAGACTGTACCAAAAGGTCAGCCCAATACAAAACAAGCAACTACAATTAGTAAGTCTGTACAAAAAGGTCAGCCCAATTTGTAACAAGTCAGTACAATTTTTAAGACTGTACAAAAAGGTCTGTCCAATTTGCAACAAGCCAGTACAATTCGTAAGACTGTACCAAAAGGTCAGTCCAATTCGTAACAAGCCAGTACAATTCGTAAGACTGTACAAAAAAGTCAGTGCAATTTGTAACAAGCCAGAACAATTTGTAAGACTGTACAAAAAGGCCAGTGTCACATCAGGCAGTGCAAGACCATAACTACACCAAAGGCAACAATCAGGTTAACATTGGCGTCAGATCAAATGACACGGGACTGCATCACAGCTATATCTTACACCAGTCTCAGAGAAGGCAATGCATGCCTGTACACAGACATCGGGTTTCAAAGCAGACCACACTCACCCTTCCAGATTGGGAAGAACATGGAGAAGATCCCCACAATGCCTTTCTGTAGGTAGCCGCCCAGTTTGATCTGGATGAAAATGGCTGGGACGCAGAGTCCGATCAGCGTCATGAAGACTGCCACCAGAGACAGGCCCGCTGTGGGTGAACACACAGAGAGACCAAACTGTACATGCCATCAAGTTTTATCTGACTGTACAGAAATGGAGAATCAAGCAGTTCTTTGTAGTAACATCACAACCACAGCCATCTAGGAACAGACTGGGAGAGAGAGAAAGAAGGAGGGAAATGAAGGGTAGCATGATTGCATGTGTGTGTGTGTGTGTGCATGCGTGCGTGCACGTGTGTGTGTGTGTGTATGTGTGTGTGCATTTGTGTGAGTGTGTGTGCATGTGTGTAGGAATGCTCTTGGGTGCGTGCAGGCATGTGTGTGCATGTGTGTATACATGTGCACGTATGTGTGTGTGTGCGTGTGTGTGTGTGTGCATGTATATATACATATATATACATGTGTGTGTGAGCGTGCATGCTTGCATGTGTGCATGTACATGTGTGTGTGTGTGTGTGTGTGTGTTTGTATGTGTATGTGTGTGTGTGTGTGTTTGTATGTATGTGTGTGTGTGTGTGTGTGTGTGTGTGCGCGTGCGCGAGTGTAAGTGCAAGCATGCGCATGAAAAACACCCACAAAAACTCTCTGGCAGCATACAGGCAGCAGCAAACGCACTGAGACTGCAAATCAAAAACGACTGGGTAGAAGATTTTTGTAAATTTTTTTAAACACCGAACAACTACTCACTCTCTGGCGGTATGAAGAACGTGGTGAACCCCGTAAAGCTGCAGATGATGATGAACTGCAGCGGGTTCCAGGGAGCGATGTTGTTCGACATCTTGACTCGCACCCTTCTCCTCCTCCTCCTCTCCTCCTCCTCCCGTGTCCGAAACTGCCTCTCAACGAAGCGACCAATCAGGCGCAGTCACTGTCCGTTCAAGCCCTTGGTTGGGTGTTGTTGCAGTGTCACATGGCCACCAGCCTCACATCGGGTCAGCAGAGCTGCGGCCAGTGCTGGTCTGTCCTGTTGCTACTGTGCGGTGAGAAGAGACGGTGAATCTGACGCTGCAAGATTCGCCCTAGCATCACGGCTGCCTGTGTCCGCTCAGCTGGTCATGTGGTCCGTAGAGTGTGAGTTCTGAAACACACAAGTCAGTGGGTAAGTAAGTAACCTGGTGTTTTATGTCAACCAGTGCGGTTATATCAGGGCGATCTCAACAAGTAAGAGAATAATGCAATTATTATCTCTCTTTATGCATATCATTATATCACATGACATCTACTGTTTGAGTCATTGATGTCGTGTGACATTAGAAATGAAATCCCCCTTTTCTGTTTTTGTTTTGTTTTTTGCTCCCTCTTGTTTCCGTCATTTACTTCTTTCTCTTCTTCTTTGGTTTAAACTAAATTTATTTCCTATAACAATACATTAACAACAGAACAGTTGGGCCATGCAACAAGCAAAATTACTTATAAGCATGGCTTCTTCTTTGATGATTTGGGATGGTGAGTCAAAAATCTGGTACTGATAATCAGACGGAAGGGGCCACGGTCACTGATGTAGTGTAACATTAAAAATCCTCCACTTTTTGTTTGTTTGTTTTGTTCCTTTGTTCAGTCAGTTTTTTTGTTTTCTTTTTTTCTTTTTTTCTTTACAGGATTTAGGACTGTAGTTGAAAATCTGGTATTGGAAGGATTGATGATACCAGCATGTTCCTCCAGCCTTTTTTTTTTTTTTTTTTAAATAACAAGGGCAATACTGAAAATAGTGAAAGGATTAATTAAGTCTTAGAAAATAGTGCTTGATCTTGTGTACACATACATACATACATATAAATGCATGTTTGGTTTATATTTGTGTATGGATTGATCTTGTAAACATGAGAAAGGGTTTAGATGAGAAGAGTTTTGAAATGTGCATTTGCCTATGACACAGTTTGACCCAGACACGCAAATGGTTTAAAAAGAATGCTAATTTTAATGGAATAATATCAGACAAGTTTGTACTGTCCCATAAAAATTAGTGTTCCTTTTAACTATTTGTGTGTTTGGATTTTTTAAAAAATTAATTGAGAATGCGGCTACAGTCAATCTTGTTCTTTTTTTTTCCTTCTTTTTTAAAATATTATTACTGACATGATTTTGTGCTAGCAGTCAATCTATTTTATTTATTTATTTATTTGGGGGGAGGGGGAGGAGGGGGCATTGTATTGACACAGGATTTTTTTTGAGATTGTTAGCAATCTCATTTTATATATTTTATATATATATTTTTTTTTTTGTTATTGACATAGGATTTTGTTTGAGAATGACAGCAATCAATTTCGCTTCAGATTTTTCCATTCTCTTCACTGACACAGGGTTTTGTTTGAGAATGTTAGCAGTACTTCCAATTTTTTACTGATTTTTTAAACGATATAATTTGACCTAGGTGACCCTGTCCTGTTGGCAGGCTGTTAAAGTTCCCTCCCTTTGCTAACTGCGGCTGGGCTGCCCTTGAACTCTTCGCTGACGGCGTGCTGCGTACATGTGACTGCTGCGCCCTGCCTTGGCACTGGCTCTCACTGCCACATATGCTGCATAGGCAAATGCACATTTCAAAACTCTTCTCATCTAAACCCTTTCTCAGTTTACAAGATCAATCCATACACAAATATAAACCAAGCATATATATATATATATATATGCATGTATACATGTATGTATTCACAAAGATCAAGCACTATTTTCTAAGACTTAATCCTTTCACTAGTTCTAGTATTGCCCTTGTTATAAAAAAAAATAAAAGAAGAAGAAGCAGAAGAAGAGGAAGAAGAAGAAGAAGAAAAAGAGAGAGAGGAAGGAATGGAAGGAGGGAGGGAGAGGGAGAGAGAAACAAAGCATTTTCGGCTACTGGGATATGCTGTTATCATCAACCCTGCCATCTGACTTTTAATACCAGATTTTCAACGCCAGTCCTAAATCACGTAAAGAAGAAAGAAGAAGAAATAGAAGAAAAAAAAGAAAGACACAAAAAAAAAAAGACAGAAAGAACAAAGGAGCAAAACAAACAAGTGGAGGATTTAATTTTTAATGTTACACTACATCACTGACAGTGGCCCCTTCCGTCTGATTATCAATACCAGATTTTTGACTCACCGTCCCAAATCACTAAAGAAGAAGAAGAAGGAAAAGACACAGTCAAACAGTAGTTTGTATAGAGCTAAGCCTGCAGCCTTTGTGGGTCTGTGCGCGGTGGGCACGAAGTGACAGAACCCAATGCGGCAGCATACAGCATCAAAGAGTTTAGTAAAAGTACAGAGAAAATAAAACCAGAAGCTGGATGGGGGAGGAAACAAAATCTGAAACAGAATTGTGCTTGTTTCAAGCACCGAACAAGCTGCAAAAACTCAACCGAAACAAGATAAGTTTTTCTTGAATTTTTTCATCATTTTTAACCATTTACCTGTTTTGGAAAGAGACATCCAGACAGACAAAGTGTCATTTTGTGGCTTGATAAAGGGGATTTACCAAAAAATGTGTATACTGTGTGTCCGTGTTAAAATAAATAAGCGTTCATTTGAACCTTTTTGTGTTCAAAATCTGGATGCAGGATCGTCGATTTCCATAAGGGCTTGAGGGAAAAGTTTGGACAGACAACAACTGAATGACCGACACCCCAATCACCACAGAGACTTGCACACCAGTTCTGACACTTAGAGCTGACAGAATTGCCAGAAAGTGGATGATTCACTGCCCACCCATGACAACGACAACTAAATTACTGAGCAATCCCCCCCACCCCCACTCCAAAAAAACACACACACACACACAAAAAAAGAAAAACATAAAAAAAAGAAAAAAGTATTACATCTACAATCCTCATAGGTCTGTGCACAGTATGCAGGAGCTGACAGAACCCAGTGCAGCATGTGTACTACGGCGTCAAAGAGTTAAGAAGCGGTACAGTGAAGATAAAGCCAGATGATGGACGCCAGTGGATTTCCATGAGCGGTTTAGCTAGGCAATGAGGGAAACATTTCAGACCGACAACAAATGACTGTCACTTAACCCCCATTATCACACCAACTCACAGACAGTTCTGACACTTTAGAGTTAGAGCTGACGGACAAATGCCACGAACTGAATAATTCATTGAACACACATGTCAACTATAACAAAATTACTGAGAGAGAGAGAGAGAGAGAGAGAGAGAGAGAGAGAGAGAGAGAGAGAGAGAGAGAGAGAGAGAGAGAGAGAGAGAAACACAAAACAAAAAAACACCACCAACAACAAAACAGAAGAGAGGACTGTTTATGTTTGAAGCTGAATGCAGCAGAGATTTTGTCTGCAGATGATTGGCTGTCACATTGCACCATTCCAAGGCCATAGCAGTTTAGCAGATGCAGGCACTCTGTGACTCACACTAGTTTACAGTCATGGTGGTAGCATTTTACCCTGGCAGCTTCATGCCAAATTAGAGAGACAGTTGAGTCAATATACTGTAATCATATTTCACATGGGCAATGTGAGGGGGGAGAGAGAGAGACAGACAGACAGAGACAGAGAGAGAGACAGACACTGTGATGGACAGACAAAGAGAGAGCGAGAGAGAGAAAGAGAGAGAGAGGGAATCAGAGTGAACAACAACAAAAAAAGAACAACAAAAGAAGAAAGAACAGAAGCACAATGGATGTGCCCCACCCCCACACCCCAAAAAACAAAACAAATAACAAACAACAAGAACAACAACTGTCTAGCAAAACTGATGCTTAAAGTTTAAACACAGGGAGCTGCAACTTGAACAATTTACCTGCTGCTGGTATGGACAAGGCTTCTGAAGGTCAACCTACATGCTTCCCACCACAGAGGAAGTGGCCAAACTAAGGACACAACTTCTTTCTTTTTTCCACACTACACAAGGTGCAGTCACATTAAAAAGCTAAATTCTTCCTCAGTGAGCTGCAGAACCAACACGGACTGGGATCAACCAAACAGCAATATTCACTGTATTGTGTCAGCTGAGCCATTCTGACTAAATGATCAGTCTCACTTCTGCAACAGGTCTGGTTGTTGGCCTGATAGCACAGTGGCTCTGATTCTGATGGTACTGTGACATGATTGATTGGCAGTAAGTCGCCAGTAACAGGTAATGACTAATAAACTTTTTGCTTTAGTGAGCACAGCGAAGGATTGTTTCGAAAGGAAGGTCATGCACCCAGGACTGTATAAAGCAGTAATTTCATCAAACATAATTACGTAACTGCAAAGCTGTCCATGTCACAAATTGGTCTCCATTAACTGATGAATATTATCAATAAGAAGAAGG
>OY757558.1:5222203-5223488 GCA_963584105.1 Alviniconcha strummeri | reverse complement strand
ACACAATCCAGACTTACACAATGACAATGGGACACAATGTGTACCACCACCAGGCAATCAGGCCCCAGCCCTTTGTATCACTGTAGTCCAGAACTGTTGTGTTTCAGTTGTAGGCTTACACAATGAAGGTGGGACACAATGTGTCCTTGCAGTTATACACAATCCAGGCTTACACAATGAGAGTGGGACACACAATACGTACCAGGCCTACCATGTCCCAGTCCCCATGTTACACAATGAAACTGGGACACAATGTGTCCTTGCAGTTACACACTCCAGGCTTACACAATGAGAGTGGGACACACAATGTGTACCGGGCCTACCACATCCAGTCCCCATGTTACACAATGAAACTGGGACACAGCGTGTCCTTGCAGTTACACAATCCAGGCCTACACAATGAGAGTGGGATGCAATATGTACCTGGCCTACCTGTGCTACACAAGGAAACTCATAACTGAAACACAATGCATCCTTGCAGTTACACAATCCAGGCCTACACAATGAGAGTGGGATGCAATGTGCACCTGGCCTACCTGTGCTACACAATGAAACTCATAACTGAAACACAATGCATCCTTGCAGTTACACAATCCAGGCCTACACAATGAGAGTGGGATGCAATATGTACCTGGCCTACCTGTGCTACACAATGAAACTCATAACTGAAACACAATGCATCCTTGCAGTTACACAATCCAGGCCTACACAATGAGAGTGGGATGCAATATGTACCTGGCCTACCTGTGCTACACAATGAAACTCATAACTGAAACACAATGCATCCTTGCAGTTACACAATCCAGGCCTACACAATGAGAGTGGGATGCACTGTATACCAGGCCTGTCAGTCGTACCCAGTCCTAGACTTAGGATTTTTTTAAGGGTTTCATGTTAGGCTTGCACAATGTCAATGAGACTCTGGGACACAAAGCATGTACCATCCTGACATTATGGCAGGGGGGTGTCTGTGGAGAAAGACATTCACACTGTCCCGGGCTTAGAGTTCGGGTCAGACTAAAAGTAAAACACAACAAGACAGGGACACAATGTTCAAACTCCTCACGCTTTAAGCTCAACTGCAAAACTCATGGCTTTCTAGCACTTTGGCTCCCGTATCTGGAACGACCTCCCCAAGACATCAGGCACTCTGCTAATCTCTCTTCCTTCCAGAACAAATTCAAACATTTAACAATAATAACAATTAAAGTATTTATACAGTGCAAAATCTTGTCCATACAGACTAGTCTAAGCATACAACAAAACAAGGCTCTCTGTGCTTCTG
>OY757558.1:5179703-5219703 GCA_963584105.1 Alviniconcha strummeri | reverse complement strand
CTTCAAATGGTGTTTTGATTGGAGCCAGCGCTGGTGAGATGACACAAATCTCAATTATGCGCCCCCCCCCCCCCCCCCCCCCCTTCCCACACACACACTCCTGTGTTAGTGTACTGTGGATGTGAGTTCTGATCAATATAAAAGCCCCCTGTACTGAGAAACCTGAGAGAGGCCTGTGAAAAATTCCCTCTCTGCTGTCTTTTATGCCGGGAGTAAATTGGAATGATTATCAGTTTTGCATGCCGCTCTTGCTGAAGCTGCTGCATGGAAATTGTCTCCTCTTCGGAATTTTGCTGTTGTTAACAGCATCAAATGACTATGCACTGGTACATTTTCTACAGCTGGTGGACCCTTCTTAGGGCACCATTGCTGCAACTGCAGTAACTAACACTGAATACAAGTTTATCCTTGTGCATGTGCATGTGTGCATGCATGTGTGCGTGCATGCATGCATGTATGTGTGTGTGTGTGTGCATGCGCACACGAGTGCATGTGTTTCAATATTTATAGTCAGCTATGTTTGAACCTGTGTTGATTTACATACATAATTATTACTAATTTTATTGGTTGAATACATGTCAAATTAATACCAGTCTTTATTTCGATGTGCACAATGCGTGTCCCATGAGACTATTATGTTTATATTGCTCAGCGCTTTGAGCTGAAGGGTAGGCACTTTCAAATTTTCCACTGTTAAAGTGTTATAAAAATAACACAATGTGTACCAGCCCCATTGAGTATCATGCACATACATCTACTGATCTAGGGTTAGGCCTTTTTAGGGTTACGGAATGGGACAGGGACACAAAAGCCTGGCACTGGTCCATTTTCTACAGCTGGTGGGCCCTTCTTAGGGCACCATTGCTGCAACTGCAGTAACAGTAACTAATACTGAATACAAGTTTATCCTTCAACAGTCTCATTCTCAAACAGTCTGCCAATTAATATAAATGCCCTGATTTGTCATTTTATGTGCCTTACACCTGGTTCTGCTGTTCTGCCTCTAGTCTGTGTTAAATGTGTTGTCTGTTCCACTGGTGTGTTGATATTTTTGAGTCTTTGTGTCAGCATTGTATGGTATTTCAAGGAGTTGTTATGAGGTGGAGGGGGGGTGGGGGTGGGGGGGTCAGCAGATGACTACTTATAAATATAAATATCATATGTAAAGTCTACACATGTGGACAGAATAGGCCACTACTCCTCATACTCCTCTACTCCTACAGCATTGCATGGCCTAATTTTGTTTAGTTTTCTCTGACTGTACAGTATGTAAATATATATTCTACGTAAAGTCTACACATGCCTACAGAATAGTCCACTGCTCCTCTTGATCTGTTCTGCATACCACAGTCTACCAATTTTCTCAAACACAAAATTCCTTACATATTTTCCAGTTTTAGTGATCGCCCTGATATAACTGCACTGGTTTGACCGGGCATAAAACAGCAACTTACTTACTTGCTTCTAATTTTAGTGCCGGTTATGGCAGCATCCTGCCATTGGGCAAAAGTGTTGCAAGGACTGAAGGAAAACTGTGAACAGAGGATAGTGTCCGCTGTCCTCCTAAGGTTGCATGCGCACAGCATTCTAGCTGGTCATATTTGGATTAGTTTATCAATTCTTCACTGGTGCAGTGGTGGAGAACACCACAGAATCTTATCTAGGACCAACCTGATAGGGGGTGGCCTGGCTTCTGACCAGTTGGTTTAAACCAAATTTATTTCATCTACATACAACTTACAAGTAACAATACATTAACAACAGAACAGTTGGGCCATGCAACAAGCAAAATTACTTATGTAATATATATCATATAAATCCTGTATGGCCTGAATCTTACATAAATATATCCTAATGATGTCACAAACATCAACTTTATTGACCGCAAGACGAACATAAAAGAAAACTGCAATAAAGAAGATATTAATATTTTAGCATGCATGTGTGTGTGTGCATGCATGTGTGTGTATATTATATGTGCATGCTTCTGACTAGCTAATCAAGACACAATTTATATAAACCACTGCTTAAGTACTTTGTTCCTGGACTTCCACTTCCAGAGACTACATGTGATGATTTGTGAAACCTGGAACCTACAACAAATGAACCGACTGCAAAGGCAATCCTCTGAAACAGTTTAGCCCCTCCTGGGACTGGGAGTAAGCTTGCTAGTTTGAGTTAGTACTTTATGCTAAGTGGACAATTTTATTTTTAACATCCTCTTAACAAATTCCAGTCACTTCAGCAGTTCAGGGTGAACAAACACTGTCGATGTCGTGAGTCAACACATATTCAAAACTCTTCTCATACAGTCTCTAAAACCACATGCCATTTTGCAAGTCAGTTCAATTATAAATTATACAGACACAAAACTGGAAATTCAACAACAGTCCAAGGAAGGTTGTTGTTTTCTTTTTTCCTGTCAACAACCAATGACGAACTGAAGCCCTCCAAGTCTAAAGGCCCAACTATTATAAGTTCTGAGCTACATGTATTAATAACAAAACCCTACAAAGGAGATTACTTACTACCAATACTAGGCACGTTCACCACAGTGTGTGGGGGTGTGTGAATAAAGTAGTTACAGTTACTTACACAGAAAGGAAAACTCTACTGTCACAGTTCCAAGATGGACTAGACAGATTAAATGTACCATAAATGTCACACTCACTTTTAAGGCTGCTTGCACTGTAGTAAGCATGTTACATATTATATTTATATGACTGGAGACTGGAGTCTAGTGGTTACCACTATATACCAGTGCTCAGTTTCTCAATGCTCAGTACAGGATCCAAACCAGGATCTTGCTCAATAAATATTACAAACGGCGAAACAAAACACACTTCTAGAAGTTCTACTAGGTTTCCTACTTCAAAACATTTAGTTTTACCCTAGACTACTCTACTCTTTCCATTTCACTCATTTTAAGTTAAATTTAACATGCACTGATCAAGGTATTTTACATAAATTTAATCTCTACAATTCTCACACAGTCTTTGAGTTGTATGCATTGAATTTTGACAATATGCATTTGTAAAGAACGTGTAACTGCGCGCTTAGGGCTTGTGTGACAGTGTGGGTTAGGTGCTCTAAATATTCATTATTATTATTATTTGAGTTTGTGACAGTTTTCTCCCTTCATACTCCAAAAGTCCAAGTAATACAAATCAGTATCAGCACTCCCCCTGTATATTATATTTGGACTGTTAAGTATTATGAATAATGAATAATAAATGAATATAGTCCCAAAGTAATGGTATCATTAAGTTCTGAGAAATTTAAACACCTGACCTAAACACTGTACTGATACACTAATGAATAGTGTGTTTGCCCAGTGGCAATGAGCCAACTCATTAATCTTTTTTGCAGGGCTTAATCTCTGTTTCTATCTCTCTGAGACTATTTTTTCTTTTTTATCACATGACTCCTCATCCATGACTGAAACGCATTTGATAATTAAAAAATTAAAATCCTTTTTTTTCTTTCTTCTTCTTCCTCTTTTTGTTTTTTGTTTCTTGGACAGACCTTTAAACATTTCACTTTTCACTGGGGACACTGTACAGTGAAATTTTCAGCAAACTAACCAATTCAAATGGGCTTAAACGGCCACTAAAAATCAACTACATCAATCATTCAACGTATGCATTTAAGTTTTAACACAATTCACTGACACAGTTAAGAAATAATCATAAATTACTAATCATTAGTTGACTGGCTTACCAAGTTACAAAGCTCAAAGCTAGGTTAAATAACAAATTACTAAAAAATATAAAAAAGACAAGACAAGAAAGTGCTATGAAATATGATAATAATTACAATAAGTGAATAACAACAACAACAAAGAAGAAGAAGATAAAAACATGTGAGCAAACCAAACTTGACACCGTGTGCGCACCTGTGTGTGTGTGTGTGTGTGTGTGTGTGTGTGTGTGTGTGTGTGTGTCACTGTGTGTGTGTATGTGTGTGTGCTTCGCATACTACGCGCGTGTGTGGAGATTCACTACAGACTATAGTGTGTGTGTGTTGAAATGGCCATCAACCAAAAACTGCACACAAAGTACTCAACCGGGAGAGAGAAAAAAAATCAAAAAAATCAGAGAGGTTCAAAAGCAGGTTAAAAACAAAAACAAAAACGCAGAATTTTGGCTAGTGATCAGTGTATCACTGAATCTGAGTTCCAGACATTAAAAATAAAATTGAGAATGAGACACGCACCCAACAGAAAACGAAATCAAATGAAGAAAACCCACACAAGATCACAAAAACAACACATAAGCGACACTAACCGATGAATCACGAAACAGTCCAACACTCTCCCAGGTCCGCTGGCGATGCGAGGAGAGAGCTGTGGACCCAAAATAAGTAATGAGGATTGTCATTTGTTGCAGACTAACAACACAGAAACATCGTCTACAGCCGGCTGTTTCCGGCATGCGCGCGCATTTATACCTTCCCTTTGTTTTTCGATTTTTCGATTTGACACCCTTCCCTTTCGTAAACATACTCTAAAACTCTATTGATGCTGTCTGTTAGCTTTGATTTTTTCACAAGGTCTCTGTTGTACCATATGCCTTCTTCATGGAGCAAGGAAACATACTGCTTCGTCGCAATGGTCTCAGAAAAGGAACATTTCAACTGAGACTACTGTGTAATAAGGGAGGTAAACGTGTTTTCGTCTGACAACAGTGTTATTCGTACGAGTTGTCTACCGCCTGCTATTGTGAAACGGGTTCGCAGGGATGCAATAACTTTCCTCTTCCGTAAATTACCGTCAAATCGGTCAGTGACCTTTACTCTTATTTTAGCTGTAACTTCAGTATATTTAAATTAGGCGATCGACCACAAACAAACAAAGACGAAAAAGAGTTTTGCCTGCCAGCAGCTCCGCATATAGCGTCACTTTGCTACTAGGCAACTGGTAGACCTGTTGCAGCGTTACAGGTATAAGATTTCTTTTCTTTTTTTCTTCAGCCACACCCGCCCTTCTTCTTGCACACCATAAATATCAGTAATGATCAGACATTGATCTAGGGGGCGGGGATAGCTCAGTGGTTAGAGCACCGGACTCGTGATTGAAAGGTCGCGGGTTCGAATCCCTGCTGGAACGGCCGGAGAATTTTCTTCTCCAGGGTCGACTTTCTGTGCTGACTCTTATTTCGGTATCCGTTCCACCCCCGTGTTACCACAGTAGCACGTAAAAAATCCCGGTCATTCTGCCCAAAAGTGCAGGTGGCAGGTTACAGCTAAACACGCATACACCTTACGTATGTGGATTTTATTGAACCGTGTTTCGGCATTGGTCACAACTTGTCCCTAATATGTCAAATGACATCTGAGGACATTAAGCATCAACTCATCGACATTGATCTTGGATATTACTGGAAGAAGAAGAAAGAAGAAGAAGACAAATTAGGCCAACGAAATTTCATGACTTCTGTTATGTTCTTTCTATTGTTAGACGTACAACATAATCAGTAAAAGAACTGCGGACATCATGGTTTACTACTGTATTCTATTCCAATAGCAAAAATGTCACGCAACGCCTGGTCATGAAAAGCATCAAATTCACATTCTGCTGCTAAAAGTTTCAGCTCCGCTACGAAGTCTGTGACACTTTCTGTGTCTTTCTGCTTTCTCGTATGAAACCTCGCTCTGCGTGAAATAACCGAGTCCGTTGGTTGTACATGCCGCTTCAGTGTTTGGTACTGTTCACCTATGGTTTTGTCTGAAGGCAGAGTTGGTGCAATAAGTGACTTCAAAAGTTTGCTTCAAAGGACAACCATGCGCACAGCTACTGAGCTATTGTCGGTTGCATGAGATCCACCGTGTGGAATTGTATCGGGCATCTTGGGCCACTACATTCGTTCGCGGTAGTGTCGCCTTCGATAAGGGGGAAGCCGGGAAGTGTAATGTACAAGAGTCTTAGAGCTAGTAAAAGTAACTATGTAAAGCGCCTGTGCTTAGTGGTTCCTTTAGTGTCTAGATCGTAATGTCCTTACTAGATTTGGTAAAGGCTTCAAAACAAAGGTACGCGTTTCCCCGCCGTGAGGGTACTTGGCATTCCACCCCCAAGCAGACCGCTTCCTTCCTTCTCTGTACTTTTTACCATAGTTTAGTAGAATACAGTAGTAAACCATGATGTCCGCAGTTCTTCTATTGATTATGTTGTACGTCTAACTAACAATAGAAAGAACATAACAACTTCAGTCACAGCCAAAGCGGACCGTTTTAGTCAGTGAACACTGATCATCGAGTCATAGACAGACCACCAATCCTGAACTGCAGACCTTTTCACCTGAAGTGCCTCATTCAAATACTGAACAGTACGGGAACTTTTTTTTTCGTCCGGCGTACCACCACCGACTGGAACCACCCCAGTGAAGGCCCCCCCACCTCAGTGAGGACTTCAAATGACTCAGTGATCGCCACCGCAAGCACCATCTTATCTAACTCACACGCGCGTGGTTCACCGCTCCGTCTGTCTTTCGTATTGTGTCCAACCGTTCAACATCTGGATCTGGATCTGGATTTATGCATTGCCACAGGGACCATTACTGATTGGCCATTTTCGCAACGAAACTGGGAGAGTGCAATGCCGCAAAAGCTGTACTTTAAAACTACTCAAAAAGGAATAATCTGTACAATTCAAGTTGTTATTGTGGTACTCATTGACATGTCTTCACTGCGGTCAACTGACTGAAAACATTTTTAGTTCTGGCTGCCTATGTGTGCAGGCTTTTTATTTTATTTTATTGTTTTAAACATTAAATTAGTAAAATCCACATGCACATGTACACGGTGAGTCTGCTGGAGAGCCGCAGAACCCAGAATAGCGCTACATAAAACAGTGAGCAGTCAACAACGTTTTGATTCTCAGTGCGGCTTCAGCAAAACACTATGATAGCATGCCATGTGTGTGTGTTGGAAGTGATGAGAAAGACGTCAAAGGAAGAACGTTTTTTTAAGTAAACAGGAACTTATTGAGACGAAATAAAGATACAATGAATGGATATGTGTGTGTATGCTGCAAGCCTTTGCTCTGAACAGGGCACCACTGATCTAGCATACAGAAAACTAATCACTGCAGACGAGTACTTAGTCATATCAGGTCAATGCTTCATCCCAAAAAGGATATCCCCCCCCCCCCCCCCCCCCGAATCTCAGGGCCGTCATTTGATTCCACTCCCCGTCTGTAATCTCAGGGCTGTCATTTGATTCCACTCCCCGTCTGTAATCTCAGGGCCGTCATTTGATTTCACTCCCCGTCTGTAATCTCAGGGCTGTCATTTGATTTCACTCCCCCTCTGTAATCTCAGGGCCGTCATTTGATTTCACTCCCCGTCTGTAATCTCAGGGCTGTCATTTGATTTCACTCCCCCTCTGTAATCTCAGGGCCGTCATTTGATTTCACTCCCCATCTGTAATCTCAGGGCTGTCATTTGATTCCACTCCCCGTCTGTAATCTCAGGGCTGTCATTTGATTCCACTCCCCGTCTGTAATCTCAGGGCCGTCATTTGATTCCACTCCCCGTCTGTAATCTCAGGGCTGTCATTTGATTCCACTCCCCGTCTGTAATCTCAGGGCCGTCATTTGATTTCACTCCCTATTTGTATTCTCAGGGCTGTCATTTGATCCCACTTCCTGTCTATAATCTCAGGGCTGTCGTTCAAATCTATCTCCTCTTGCATTTTTTTTCTCTCCCCCCCAGTCCTCTTGCTCTGTCTTGTCATTTTTCTGCTAATAATCCATTCTCTCCTCTTTTTGTACCCCCAGAAAATTCTTTAAAAAAATAAAAAATGTTGCCCTTGCTGACAGGAAGATGATGATGGTAGGTGTTATGTGCAGCTTACCTCCATATGGCACTGTTATTTGCCATTATGCATTTGTATGTTTATTTTGTCCATTCCTTAAAAAATCTTTATTTGGGTATACATATGCAACAGTTGGCGATACCAGCTCGTGTGCGTGTTAATTTTACATGCTGTGCATGCAAGTGAAATTTTTGTGTATGATTTTAGCACGGGCATTTAACAATCTTGTGTCCTAGCCTTATGTCCTCTTTCAACAATAGCTTTGAAGGGAAAAACTTTGAAAATTTTGGTTTATTTTTCCATGTTTTGTTTTGTTTGTGTAGGCTTGGTTCTGTGGACTGACCCAAGATAGGGTTTATAAAATAAAGTCTGTTTTAGCTTATGGCAGAGTTTGTACAGTAGACCCTGTACAGTTGACAAGATTTTAAAATCCAGTAACTAACTACGAACACACACACTCTTCAACACAAGACACCAAATTTTGTTCGAGCGAACTTTTATTTTTCCAACTATGTAAGATAAAAAGTGAAACAACACAAAAATGAAGTGATATGGCTGCGGAGCCAGCCTTACAAAGAACCAACATTATCCTAGTAATGAAGCACACGCATCGCATCTCTCACCGTGAGCAACCATCCCGACCGGAAAGATGGCCGCGAGAGGCTGCTTCTCTCACTCACCACCTGCACATCAACATTTAGAGCTTTGCCCGATGCAAAAACGCAAAGGGGTCCGATTCTGAAAATTCCAGCTTCCATTTCATTTCGATTCACAGTTAATTCAACCGGTTGCTGCAAGTTCTCCGTTTCAGTGGATATTCTTCTTTCCTGTTTGTTTTTTTTATACATTTTTTCTTCAAATTTTTGTTAACTGAATTTACAGAATTTAGAGACTCAAAAAAAAAAATCAAAAGAGAAATAAAAGTAGCTGTCTGCTGATACAGAGGATACGCAGATGATTTTTTAATGCCCAGCCAACCATGACAGTCATATGGAGGCGACTGATACAGAGGTAAATGCTGACAATGTGCAGGTAGGGAATGGTACGACGAGAGATGGCGATGGTGCGCAGGTGTGTGGTGGTGTTGCCCACAGCGCGAATCCCAGGTATTGGCGACGTTGGTGAAGCACACAACGTCTGCAGTGACAACGGACAAGACAAGGGGGTGGGGGTCAAGAGGGCGAAGGTGGGAGGGATGAAACTACACATCTACTTCAACACGCTGCCCAATTTCAGCACGCGATGTTTCGGCACTTTTTTTTTCTTTTTCTTTCCGCATGATTTTGTTTCTTTCCAGAGGCCCTGAAAATGGAAGCCATCTTCAAAGCACCGACATGGTACATGCATTCAAAGCAAAAAGCTGAAACCAGACCATGAGCCAGTGAATGAAAAACAAAACAAAAAAACAACAACAATTATATCCACAAATTTCAACACTGCAATTTCTTCGTGTTTTTTTCTTCTTCATTCTTACCATGCAGTACCCAAATGTCAACCATACCATCAGTTGATATGTTTCACAGCCACACTGCTGGGGAGGGTATCTACCAAGCCCACAGAGAAAGTTTTTTCTTCCCTGTTGGGTATTTTGCTGAAGCTTTGAAGGCAAACCAAAAAGGCAGCCCAACACACAATTGTTAGTGCGTACTCTCCGTTAAGGTGGTCAGAAGTGTGGTCTATAGCCTGAAGCATTTAAGGGATGGGGGGCAGGGTTAGGGTTAGAGCTGTCAATGCAGCATCTACACGTGACACTGATCAATGACACTGAGCTCAACACATCAAATACATTCAACAACAGACTGGGTGTAAGTGACAGAAATATTCCAAACAGTACGGCAAATAAATTGTTAAAAATTGACCAAATCAAGAGCATTTCTTACTTTCTGCACAAGTTTGAGACCAAAAAATAAACTATAAAAATAATTAAAAAAGAATGAAAGTAGAGGAACAAAAAATAAACTGAATAACCAAAAAAAAAAAAAGTTCTTTCTTATTCACCCAATTCATCACACCACCATATTTCAGAAATTGTACGACGATGGGTATCCCCAAAACAAATAAAAAATGTTATTAATAATGATGACAAAAAATGTTGATTTTTTTTTTAGCAAGTTCTTAATAACTTAATGACACTTTGTTCCCAATCACCCTTCCTCAGAAAGAAAGGATGAAACAAAACAGGTCCTGATCACCCCCCCGCCCCCCCCCCCCCCCAAAAAAAAATCCAGATAAATTTCACAGAACAGTGATGATCCAACTGCCCTAAACCAACTGCCCCCCCCCCCCCCCCCAAAAAAATCCAATCTTTATACTGTTATGGTCCACACACACAGGTGGAGAACAACAAAACAAAAACAACCAAACCCAAACCACTGAAAAGAAATGACAAGACACTTGTTTAGAAAATCATAATGACACTACTTAGAAGAATAAACAGGAAGGAAGGAAAGAAAAGAAGAAAAAAAAGTTACAAGACAGTTGTCTAGAAAACCATGATGATACTACTTTAGAAGAACAAACAGGGAGGAAGGAAAGAGAAAAAAAAAAACAGGCGCAAGGTGCCCAGTGCTGAGACTTGGCTAGCCGACTACTCGCTTCCGCAGTCACTCTTGCTGTCGTCATCATCATCGCTGCTGCTGTCACCGCTGTCGATAACGTAGGCCATAAAGAGGAGATCCTCTGTCTTGGGCACCAAGGGGTGGCCAGGTGGCAGGATGGAGAACCCGAAAAAGTTGAACACGCGCAGCAGGGAGGCTGCAACACAGCAGGCAACTGTGGTTAACCCTCTGAAGGCTAAAGGGGCGGGGCGGGGGGTGGGGGCACTCTTCTGGAACATTCATGCCTGTGAGTGTTCCAGCAGAGCGGTTGACCCTTTCAAGGGGGGGGTGGGGGGGGGGGGGGGGCACTGCTGGTACACTCATGAATGTGAGGGTTCCCGCAGTGATTAACCATTTCAAGGTGGGGGGGGGCTGCACTCTGCTGGTACACTCATGCCTGTGAGTGTTCTACCCGAGTGGTTAGCCCTTTTAAGGCAACATTTTGTGCTATGCTATAGACTTTTACACACACACACACACACACACAAAAAAAGGCAACTGTGGTTAGCCCTTTGAAGGCTGGGGGCACTGCTGGAACACTCATGAGCAACAGTGGTTAACCCTTTTAAAGCAACATTTCATGCTCTTCTGTGGACTTTTACCATGTAAAAAAAGAAAAAAAGAAGAGGCCACATTTGTCATTGCACACAAAAGAAGCACTGACATGACAAAGACAATAACAGTAAAATGCTGCTATGATTTGCTAGGATTGATGCCAAGGGTTCACTGAAATTTTAGCTTCTGTGTTTCCTATTTTTATGACTACACAATTTTTAAATTTTTATATAATGTAGATATCTGTCAACACAAAATATAAGTTTCATATCAAGATTTTTAAACTTTCATGAAAAACACAACACCAAAACACACACAACAATAACAACATGACTTTTAAACTTTTACAGTCTTAGAATAGAAGGCGTGACTAAGTATCAGCAAACCAATCAACAAACTAACCCAAACCAACTTCAACAACAAATACTACCACCAAAAACCAAACCTAAAACATGCGTGAACAAACACACCACACCACAGCAAGAACACATAATGGGGGAGTGAGGGAGAGAGCGGTAACTCGGAGAACCACCGCCAAAAACCAAATGTAAAGTAAGCACGAACAAACAGAACACACAGCAGCAAGCACACAGAAACAGGGAGCGAGAGAAAGAGAGTGTACACTCTACGGAGAACCTACAGCGGTCAGGTCTGTTCTTCTTGAAGCACAGAATGACGTGCGTGCACTTGAGTTGCTCCTCAGCATACTCCAGCAGCGTGATCAAGCTGCAAAGGAAAAAACAGCAGCTGCATTACTCACAAATGGCAACACACACACACGGGGACTAGGCAATCATTTTAAACCCTTGAAATTCCTTTCCACCACCCAATGCTATTCTGTTAGTGCTGGCATCACATAGAGCCAACCCAGCCCATCTTGGCACAAAACTCCTTTAGACCAATCAATGCCATCCTAGCCACAAAACTCCTTTAGACCAATCAATGCCAGAAAACTCCTTTAGATCAATCAGTGCCATCCTAGCCACAAAACTCCTTTACACAGACCTGTTTACCCCCTACAATTATTGGAGTACTTTGACCAGCAAAAAAGTGTAATCTCAGACCAAAAAGTGTAATTTGTGGAAAACACCCTTCCGGCATCATCCAACGCATACAGCCTCACTGACACAATGGAAAGTTGGACAACTGTGTGCACGATACAACATGTGTACTCAACAGAAATTCAGTAGGTGGGGTGGACTTTAAGTTTTATTTGTGGGCACAACCTTCAACTTCAAGCTTCAGGACAATATCCAGGCAACAGAAACTGTGTGTGCGACACAGCATAGCATGTGTACACAACAAAGCCATAATAACAATGGAAATTTGTAACCGTAAGCTCCCTACCTATCAAAATATTCATGAGAGAATCGGCTGTTGCAAGGGGCAGGTTCAGTTCAGCTATTATTTCACACATTTTGACACCGGTCACCATGACTCGCCATTTCACATTTGTCTTCGGCTGGTTTTTCTTTGTAGGCAAAAAATGCACTCACATTCCCTGACGTTGATGCCTGCTCTGCATTGTTTTTGTGAAATCGGGACTTGGTATGCTTTCGGCAATCATACTGGCCATGGTGGGCGCACAAAAAGTCCTTTCTGCAGAGCTTGCAAAACACACGTTCTCCTTTTCAGGGTGGACCTAAAAACGGTACATAATTTTTTTTTATCCCACTTTACTGGACTCTGCAGGCCCACCAAAAGTGCAGCATAATCTCTGAGCAGTTTTCTGCTCATTTGAAGGTGGCTGCCTAAAAGAAGAAATGGCCAAGTGTCACGGTAGTCTTTCTTGTGCATAGTGCTGCTTCACACTTGTTGGCCCACTTTTCTTCTTTTGTATTAAACTTGCAGCCACAACTTTGAAGTCTGAGTTGTCCTCAGGTTCTTCTTTTGTATTAAACTGGCAGCCACAACTTTGAAGTCTGAGTTGTCCTCAGATTTGTCGTCCATTTCATGTACCTTCCTTTTTTGGCTACCATCTGACATGTTATCAGGCGCAAGCAAAAACACCTTTTGCCGAATACGAAAATGGCGGTCTTGGTCAGCCGGAAGTAAAAATGTGGAATGGAACATCAATGAAAAGCAAAACTCGGAACGGAACATCTCCAACATAATAAAATATTTTTTATGGAGCTGAAAAGCGTAATCAGTGTAGAAATTGCGTACTGGCGTATTGTGATGTTAAAAATTGTTAGAAGCATGCCAAAAGTGTAAGGGTAAACCAGTCTGTTTACATCAATCATGCCATCCTAACCACAAAACTCCTTTAGGCCAATCAATGCCAATGCCATAAAACTCCTTTAGAACAACCAATGCCCTTTTTCTCTGTTTATGTTGGCTGTATGAAGTACCATCCCAGCCATCTGGTTACAACCCTCCTTTACACTGGAAATTGTTGTTCTGTCTGTGTGGGCAGCATGCAGTATCACCCCAAGCCATCTGACCAGAATGTCCTGTAGACCAGGCCATCGGACCACAATGTCCTTTAGACCAGGCCATCTGACCACAACTGTCCTTTGGATTAGAAATCATCATGCTGTTTGTGAGGGCAGTATGCACACCCATTTCCACTTCCATACAAACAAGAGTATACTTTAAAAAATAAATAAAATGTTACAAGTATTTTCATATATTTCCATTTCATTTTGCTCTCAATCTCGGTGAAAACAATCTGAAAATATCAACATGGCTTCCAGAAAAATGGCCAATGCTCATACTTTGCAGTGGAAATACAAGTCTCACTTTGAACTGCCCAAAAATTCTGCATTGAGACTACGTTAGAGCAATACAGAAACCAACACCATGGCAGAGTGAGGTTGTGGAACTTACACACGTGCCACTGAAAACCAGAACTGGGCATACTGAATATTCTGGGCTGGAAAACAAACAAACTGCAAAACATGTCTAGAAATACTGATGACTTTTTTTGTCTTTTTTTCTCTCTCTGATTTTTGTATGCTGAAAATTTACAAGTACAAAATATGCCCAAATCATATGAGGACACGAGTCTGAGTTTGCCATATTACCCCTGGCCATCTGACTGACAGCAAGCCTCTCTTAACCCACTTGGCCCCAGACCGCACACTCTTTTGCCTTACCGCACAATCCCAGATCATCCGGTAGTGGCTGGCTAGCAGATGCTCCATACTAGCATCTTGGCTTATGCAAATAGGAACAACATTCTTGCAAGACTTGTTGCCTCATTACCGCTATTGTTTACTACTTCCGGTGATGTCTTTTGTTCAAAGTTCGGTGGAGTTTGAGAGACGTTGTGATTTTTTAAAGTTGCGAGATGGACACACGATAGACGCACGAAAATAAACACAAGCCCTACTGTTAGTAATGGCATCGGAGCTTCAGCCTTCGAGATCTGAACTGCAAATTTGGCTCAGTCGCTTACCATGGGCACCCTAACAAAATCACGGAGCTTCATCTTTGAAGATTCAAACTGGAAATTTTACAAAGTTGGTTACCCCATTGGCACCCAAAAACCTAACATTCAGATGCAGACATGTCTGACATTGGATTAAAAAAAAGATGAAAAAAAATCTTTTATTTTTGAGCGAAAAAAATCAAAACCTGTTGGATATATAAGAACACTGTATTCGCAAACTGGGAAAAATACAAATTGAACTGAAACTTTCATTCGGTGTTGATCTGATTTTTAAAGCTGAACACCAGGATCCACCGACACAGTCACTTCCCTTCACATGGGATTTCCTAGTGCAAGGGCAGCGGCTGGTCTGGGGCCAAGTGGGTTAAGCTCCACATCATCATCACCGGCTCTCCAGCTTACCTTTCGCGGGACCCTTCAGGCAGGATGCCGGGTGGGACCTCCACGTAGAGACGCTTGTTCTCCACCAGGATGGTCTCCCACACCACCTCCACGCCTGCCACCGGGCACACCTTGAAGCACAGGTTGACTGCCCTGCCCGCCTCACAGCCCACCTCCACACCTGGGGAAAAATGATTGATCAATTTTTTTTTTTTAAATGTCTGTTCACAGCAAGGCGATATTAGACAAAGGGGAACAGCAGTCAGTAATGGGGAGGGAGACACAGAGAGAGAGAGAGGGGCAGCAGAGACAGAGGGAGGGATGGGGGCTGGGGAGAGAGGGGGGGTGGGGGGTTGGGAAGAGAGAGGGGGGAGAGAGAGGGAGAGAGCAAGAGTGGTGGGTAAGGAAAAGAGAGAGAGAGAGAGAGAGAGAGAGAGAGAGAGAGAGAGAGAGAGAGAGAGAGAGAGAGAGAGAAGGGGTGGGGTAAGGAAGAGAGACTGCAGTGAGCAGGTGGATGGGGAAGGGGATGGGGAGGGAGGGGGGAAGAGACAGAGAGAGAGAGAGAGAGAGAGAGAGAGAGAGAGAGAGAGAGAGAAGGGGTGGTGGGTAGGGGGGAGAGAGAGAGAGAGAGAGAGAGAGAGAGAGAGAGAGAGAGAGAGAGAGAAAGAGAGAGATGGGGTGGTGGGTAGGGAAGAGAGAGTGACAGACAGACAGAGAGAGAAGGGGTGGTGGGTAGGGAAGAGAGAGAGACAGACAGACAGACAGAGAGAGAAGGGATGGTGGGTATGGAAGAGAGAGAGAGACAGACAGAAAGAGAAGGGGTGGTGGGTAGGGACGAGAGGGTGTGGGGGGTGGACTCACCCTTGTTAGGGATGGAGAGCCTGTGCAGCGCGGCAGTCACACCATTCACCTCCGTGGAGCTGTTGTTGCTCACAGGCGATGGTACTGACGACGTAACGCATGATGATGACGTCACTGACGACGAAGCGAAAAGAGAGCCGTTGGCAGCAAAGCCTTCAGCACTGACAGGGGGCGCTTTCAAAACCCCCACGCCGTTGCCCTCTGTCACGAATGACACCTAGCAAACACACACAAACAATTAACTTTATAACACTGAAGATTTTGAAAGCAAACTAATGTAGTAAAATACATCCAAATAATAATGACTTCTACGAACTTATAAAGTGCCCTTTCTTTGAAACGATTATCAATTAACAACTCATACAAAATATACAAGTGCCACACACTGACAAAGATGCCAAGTCAAGCAATGTTGGAGCATTGTAAGAAAAAAAAACTTTAGCCATAAACTTTGTGTAACTTACCTGGGATTCATGACCGGTGTGGGGCACACCAGCACAGCTCTACAAGTGGCCAGTGAAGGCAGGGGTTAAACTTACTGCAGGAAGAACTATTGTGTAACTTACCTGGGATTCATGACCGGCGTGGGGCACATCAGGAGCACCACAGAGGCACGGGACCCAGCCGTATAATGTACCGGCTACTGGATATACTGCAATCACACAAACATCACCACCACAATGAACACTCCTCACCAGCAGTAACTCACTAGTTAACTCAACAAAGCAATAGCTGGAACTTGTGAAGTGGAGCCAGCCAAAAACTCTTCTTCATGTTTGCTGTTTCAAAGACTAACTTTGAAGTTCCTCTCTAGTCTCTCTCGTGTTCATTTTCTCTCAAGCAACTACATTCTTTTTTATATATCTCAATATCAGTTCTAATCTAAACTTTAACACCGCAATAAATTAAATAACCTCTGGTGGTACATCACTTATAAAACAAAAAAATTATGATGCAACACCCATGATCTTTCTCTTTCAAACTCAAAATTAATACAACAACAAAACTCCTCTTTTTCTATGTTTCACCATCCGCAATAACTTGTAAGTGATGCAATAATATGGAACAAGTTGTTTTACCCCTTTCATCTTGACATCACAGTCTATAAGTATAATCATAAGAATGTGAATCACTAATGCTCAAGTTGCAAGTACTGAAGTCGTATGAACATTTTGTAATTTGTATAGATTCATGCACACACTTACAAACAGCACACTTCTTATCCACCATCCAGCAAAGGCTTACTGATAAACAACTCTTACAGTTATAATCCATGTAATTACTCATTTCAATGGGGTTTCCTTCCAGATTCTGGTAACTCATTACTTTTAAAATAATTTCTTTAAAAATAGTTTTTGTGGGTTCCAAATGTACCAGGTCTTCTACTTCTTACTTGTGTGCACAGTTAGACCTACCAATAGTACCATATTAAATTAAGAGTTCATGACTATATAACACATTCAACTTTAAGCAACAAATTTACGAACAGCTAGCTTCCTGTCAGTGTCACTCCTTAGTGCTTAAATACATTTTATGGCCCATTTTTATACCAGGCCATTCTGTGCACCTCCAAAAACTCAACAGAAATCACTGGAGTGTTGCAATCCAAAACATTTCGCAAGTTCACTACATACAAAATAAATAGAAAATCACAGTAGTGAACAGTTCATCACAGTCACTTTGCCAATCTTTCAGTTGCATATATATTCTGTAAATCAGACCATTTTTTTCTTACCTGTCGATACGTTTTCTTCTCTGGCCCATAAAAAGTTTTTAAGACAACGAAAGAAGGAGTATGTTAACTCCTAAAAATGACAACCACAATACCAGGACCCAACAGACTACTGGCTTTATAAGCCATCTCTGGGTGAGTCACCATGTGCGCAGTTTTTAGAACTATGACGCTAATCAAGATGAGAAACCTCTTTATAAAGCATCAACTCGACTCTCCAGCCTTAATTTTGTACTTCAAAATGCAGCATTATTTATTATAATTGATATACTCTTGTTTTTTGTTTTTTGTACTTTGATCCAAACTTGTTAAGTTGTTAATCCTGTTTTAGTTTTTTTGTTTGTTTTGTTTAGTTAGACCTTTATAGTTTAAATAAAGTTCAATCTTAACAATTAGTTACTTCTAGTTCTACCACATTTTATAGAAAACATTGTCTCAAAGTCAAACCCTCCCAAGGTTAAAGGTAAAAGGGTTGGCACCATCAAAATTACTTCCTCACAAAAGTTGGCCTTAAAAAAATGAAACGGTCATGTCTGGAAAGAGTACAGAAGAGTAAAATCCCTTTGCAGTCAACATAGTTTCACTTAAAAGTAAACAAAAGGGGTTCACAGAAATTTGCGTCAAAATGTTTCGAAATTCAATGTAACAATGAAATTTTCAAATCATTTAATTTTGAACATGAGCAATGCCATAAAATCCGAGTTCATCAGTCTTGTTGTTTGATCAAGTTTTTCACTACAGTAGTACAGAGGATGTTGTTTTGAAAAAGGAATTAATAATAATATAGTCAAATTAACAATAACATAGTCATATATTTATTATATGTTCTTGGTGATGATATTAATGGTAAAGCTGAAAACTTAAAAAGTTAATATTCTGCTGAAGTAGGTAGACTGCTGAAGTTTCTCTGATGCTTTAGTGGACTTTTGCTGTTATACACTGGCATAAATTACCCATCTTTGGATGTAATATGAAATTGTATAAAATTTACAAGTTTTTTCTTTTTTCACAAACAGAATCTTTTACACCAATTTAAAACTGCAGACATTACAAAAAGGTTTGTTGTTCCATCAAACACATACACAAAGGAAGCCTACTTTACAATGAGCCTGCCTTGTCACAATCATTTACCAACATAAATACAGCTGCTGCAACTGTGTGTTCGAACCAGCAGTATTGACCTGATCAACAGCTGAAGTGCGTATTCACAGCCCCTATTGTTTCAGAGATCTGCGCATGTACAACAATGCTGACTTTATCTACAGGTATCTAGATGTGTCGAGAAGCTGATGATAACCCCTGTGAATAAAAATAAAATTGCCGAGGTTCTGCATTAATCCAATTTATTGACAGAACACTCCTGCCTATATTGATTAGCTCTGGTTTGTCTTAGTCCCTGCGTATCTATCATCCTGTATGGTCAACACAACAGCACTGTCAACACACAACAGACTAGGAAGTAGTTTCATGGGTAGCAGCAGGTCTCGTTAATTAAAACTCTGTTCCTGCATAAATCTTCTTAGTCTTAGCTTTGCTGATCACTGGACTACTTGATCAAAATCAGTACAGCCTACCCTCTGAGTTCTGACCAGTTTGAAGTTGAAGCTGACTCTGAAAAACACATGCCTATAAAAAAAAGTATAAATAACAGTACAGGCTATAGTGCTCAATAAGCTTAAAAACTGATAAAACAGTTAAATCTATGATTATAAGGCAAAAAGGGCAAATACACAGAGCGGACTAATAAAAGTAACATCAGAAACATTCCAAGTAAAACTCAATTTATGAAAAAAACACTCCTTTTGGTTCATTTGCTAGGTAGCAAAAATCCTGAAGAGTATGGGGTGGGGATAGCTCAGTGGTTAGAATGCCGGACTTGTGACTAAAAAGTCGCAGGTTCAAATTCCTGCAGAAGTGGTGGGAGAATTTTCTTCTCCAGGGTCAACTTTCTGTGCTGACTCTTGTTTCAGTATCTGTTCCACCCCTGTGTTACCACAACAGCATGTAAAAGATCCCGGTCATTCTGCCTAAAGTGCAGGTTACAGCTAAACACGCATACACCTTATGTATGTGACTTTGCATGAAGTGACATGGTGCATGGTTGTATGGTGTACACAGAACTTGCGCCGAGACGGCTGCAGTTTCACGTTGCACCAGCCATGCCAGCGCTGTAAGTACACCACTTCAGTGGATATTCAAAAACATGCTATAAAAAGCTAGTCACTCATGTAGAACCACATGCGAACGCAGTGAGTCTGCTCAAGAGAGCGGAGAATAGTGCTATATCATCAAAACTAACTTGGTGTTTTATGTGCAGTCAACCTGTACGGTTATATCAGGGCGAGACACATTCTGTCATCATTATCATAAAAAAAAGAAGAAGTTATAAACATTTTCATAAAATACTGACTGCTTTCAAAATGTTAAAAATCTCAGAAAAAACATGAAATGATGGTTGGTGGCGGTTAGTGTTACGGCACTGACTGCTTAATGAGGCATGGTGTGCATTGCTCTATGTGGTGGAGGCGACAGGTTTCAAACTGAACGGTTTTAACCACAACGCCCATCTGTCACCACAAAGATGCAACACGACTACTTAGCTTAGCCCGGCCGAAAAACTGCACCCTCACGTCTCTGACCTATCTGTGAGGAGATCTGTCGAACAATGAATCACTGAACGTTTAATCAGTTGATGCTCAACATTTATGTTGAACAGCTAATCAAATCAGTGCAAAGTGTGTAACTGTATGGTTTTTCTTCCCTTCCTGATTGCTATGACCATGGCAAGCGTGAAAAAATGTGTGTTGTGCAGAAGAAAAAAAAAGGGGACAGTCAGTAACTGAATAAAACGGGAATCAGCAACTAAACATCATGAACAAAAGGTAAGCAGTCAAAACAGTTAATACAGGATGTTAGAGAATGGTGGTGAGACTTGCATAACTTATATAATTATAAGGCTAAGACTAAGACAAAGAGACCCACACATACAAATACTAAGTGAGTGAGGGACCATCGCTTTTTGCATCCATTCAAAAGTGATCATAAGAATGACTGGTGTTCCAACCTTTTAATAGTTTTAAAACTTTTATAAATCATGTAGGTGACAAAACTAATAATTATTACTAATTCTGTTCTAAGAGTAAGAATTACAATTTTGTCAAACCCTCAGCCTCAGTAATACTGTAAATGTAATAGTACTTGGTATCAGGACAAACCCACCCCTTTGTAAACCCCCATGCACCACTCAGTCAACTGGTAGGTGTGTGAAGACTGTTACTAGGTAGGACCAGCCTCTCTTTGGTGCTGGGTAACATGGTCGTCGCGAGGCAAATATTGCTCATTTTCAACTTGTCATATTTGCCTTGTTCGGCTGTGCAGTTTGTCAATAAAAACTACTGTCGCACAAAAAACGATCTTTTTACGACCTGTTGATGCCATTATTTTGTGCGTGAATGATGTATTGTGAGTTTGGAAGAAGTTTTAATGAACACACCAAGTGGTCGGAAACCAAGCGTGGTTCTGACGTCGAAAGTCAGATGAGCGAGGTTGGAAAACGGCTGCGTTCGGAAAACCGTTGGGAACTTTTACAAGAAAAACGTACAGACATGAAGTTATACTTTTTAGAAAGAGGAATTCCCGTAGATTTATCCATTATAAAATTTGTTAAAGTTCTTCGTTTTCAACTTCAGCAAAAATTGAGTTGAAAAATACGTTCATTTTTACCTTAAATTTACACCAAGAAAGTTTGAATGCACCATATTGAATTTGGTATCACTGGAAAGACGAATTTTCGCTCTTTAAAACGGTGTATCGTTTGATCCGGAAGCTAGTTCTTGTAAAAGTTCCCGTGCAACGGAAATTGGAGACCCCATAGATTTTGTTGTCTGTTCGAGTTGCGCGATCGCTAAAGTCTGCGACTACGCGAGCGGCGCAAAAGATGCTCACCCTGGAGGAACTGGAAAGAAACCGTGGTAAGTTTTTTATTTTAGCGATAACTAAGTGAGTTTCCAACACAAGCATAACTGTATTTTTGTGCTGTTTACATCTCTTTGAATGCAACTGAAGCAAATTCGTTCTGGTCTGGTCGTAGTTTGAACAACATTACAGAGTTATCTTCTCATTAGTTCCTCCGAAATGTAAACCGCTATAAAAGTAGTAATTTCTTTCCATGTAAATCCCAATTGACAAAAACGTGATTTATGGTGTATGTTCTCAACAGTGAATTTTTTTAAAGGAAATTTAGTAAGTGAATGATTTAAAAAATATATATTTGTTGTTCTTGTCAAGGACAATAACTCTTATTTAGCTAGCAGACGATGCAGTCACGACCCATATGTTTCTTTTACAGTAGATCTGCTCATCTAGACAAAACGAAATAAAAGCGAGCCACCAGCCAAAATTAATGTTATATTGAGAGTTTGGAATTATATTTGCTTCTGAAGAATTTATTTCTTGTTTTTTTCCCCTTGTTTCTCTTCCACTTTTGTGCACATGGAAGACCTGGCACACTGGCTAAAAAATTACATGTTTCTTACATGATTCTTTCAATCTTTGCATACAATAATAATAATAATAATAATAACAAGGGGGGGGGGGGGGGGGGGTAAAAAGAGAAGAAAAAAGAGAAGAGTAATAATGACAAGTTTTGTTTTTGTTTTTGTTTAACATTTTGCAAGCATGATTGACAAAACAAGACTATGGTAACAAGACAGAAGAAACTAAGTCAGTAAGAAAGATTGAACAAGAAACAAAATGAAAGAAATAATCACACACACACACACACACACACACTTGAAGAGCCACATCAAATGTGGAGGTGGTAGGGGGTGGGGAAAATAAAATACTCAGAGCAACGTTAAATACATTTTTGAGCATGTAATTTTTTTAATGTCATTGATGTGGGACTCCAATTTTTGTTAGTTTACTTTTCCTTAATAATCCAGGTCTTTTATCTAAACTAAAGTAGGGAAGTTTTTTGTTTTTAAGTATTGTCAAATAATGGCGTCACTCCAGTCAGGTTTTTGCTTCTGGGATTGTTTCAATAGCTGAGACTGGTAGTAGTAGTCAAATACCTGAAAACTTGTTCTTGTCTGCTTCCTTCTTTTTGTACCTTTCTGATTGATTTATTTCTCAAGTTATTACTGCATGATTCACACAAAGTCAAGTAAGTGTTATTTACAACTAAACTTCAGAATTTGATGATTTAATTGGTGAGTATTAAGTGTATTTAATTGGTGAGTATTAAGTGTTAGTGTGCTCTATATGTTGAAATAAATCTTTTTTACCTGTTTGTTTATATATTTCTTTGTTAATGATTTCAGAGGATGATCAGTTTCATCATCTTGAGGAGAGAATTGGTCCTAGAAAGTGAGGCAGGCCTCAACATCTACCATGAGGCCTCACTTGGACTGCAGTTTTTAACTTCTTTTCCTCATTCAAACAAGTCTACATATATCTAAAAATTGCATAAATTTCCATATGCTCTGCATTTCCCATCTCTGATTAATGCTGAATCTGCAGATACCAGAAACATGGCTATATCTCTTTCCATTCCAGAGTTTGATTTGCTTTAATGCTATTACCATCAAAGATTTGTGGTATATTTGCACCCTTTTTCTCATGGAAACTTGCCTCTGTAGGTAAAATTTAGCTTGCACTTCTTTAGACTTGTGAATTTGTATTGTCTAATTAATGCTGAATCAGTTGATACCAGAATTATGGTTGTACATCTTTCCATTCCCATGTTATGTTTGATCTTGTCATGGTACTGTCAAAGATTGGTGATTGGACAATGTCAAAATGAGTGATTTTTCCATTTTTGGCACTCTGCATCTCCAAAATTTGAGTAAGGATGACTACTGAAAAAATTGTGTTTAGTCTGTGTTGTGCAGACACTGTGTAAAACAAGCTGGGTGGATGTGTGACCAATACTTTTTATGCTAGAGCCATACAAAAATGGCATTTTGTAAAATGCGCCTAAAACACCTAAAATGATGACTATTTGAAGGGTGATTTCTCAAAAAATATAGATAAATTAATGAAATTTGGTTTGTGTACTTTCCTTGTGACCCTCTTTAATATCACATATTAATGGATTGCATTGCTTGCTTTTCAAAATTTGGCTGGACCTACCTACTGTTAGTGTTACTAACTTTATAACTGGGAATGTAAAAACAGGGTAAAATGGACTCCACACACCTCCCTGCCAACCTAGCAGACCCCACTCAGGGGCAGGAATCATGTTCATGCATATTTTATGCCCATTTTATGCAGTTCTGATAACACCTTTCCACAGCACATTTGGTTTGCTCCAGTCTGAGCCTCCCTAAAATACTAGTCACTGATACTGTTGCACAGCAGAGTTAAGTGTTGTGTATTGTTACAGTGTTGGAGCAAGTACTAGATAGGGCTATTCCCCCCCCCCCCCCTTCTTTTCCCAAACAAGTTCAGTGACCTGTGACCACTGGCTCAGACTACAGTCAGACTGTTAGTGTTACTGTTAGAAAAAGGTGCATGTGTCACACTGTGACAGTATGAGCTCTACCTATGAGCATGAATGAGGGGTGTGGGAACCAATACAGTAACTTACAAGTTACAAATTTTATAATAAATGGGACTCTTCCGATGAAAGAAAGGTGACAATATTATTTTAAACTTGGGATCAGGCCAAAACAACATGTTCAACAAAGGAGGTTTGCTTTTTGAGTCAGGTCAAGACACACTTCAGACAAAGGTTTCAGACTCAGACCGAGGGCTTTTCAGTTGTTGCCACATCACTACCTCAGGGGGCGTGTTAGAAATAAAACTTACTCAGTCACTGACACTGGTGAAAGAATATCCAAGCTGTTTTTAGATTAACCACACAAGTAAGGCAACTATTTTGTGAAAATTTTTAACAGTGTTTAAAAAAATTACTCCATTACTATATTAGTAATACATTCCCTTATTTTTTCCATCAATTGGCACAACAGTGGACTACAGAAGTAGCATTTTTCAGATGATTTTTTTTTTTTTAAACCCGCATTTTAACTGATACATCACATGTCGACCATAACGATGACTATATACTTCACTAACTCAGTAAAGTTCTGCAAGTTGTAACACAGCTCTGCAAGTGGGTCAGGAATAATACACTTCCATCGCTCACAATTTCTAGCTTAAAATCTATTTTTAGACAACCACAGCACTGCGGCCGCCATGTTGTTGACCAAAGCTATCCAACTACGTCATTCGTTTTCTTTCGTATATATGCTGTCTAAAACAACAAAACATGGAGCTCACATGTTGGTTCTTTGTAAGGCTGGCATATTTTCTTTTTTCTCTTGCGTCTGCGGGCCGAAATTCTCGTCCAAAACGATGGCGTCTGAGGCTTTGAGCATCTCCTTGCCGAAAGTCGGCGGAGAAATTTAGCAAATGACGTCTGCTGTTCCAAGTCACATGGGATCACCTAACCAAAATGTTATGAATATTTTGTTCATAAATTTTTTCCAATCACCATGCGTGCTCAAAACAAAAATTGTGTTTGCGATAGATAGAGTTATCAAAAATATATTTAGATATTTTCTCTGTTAATTAGATCTCGCATGATCGAGATATACCTGACAAAATGGCTGCTCCTAACAAGTCGAGGTTGGCATTGACTGATTTTTGTTATAAAAATGCTTTAATTCATCCGGGAACACAAAAGACGAAAACGCATACGCAGATAATCAGCGCCCGTAAAGTTCTGATTTTCTTTGTTTCCGTTTTGTTGAGAGGAATAAGTTGGATTTGTCTCCATCCAATATTTCAAACTTGCAAGGTGTCGTGTAGCAGACGATTCTCTCCTCTTTAGAGAGCTCTTCCAAGTTTCATGGTCTTGGTCCATGAAGTAGTGGAAACAGGCAAAAAAGTGGCATGCGCTTGAGGTTGAACTTTTTTGCCTGGAAAAAAAGAAGAAAAGGGTAATATAAGTATAACGCCATTTTGGGTCACAAATATTTATTTAAAAAAATAAAAAATAAAAATAAAAAAAAGCAATCAGGAGTTGGTGCGATGGGCGTCTGTCGGCGTCTGTCCGTAGCCAAATTATTATTTTTATGTCAGCCATAGAACTGATACAATGGCACTGCCACAGAGTTTTACTTTTAGCCACAACTGGTTAGTTTGATCTTTAGAGGAATTTACAAGCAAATTAGAAAGTTTGTGTGACGACTGAGTGAGTGCATGCTGTACCCAGGCTTGATTTCAAAGTTGGTGATCGATCATCATCATCACTGTCCTCATCATAATTGTTAGAACATTACCATCATCAACTGACCAGTAACTGAGTAAGAATAAATTTAGTAAAAGTGTTTTTTGAAAATTTATTCTTATTACTATAATATTAGGTTATATTAATTATTGTAATATATAATTATATGATACTATGTTGTATTTGCAGTGTGAAGATTGCCCCTGGTGCTGTGGTCTGTGAAGAATGTGAGCTGATTGGGGATATCACAATAGGTAACAACTAACATACACAACAACAGTACTGAATTGTAAATTTTGTACAGTTTTAGATGTGCTTAGATGACAAATTGTCAAATAATACTAATAGTAGTACTGTATCTAGGAGAACAAAAATAAAGACACAAGCTGGCCTGAAAATGTAAAAAAACATGCAAATATTTTTTGTCTGTGTGTTTCATTCATTTGTTCTATTTTTAAATAATAATAATAACAAAGAAAATTTGTAAAGTGCCTTCCCTGTGGCTCAAAGCGCTGAACAAACATAACACACATAATATACAAATCTGAAACAGAATAAGGCCCAGAGTGCTCATGCAGAATCAACATACAAGGGAATTAATTAATGCTTGGTGTCACACAAGTAACTAACTTAACAAGAGAAACCTGAGTTGCCCACAGTAACTCTCACCTGGCATGTGTGTAATATATGTACAAGGTACATAAAGTATGATAAACACCACCTAAGGTACAGAGGAGGTAGGTGGAGTTTATGTACCTTGTATTTAAATGTATGCCAGGTGAGAGTTACTGTAGGTGATTTGTCTTTGTTTTTGTACAATTTGTTTATTAACTTTGAGTGCTAATTGACTCCCTTGTGTGTTGATTATGCATAATGTACATCGAGATGGAAAATGTTATCAGCAATTTAACAAAAACTTAACACATACTGAGATATCAACAAGGGTTCAAGCATAACTATGTGCAAGATACACACACACACACACACACACCACCACCACCACCACCACCACCACCACCAAGAGGACAGTGAACCCTATTAATCACATAAACAAAATTGCCATCAGTATTTATAAAATAGTAATTATTCTGTAGAAGATTCTTCTTCTTCTTCTTCTTCTTTTTCTACTTTTTGCTTCAAATTTAGCTCCTTAGGGATAGGATGGTATCATGGTAATAATATGGATGTTATATATGCACTCTCTCCCTCTCCCCCCCCCCCCCCCCCCCCCCATCTCTATGTCATATAATAATAGATCATTCTTATAAAGCACCAATCTCTGACATATGTTAAACTCACTGTGCTACACAAACAATTTAATGAAAACCACAGTTACAATACATACATTTCTACAAACAGAAAAGTAGTGTTCTGCCATAAACTTCATCTTTATTGGCATTGTGTGCATGTGATCCTATGTGTGTGTGTCTGTGTGCGCACATGTGTGTGTGTGATCTTGTGTGCGTGTGTTTTTGCCATGCTTTGGATGAAAATGTTTGTTAATTTTCATGTTTTGTATGCTTGTATGTATACCATTGATTTGTATAATTATGGGTATTTGCGCATTGTATGTTTTTCTTTAAGTTATAAAATGCTTTGAGTCTCCGAAAGCACTCTATAAGTTCCCTGTTGTTATTAATATTACTATATTATTATTATCACCTAGCAAACAGTAACTATTCAATATATATATGTCATTCTCCTGAAAACTGGACAATTTCCCGATGAAATAAAAATTAAACTAAAACATGAAACTTTTTAAACTACCGCTATATTTCTAATGTAATGTGTTTGGCGAAATAAGGGGAATGCCACAATAGGTAAATGCATCATTATTTGTTGCGCTGTGAGCCTTTTTTGGTAAAAATCTGACATTTTCTTGGCCGCCATTTGTGACAATAACATGGCTTTGGGAAGGTTAGCTGATCACAGATATTTCCTTGGAATCGTTCATGATTGAATAAAAACAGGTTTCATGAGAAAGGAGGAGGCCAGTTCTTACATACAAATGGTATTTATTGTGTGTTGCTTGCTATTATAACAGCTCCAAACAAAGGAAAGATAATCAGTGTCTCGCACGTTACCGATGGTGTCTTCTGAGAGTGTATCATGATATTGTGACTTGTTCACAACAGAAACAAAAAAACTGTCTTTTTTTTCATCAGCTTAGTAGATAACCACATTTCACCTTATTTTTAATGCTTGTTTGATGACAAAAGAGTAGACATGAAATAAATTACAGTCATTTCTTCAGGGGCGGTTGACGTGGTGTCTTACATTTACAATGGTGTAACATGCGAGCACACAAAATTATTATTTCTGCTTGTACCATTGACTTTCAACCTACCCTAACATACCAGTCTACATCAGCTGACTTGTGGCAGCAACGTTTGACCTCTTTTTGTGCTGTGTGTGGTGTATTATTTTACTAGAAAAGGAAAAGCACTGTGGTGTCTTCAGGGGTGAGGGATGTAATGCTCATGACACATATTTGTTCCCACTTGGCTGAGTTTTTGTTTGCAACCTTTTGTAACCAAACTTGGTATTGTGGTGCATCACCATGAGCCGGAATGTCATGCGAAAAAGTGGGATTCAATCTTCAAGGTCAAGGTCCCAGTGTGGGCTTATATAATCAAAATAAGACAGTTTCTACTATATGTTTTATTAGTTCTAAACCAGTGAGTCTCTTGCAACCAAACTCAATTTGAGTGTAGATTATCATAAGCAAAGAAGTGTCCGGTGAAAATGTTGAATTGCTGTGATCAAGGTCAGTGTCACAGCCAGGGTTAAAAGTTTCAGTTAATGTTAGTTTGGATGATATCTTATGCATTGCTGAACCATTTGTAACCAAACCCAGTATAGTTCGGATGATATCTTATGCATCGCTGAACCATTTGTAACCAAACCCAATATGGTAAGACATCATTAAAGCATGTTCTGTAAGTAAGTAAACATTTTGCTTTACGGCCACAGAGGCGAGGTGGCTTATTAGGGACAGGGATGGGGAGGGGGGTGAAAGAGTGAAGGCTTGACTGCACACACTGACCCGGAAGACCTCAGACGCCAGGGACCACTGCCAGAACAATAGAAGTGTTAAGGCAGTGTCCCCTCTCCATTGTACAGTAACTTGTGTACGACACAGTTTCTGTCTCAACTGCTGTGTGGAGCAAAGTCACAAAGACTGTGTCCATAGCACTGCTGTTGAGAAACAACTGAAGCAAAACAAGTCCAGCTTTCAGGGTCCAGCTCCACCTCCCTGCTCTTGATCTCTTCTGGGCTAACTTGAGGGTCCAGCACACCTCACACCTCTTTATCTCGCCTGGACCTGTGAAAGTGTCTAACTTCTTCACGAGAGTCCAGCACACCTCCCTCCTCTTTATCTCGCCTGGACCTGTGAAAGTGTTTAACTTCTTCACGAGAGTCCAGCACACCTCCCACCTGTTGATCTCGCCTGGACCCGTGAAAGTGTGTAACTTCTTCACGAGAGTCCAGCTCACCTCCCTCCTCTTGATCTCGCCTGGACTCTCACATGTTTTGAGGCAATCAGTCCTTTTGAAAGAGGCCCTAGGGCCTATGAGTATGATGCAAAGTGTGGGCCATTGATTAAGGCAAAATACCTGATTATGTGTGGGGGCTGCAGCTTGAACAGCTGGTGACTGACTTGATTTATTTAACGTCATAGGTGAAGGCCTGGGTTACTCTTTGTTACTGTATGAACATGAATGATGATAGGAGATTATTTATGCTGCCCCATCTCATGAGAACCTGGGGTGCTTACAAAGGCCTACAGATGTGTGCATCTCATCACACACACACATGCACGCCCCCCAACACACATGCGCACATGTGAGCACACGTGTGTACACAATTGCATACATCTCTCTGCACTCACACACACATGCATGCTCGCACACACACACACACACACACACACACACACACACACACACACACACACACACACACACACACACACACACACGTGTGCATGCACTCGCACACACACACACACACACACACACACACACACACACACACACACACACACACACACACACACACACACACACACACATATATATACATGTATACGTATGCACACACACACAATGGCCTTTGTACAATTGGTGCAATGGCCTTTGAACAAGCACAGTCTGTGCAGACACATTGCTGCAGAGGCCTTTGCATAAGTGCAGTCTGCAGAGACAATGCTGCATATGCCTTTGCACAAGCACAGTCTGTGCAGATGCAATGCTGCATAGGCCTTTTCACAAGCACAGTCTGTGCAGAAACATTGCTGCACAGGCCTTTGTACAGGGGCAGTCTGTGCAAAAACATCGCTGCATAGTCCTTCGTACAGGAGCAGTCTGTGCAGACACACCATAAGACAAGTCAGCCCACTGAAGAAAAAGTAAAGATTCAAGGATGCATTTTGAGACAAAATCTTGACTTTGAAGCGCTTATCTTTGGCCTGTACTGCTAATGAGTGAAGGAAATGTTATAAACTTTGGGAGGTAGGCTTGGGGGGGGGGGGGGGGGGAAGGGTGGCCACAGTCACTTGAAGCTTGTTCTGGGTTCGGCAGGTGCCAGAACAGTGGTTCATCCCAAGGCGCGCATCATCGCTGAGGCTGGGCCTGTCATCATTGGAGAATTCAACATCATTGAGGAGCTGGTGCACATCACTAACAGGTAGGACCCCTGAGGCTGGCCTGACCACGGTTTACACAGAACACCTGATGGTGAGGTGTGATGGCCGACTGTCAGAGATTGTGGCTTGATTGTGAGGTGTGTTCGCTGACTGTGAGGTCAGGTGTGTTGGCTGATTGTGAGGTGTTTTAGCTGATTGTGAGGTCAGGTGTGTTGGCTGATTGTGAGATGTGTTGCCTGATTGTGGGGTCAGGTGTGTTGGCTGATTGTGAGGTGTGTTAGCTGATTGTGAGGCATGTTAGATGATTGTGAGGTGTGGTGTGGCAAATTGTGAGGTGTGGCTGATTCAGTGATCGTAAGATTCTGTTTGTTTGTAATGTATGATTGTAAAATCAGGTGAGGTGGCTACTTGTGAAGACTAGAGTGTATTGGTAAAGTTTGTCATAATGATAGCCACATTTATTGTAGCTGGCTTTTTCCTCAGAAGGCAAACCAGACTAATCTGAAATATTCTGAGGCAGGAAAACAAAAAGAACAAAATAAAGGAAGAGGAAAACAAACAAAAATAAACACACAGACAAAGAAGAAGAAAACTGTCCCAGAATCTTCTGCCAAGTGACCATTTTTCTGATTCTGTGGTCATTTGATCAGGCAATGCAGTATGGGAACTGGTGTGACTGACTGTTTATACATTTAGTTCTGTGACTGTTTTTACATTTAGTTCTGTTTTTCAGTGGCCGGCTCAAGAATGCAGCCAACATCATTGCTGTCATTGATTTTTCTAATTATTTATCAATTGTTTGTACCTTAATTGTCTCTGGCTCAGAGTCGCAATGATTTACATTTGAAAACAAGCTTGTAGTGGTTGTACTGTTGATACACAATGCAAATTAAGCATTTAATTGTTTTTTTAATTTTATGTGAAAATTTGTTGATCGCCTCACCTCAGATGAGCCCTGCGCGCTTCACAATGGCAACTATAGCGCTGTGCTGTCCTTCTGAGCAGACAGAGCACACTCTAACTGCCTGCGTCTCAAATGAGTCAGTTTCAAGGGAGAAAACAGAAATTAAGATGGTCGCCTTCTGACTGCCGTGTGCTTGTGCTGCAGGTTTCCAGAGGGAGAGGAGGAGAAGAAGAATAGCCAGGTCATGATCATTGGCAACAACAACGTCTTTGAGGTCGGAGCTCGTATCCTTGTTGCTCAGAGCTGCCATGGGCAAGGGGAGGGGTTGGGGGGGGGGGGGGGGGAGCTCTCAGTGTCTGCCATCATCTGGCAAAATTCTGCAGATTATTCTGCTCTCTGCTTAGCATTGTGGGCCAAACAGCAGATTTGGTTCAGAAGCAGGGGACTGATGCACCCAATAGGCTCTTTATGACAGGAGTAGGTCTCTGTGTCTCTCTCTGTGTCTCAATCTGTCTGTCTGTCCCTCTGTGTCTCTGTCTCTATCTCTCTCTCCGCCTCTGTCTCTGTCTGTCCCTCTGTGTCTCTCTCTGTCTCTATCTCTCTCTCTCTCTCCGTCTCTGTCTCTGCCTCTCTCTCCTCTCTCTTAGGGAAGGAGTAGGTCTCTCTGTCTGTCTCTGTCAGTCTGTCTCTCTCTGTGTGTCTCGGTCTCTCTCTGTCTCTCTGTCTCTCTCTCTCATTTTTTTGGTGAGATTAATTAATAATTATATGGAAAGTTCCTGATCTAAATGTTACGCCTCACCCATTAATTACTTGCTCTTTTTTTTCCTTTTCTTTTTAACACTTTGACCAAATATTCTGCAGATTGTAATTTTTAAGTATAGACAGGTCTGCTATACTGAGAGCTTCCTTTACAGGACAACTGCTCACAGGGCTGTATTGCTCATGCCTGTTCAAGGTTTTGTATGCTTCGTTGACCTACTGTGCAAAATCTGCACAACTTTCATGCCACAAAGAGAGTAGCCACAGCGTTCTTTTTAACCTTTATGTGTTTGGTGTTTGCAGACGTCAGATCCTGGATTGTAAACCAAGAAAATCATCTTCTAACTTGTATTGACTGACACACAAACTTCGTTTTACTATAATTATCAGATCAACATGTGCAAGTCAATTTGACGTATGATGTTGTAATTTTGTATGCAGTCGGGAAAGGCAAATTTCTGTGTTATTCAAATACATAAAAGATTCTTGTTCTGCAAAACAAAACAAAAACAAAAAAGAGGAAGAAAAAAAAGTGAGCAACCATGGTGTAGCATTGCTCATTTTCTTTTGTGTTGTTATTCTCGCTTGAGAGGTGTGAATTGTTTATTGTTCATAAAATTATATATTTTTAGGTGGCAAAAAATATATTACTCATGGTTGTTTCCTTGACCTTGGACTAGAACTGGAGGCTGTTAAAGTTGGAGATCATAATGTCATCGAGTCCAATGGTAATCATTTTCCTTCTTTATTTTTCCTGATGTTTTACGCCCTCCAGGGACATGAAGCAACACAGCTGAACAGTCTGTTCAGAACTTTAGACTTTCTTGAAAACTTTCTCAGGGAACTGTGACTGGAAAATGCTTATTTTATTTGTGTGCTTTTACCTTTGTTATGTTGAATTGCTGAATTGTCCTTTCTGAGTGACCCAAAAGGCAAGTTTTCATGTTATGAATTTATTATGAATAATAAAGTTCTTTTCTATTTGTATTTGAGACTGAACAGCTCAGATTATGTCACAGCTTCATGGCATTTTTAAGGTTCAGTTGGTTTTTTTGTTTGGTTTCATTTTTTTCATTAGCATGTGTAATTTACCCAATTAAGAGCTGTTCAATAAGAATGATTGAACATCAGATGTCAAAGGAAGGACCTTGAGCCTGAGCTGCTCAGTTTATATGTCCAAGCTGCATGGCATCTTTAAAGTTTAGAGTTTTTTGTTTTGTTTTTGTTTCGCCATTTGCATATAAAAACCCTTCAGCGAGAATGAGCATCAAACTTCATCATAGGAAGGCCTTTGAGCCTGAGTTGCACAGTTTACATGTCCAAGCATCATAGCATCTTTATATTTCATGATTCATTACATTTTTCGTGTATTTACCAAACTGAAAACCTTTGTTGAGAAGGACCGAACACTGAAGGGGAAGGACTTATCCCTGTAAGGTCTCACTTCTTAGGCAACTTGAGTATAGAAAATCTGACCATAATCTCTTTGGTCATTGCTGTTGGTTGTGGTTCAGTGATCACGCTAGACATTATTCAAACTTGTGTGACATCAATAAGGTGGTGAAAGTGGTGCACAGAAACCAATCAGACAGTCACTGGAACCAATCAAGTACATGGCCGTCTGTGCTACTACTTGAGCTGTACTGGCAAACAAACACCCTGCTCCCTTCCCCGTCTAGAACACACGCACACACGCACGCATGGACACACACCCATGGACACACACACACACACACACACCATGCACTCTCTCTCTGTGCCATGGGCTTTTAAAGTTTTAGAACATGTCAAACAAAGTAACAGCCAGTACATTTCCCAGTTGCTGAGTTGATTTCTGGTAAATGCTGATCTTAACCAGTAAAATACCAGAAATTACTGGGTAACGCAAACCCCGATGGTTGGTTGTTTCAGCTTTCGTTGGTCCCCAAGTGGAGCTGTCGTCAGGCTGCATCATCGGAGCTGCCTGTCAGGTGACGACGGGAGAGAGGCTGCCAGAAAACACTGTGATTTATGGAGCCAAGTGTCATCGACGAGTTCAGCGTGAGAGGCCTCCGGTGAGTCCGTGACACAAAACACGTGTTATATTAACTTTTTTATGCCAGCTGTTAGACAGGTCCAAATGGACCTAATCCCGCTATTCTTTTTTCTTTTTTTTGGCGCTGTACAATAATTTTTATTACAGTTCAGCCTATAGAAAGAAACAATCATAAGAATCAGTATAATGAACAAATACTATAATAGTTACAACAACACTCATGCATTAAAATTCAGGCGCCCTTCATTCTCTGTTTACATCATACAGTTAGCATTCTTAAATTCAGTGACAATGCTTCATGTTGTACAATATTACAATTTAACCTATAGAAAGCAACAATCATAAGAATATAATGAACAGATACTGTCCATACTTACAACAACACTCATGCATTAAAATTCAGGCACCCTTCACTCTCTGTTAACATCATGAATCCCACTATTCTTTAGTATTACAGTTTTCAAGTTAGAGTTCTCCTCAGGTTCTTGTGTGCAGGTGATTGGACGCTAATATCCAGGAACTAACTAAATAATTGGTGGGGGGGGGGGGGGGGGGGGTGCATAAAACCTTGTGTTTTGTTAGAAAGAAGCTGCAAAGTCGGCCATTTTATGGACTGGTTGACAGATCAGTAGATTGCCTATTTGACCAGATTGTTGTGTTTGATGGATTGGTTGACAGACTGATTGACTGCCTACTTGACAGATTATGTTTGATGGATTATTTGACAGACTGATTGACAGTGATGGATTGGTTGACAGATTGATCACCTGCTTGACCAGACCATTGTGTTTGACGGATCAATTGATGACCTACCTTTGATGGATTGGTTGACTGATCAGTTGATTTTCTGTTTGACCGGACTGTTGTGTTTGATGGATTGGTTGACACATTGCTTACTTGCCTGCTTGACTGATTTCACTGTGTGCAGGCCCAAAACCTGCAGATTGACTTTCTGACCAAGATCCTGCCCAACTACCACTACCTCAAGAAGGTGTCCAAGACTCAGTCTCCACCCAAATAGTGTCAGTACTCCACAGCACTTTTTGTGTACTCTTTGGCAGTATGCAGCAATAACAGTTTCATGTGTCACCAGCCATGCAACAATCAAGCAACGCTGTAACCACATCTGTGGATATTCAAAAATGCGCTGTGTAAAGCTACCATCACTCATTCAGAAGTGCATACGACTAGCACTAAGTGGGTCGGCTCAGAAGCAGAAAGTAGTGTAATTTTGGATTTGCTAGTTACTATTACCATTAGGTCAATGCTTTTGTGTATGTAGATTGAGAGACAGGGGGTGTACGTGTAGGAGTGTGTACGTGTGTGTGTTTCATGACTTTGAATTGTATATGCACTCAACAAGTGTTCGGATCATATGAAAATAATAATAACATCATCATGACACCTTGCTTGCTTGCAGAAATGTTTTAATTTTAATATACACCACAGCCAGTCTTGTTGGTAATATTTACATGTATTATTATAATCAGACGCAAACACCCCAGACACACACAGAGACATAGAGACAGACAGACATGCACAAACATGCATTAGCACACACATGCACAGTGCACGCATGCATGCATGCATGCAGACATCCACCCACACACACACATAGAAGACATGTCTTTATCTGTGTGGTTTATAGCGGCAAACTAAATATGTTTCTGTTGATAGTTGTACTTTGTGTTTGCGTACCTGCACATGTGTACGTGTCTTATGTTTTTAGTGTTTATAGCACATTCTTCCAAACACTTGTTGTAGCTCACCCCTAAAAAGATAAGTGGATTAGCTCTCCATCTCATTTTGCATCATTTTTCACTGTTTATTTGTTGTTTAAGTGTCATTTTGTAGCTTGATAAAGGGGATTACCCTGAAAATTTGCATGTTGGGTTTTGTCTTAATAAGTAGTGTTCTTTTCAACCTTGTATCTGTTTGGAAATTAGTGTTTATAGTTAGACATTATGTACTTGAATTCCTGTGTTGGATCTTAGTGTTTATAGTTAGACATTATGTGTTTGAATTCCTGTGTTGGATCTTAGTGTTTATAGTTAGACATTATGGACTTGAATTCCTGTGTTGGATCTTAGTGTTTATAGTTAGACATTATGTGTTTGAATTCCTGTGTTGGATCTTAGTGTTTGTAGTTAGACAAGTCAGTTCAGTTCAATTCAAAAAACTTTAATTATCCCACAAGGGGCAGTTTTGTTGTGGTCATTATGTGTTTGAATTTCTGTGTGTTTCCAGGTGCAACGACAAGACTTGCTGTAAAGCCACAGAGAGTGGGGCTGGTGCCACTGCTGCTGCTGCTGCTGTTGTTGTTGGTGATGGTGTAGGTTGAGGGTACATGATGGGCTTATTTCTGCAGTACCCATCAGCTGTTTTGCCTGCAAGACGAATGGTGAAACCATAAACCTGTGCATTGTTTTCCAGCACCTTCCTCCAGAACTCTGCCAGAATGGGTTACGCCACTGAAGGGGCACTCTTTATCTCCGTGCATATGTCCACCGATGCTGTCAGTACCCCCTGAAAGGTCCGTTAACTGACAGTGTTCCGAGACCTGTGGCGTAGTCAGTTATCGCAGTGGATGGAGGAAGGATGTTGTCCTAAACCAGTGCTTGGAGTTTTGAGTTAAACCATCACCACACAATAATGCAACCCAGGTTTTTTGGGGGTTAAATCCTGCAACCGTTGTTCAGCTCAGTGAGGATGAGGTGATAGAGGGTTTTTCAGTGAGGATGGGGTGACTGAGGGTTGTTCAGTGAGGGTGAGGTGACTGAGGATTGTTCAGCTCAGTGAGGATGAGGTGATTGAGTTTTTTTCAGTGAGGATGGGGTGACTGAGGGTTGTTCAGTGAGGGTGAGGTGACTGAGGATTGTTCAGCTCAGTGAGGATGAGGTGATTGAGTGTTTTTCAGTGAGGATGGGGTGACTGAGGGTTGTTCAGTGAGGGTGAGGTGACTGAGGATTGTTCAGCTCAGTGAGGATGAGGTGATTGAGGTTTTTCCAGTGAGGATGGGGTGACTGAGGGTTGTTCAGTGAGGGTGAGGTGACTGAGGATTGTTCAGCTCAGTGAGGATGAGGTGATTGAGGGTTGTTTAGTGAGGATGGGGTGACTGAGGTTGATCAGTGAGGGTGAGGTGACTGAGGGTGGTTTAGTTCAGTGAGGATGAAGTGACTGAGGAATGTTCAGTTCAGTGAGGATGAGGTGACTGAGGATTGTTAAGTGAGGATGAGGTGACTGAAGGTGGCTCAGTTCAGTGAGGATGAGGTGACTGGAATTGTTCATTTTAGTGAGGATGAGGTGACTGAGGATTGTTCCGTGAGGATGAGGTGACTGAGGGTTGTTCAGTGAATATGAGATGATTGAGGATTGTTCAGTGAGGATGAGGTGACTGAGGTTCGTTCAGTGAGGATGAGGTGACTGAGGGTTGTTCAGTGCAGTGAGGATGAGGTGATTGAGGATTGTTCAGTGAGGATGAGGTGACTGAGGATTGTTCAGTTAAGTGAGGATGAGGTGACTGAGGATTGTTCAGTGAGGATGAGGTGACTGAGGATTGTTCAGTCAAGTGAGGATGAGGTGACTGAGGATTGTTCAGTGAGGATGAGGTGACTGAGGATTGTTCAGTTAAGTGAGGATGAGGTGACTGAGGATTGTTTAGTGAGGATGAGGTGACTGAGGGTTGTTCAGTTCAGTGAGAATGAGGTGATTGAAGATTGTTGACAATGAACACAGTAGCAGCAGTCAAACTCACAGGAAGTGACAGCAATGTGTCACCTGATTTTTCTGGTGGTGGTGGTAGTGGATTGTGACTGCTGGACCAAGGAAATCCAAAATGGAAATGTTTGAAATACGGTGCATTTGTCATGTTGAGAATTCAGCACCTTGCTTTGATGTTTGAGTTTGTGTGAAACCTCCCAAGACCTTGCTGGTTTTTAGAAGTATGGGTGAATGGGAGAAATGTGCAATATTTCCTTTGTGGGGAAAAAGGTGTTCAGGTTTGCTTTTGCTAGGTTGGGGGGGGGGGGGGGGGAGGTATAGAGACCTGCACAAGGTCTGTGTGGTTGGGCTTGTTACTCGTGTTGTCTCCCTGCTTCTTTGCAGTGTAGCCTTGTGACATTTTTTCAAAGTTCATTTTGTCATCGCTCTTTTTGGGAGAGCAGTTTGAAGAGCTAGAAAGGGAACTTGCCCAGGGTGAAAAATAAAATTACGATGTGGGATTTCTGGAAACTTGTGTTTTGCTTGCTTGAAATTTGACTCAATATATGCATATATAATTATGTACATGTATGGAACTGGGTATGGCTCAGCTCTGTTATGTTAGGTTGACAATACTGTTGTTTCCATAATCACACACACACACACACACACATGTATATTTGCATACACCCTTCCATGCCCCCTCCACACACACAGTGATCCCTGCAACACCCACACCCACTCACACCCATGCTGTTATGTTGTGAATAAAAAATGGAGAGAAAAAACAACACAACCTTAAATTGTGTAATGTTTAATATGTATGACTGATTGAAAACTATGGCTGAGCGAGTGAGTGAGTGAGCAAGTTGATGTCAGTTCATCTGTGTGACTGAATGACCCAAACTGTTACCAGTATAATGTTACTTTACTGCATGTTTGTTTTCAACTGATTTTTTTTCTTTTTCTTCTTCTCTCATCTGATTCTATCTGCTGACTCAGAATATGTAACACACCAGCTAGACAGCAACAAAAAGACTTGTATAAGCAGAAAAATAATTGCCTCAAAGAAACTGTGAGCAGGTTTGGCCTAGTGGTAAGCTGTTAGGCTGGAAAGCAGATGGGCCTTGGCTTGATGCTGCTTCAGCTCCCTCTTCTCTTGAAAAGCGGTTTGTGGACGCCCTTGTGACTTTGTTCCTCACAACTAATGAAATATCGAAATGGCTCTCATCGCTGCCCATCTTAATGCAGGAATCATTCTGGGGGTGACAGTGTAGTGACAGGTATATAATCTCCCACTAACCCCCAGCCCCGCAACATGGTTCAGGAACTGTGCGAGAGTCGAGGTGGCCGTCCTGGGCTGTCCGTCCTAACAAGCCTTCTGGTTTCCGTGGACGTAAAGAATTATTGAACCGTGCTTCAGCATTGGTCACAACTTGTCCCTAATATGTCAACTGACATCTGAGGACATTAAGCATCAATTACCATCGTCACCAGCCCCCCAACTCCCATCCCTAATAAGCCTTATGGTATCTGTGGACATTAAGCACCATTTTTACTTACAAGTTACATGCATATATTGTATATAACTTCCCTGTACCCTCCCTCCCCCCTGCCCTGCCTCCTCCTCCCCCCCTCCCCCCCCCACCACAACCCAGAAAACTCGGAGCTCAAGAGCTGTGTGAAGCTTGAGGTGGACATGGGCTCCCTGTCCCTAAAAAATACTCTGTACAGTCTCTGTGGATGTAGAGCAACACTGAATGAATTGAAAGAAATGTTTAAGTTTTCTGACAGACCACTGACTTTTTGATGACGATAATGACACGTGAAAACAAACCAGCACTTTATGCAACCACTCCCAAAACACTTTTTTTATGAGAACCTGCATGAGAACAAAAGGATTTACATTGTTTTGTAAAACAGAGAATTCCTTACAGAGAAACAAAGTCAAAACCCATAAAAAGTAGAGAACTTGAACTTCTTTAAATATAGAGATTATATATGGGACACAACAGCCTGAACAAAGTACAAGTTTGGTTTGTCTGATTTTTTTTATATAAAATTATTTGTTCTACTTCTATGTAACAAGTATAGGCATATATAGTGTGTGACAAAATTTGGTTGTTGTTGAGACTAGTATTGCATTTACCATATTTGTATTCAGTCATAAAATTTAGCATCAGAGATATTATTATGCAAATTTCAAGCAATTGGTTTTTAGTGTGTGTGTGTGTGTGTGTGTGTGTGTGTGTGACTCCCCAGCATCACTTTCCAACACCTTCATCTGGAGGAAGGAATAATGGATGTCGTAAACCAGTTCTTGGAGAGAGAGAGTGTGTGTGCGTGCGTGCGTGTGTGTGTGTTCGTCTAATTTTAAAAGCTCATCTACT
>OY757558.1:5169703-5174703 GCA_963584105.1 Alviniconcha strummeri | reverse complement strand
TAGTAAATGCTCAGAGTTTGAGCAGTTGTGTGAGATGGGGTTATTTTGCATTAAAAAAGGTGGATTTTCAGTGTATTTGCAACCCCAGACAAATTGCAATAGTACTAGTAGTAGTAATATGTTTGCTGCTTTACTTATACACTTAAACAGTTCAGACATCAGAAACATCTACTATGGCGTTGCTCTTGGTTCAAACAGTTTACATCTAACATTGTTTGTTTTCTTGGATCTTGAAGACAAATTGATCCCAGCTGTGATGTCCAGGTATTTTTGCTCATTTTCCTGAGTTTGGGATACAGAACTGAACAGTTTAAAATGTAGGCTGCATTATTCAGAGAGTTCAACAGTTCAAGGAGCAAGCTGTACTCTGTCACACCATTCCTGACTGTTCATGAATATATCTAGACACCACATTCTGATGAACTTGATGGCCTGTGAGTGTGACTGACAAATATGAACAAAAATAAATGAACAATAACATGGGAATTATGTATGTTCATGAGTAGATCTAGACACCACATTCTGATGAACTTGATGGCCTGTGAATGTGACTGACTAATATGAACAATAATAAATGAACAATAACGTGGGAATTATGTATGTTCATGAGTAGATCTAGTCAACCACATTCTGATGAACTTAATGACCTGTGAGTGTGAGTGACTGACAAGTAGGAACAATAATAACAATGATAAAGAGGATTTTTAGAGAGCCCATCTACTGCACAGGATGGGAGCACAGGGTGCTTTACAATAACACTTACAACACACACACGCACACACACACACATGCACCATGAAACACACACTCACACACACACATGCATGCATGCACGCATGCACGCGTGCACAAACACACACACAGACACACTCACTGTGAAATACACACACACACGCACACACTCACCGTGAAACACACACACACACACTATATATATATATATAAATTATAATACTCAATTGTGTAAATGACCATAACATGGGAATAATGCCTGCAAATTTGTGACAATTTTTTTTTTGCTGCTGTTTCAGATTCACCCAACAGTTTTGCTCACATAGCAGTCATCAATGGGACTGCCAGAGGCTATATCCATGTTCCAGGGCACACAACTTACCACATAGAGCCCTCCACCATGTATTTTGATGATCCAGCTTTTCACACTGTTATTTATCCAGAGACCCACATGGATTTGGATCCTTACAGGTGAGCCGTATGTGTGTGGGCATCTTATCAAATCAGTTGCAGTTATAGATCATTTTAATGGGGGAGGGAAGGGGGGGGGGTGGAGACAAAGAAGCAGAGTTGTCTTACCTAACTCCAAACTTCAGTTGATCAAGAATCTGAAACAGAATGAGGCCCAGAGCGCCCCTGCAGAATCAACACACAAGGGAGTTAACTAGTGCTCAGAATAAGTAACACAAGGACAACAACAAGGCACTGAGTTGCCTATGGTAACTCTCACCTGGCATGCCGTTGTACTTGTGTTCCGTATTTTGAACACTAATCTTGTGTTACGTTTTTTGAACGCTAATTAACTCCCTTGTGTGTTGATTCGTCAGTTGAGCACTTGAGGACATCCCTCCTCCTTTCAGCTGTAACAATTAGTCATGCTGTTAGTATACTCAATTGTGTCATGCAGGTAATCACATGTTATAGCCCCGACGTACATCAGTTAAAGTAGAGTCAAGTTTGGGGGCCAGTGAAAAGTTTCAGGAAATTCCTAGCCCTGAATACCCAAAGCACCTGAAGCACTGGCGTAGACATGGAGAAGCATGTTGCACGCCAACTGTCATCAGCTTGCTCCAACTAAAAGGGGCTGAAGCAAAGAAAAACAACGTAACAACATGAACATCAGAGTAGAGTCAAGTTTGGGGGCCAGTGAAAAGTTTCAGGAAATTCCTAGCCCTGAATACCCAAGGCACCTGAAGCACTGGCTTAGACATGGAGAAGCATGTCGCACGCCAACTGTCATCAGCTTGCTCCAACTAAACAGAGTTGAATCAAAGAAAAACAATGTAACAGTATGTATATTAGTTTGGGGGCCAGTGAAAAGTTTCAGGAAATTTGTAGCCCTGAATACCCAAAGCACCTGAAACGCTCTGGCATAGACATGGAGAAGCAACTGTCATCAGCTTAATGATTGACAATTGCCATTCCAAAACAAGATCCAAAAACATAAAAGGTTCAAAAGAATGGTATTTGTGATGACAAAACACAACATCTGAATTTTCATTGTAAGCGAATGTTCAGCGTATGCCCCTTCTTCAAGCTATAAAGCTATTAACCCACTTGGCCCCAGACCAGCTGCTGCCCTTTCGCTACAAAATCCCTTGCGAAGGGAAGTAACTGTGTCAAATGATCCTGGCATACAACTTTAAAAATTAATAATAAATACCAGACCAAACTTTCAGCTCACTTCGTATTTTTCCCAGTTTGCGAATACAGTGTTCTTGTATACCCAACAGGTTTTGATTTTTTAGACTAAAACATAAAAGCATAAGAAAAAAGAAATCCCAAGTCAGAAATGTCCACATCTGAATGTCGGGTTTTGGGGGGCCTATGGGGTAACTGACTTTGCAAAATTTCCAGTTTGAATCTCCAAAGATGAAGCTCCGTGAGTTTGTTAGGGTGCCCACGGTAAATGACTGAGCCAAATTTGCAGTTCAAATCTCAAAGGATGAAGCTCCGACGCCATTGGCATTGCTAACAGTAGGGCTTTTGTTTATTTTCGGCCATCTATCGTGTGTCCACCTCGCAACTTTTAAAATTCACAGCGTCTCTCAAACTTTGCCGAACTTCGAACAAACAACATCGCCGGAAGTAGCAAACAATAGCAGAAACGAGGCTACAAATCTCGCAAGAGTCCTGTTCCTATTTGCATAAGCAAAGATGCTTGGAGTGTCTGCTAGCCGGCTGCTACTGGGTGGTCTGGGGTTTCGCGGTAAGAAAAAGAGCGGGCGGTAACGGGCGGTCTGGGGCCAAGTGGGTTAAACATTGTCATGACAAAACACAACATGCAAAGTTTCACTTTAAGCCCCTTTTACGAGCTGCAAAGCAACGTGTAAACAACAGTTAAACGGTGAAAAATGAGATGTATGATACTTATCTGCTTTTTGTCCAAACACTGGACACCAAAACAAAATAAAACAGTTTAGTCAAAAACAGAGCTGAACTAGAAGCAACAGATAGTCTGTACATTGCCTTTTAACTGTATTGATAAAGGTTCCATCTGGTGCTGTTTTCCATGAGTTGATCTGGTGCTAGTTTTGCTTTCCTTGCAGCCGCGATGCAGGTATTGTGTGTACATTAGAATAAAGTACAGTAGAATCATGTTTGCAATTTTTTGCAGGCATCGTCTGTACGTTGGAGTAAAGGACAGTAGAATCAAGTTTGCAATTTTTTTGCAGGCATCGCCGCAGTGCTGAGGTGGGGATGTGTGGCAATGATTTTGCAGCAGAGTGGATGAAGAAGCATGCAGAGTCTGTCATTGATGATGCTCCATCACATCGGGCGAAAAGGGTAGGTGTTTTGTTATACCCTCCTTATAACAAATTTGGAAAAAGGGGGGGTATACTGGAGTCACTATGTCTGTCTGCCTGTGTACCATCTGTCCATATGTCTGGCTTTGTCTTGAAGATCTCTTCTGAACTGCTCAACTTTTTGTAGCTCTTCTCATTCGTAAACAAACTGTCTCTCTCTCTCTCTCTCTCTCTCTCTCTCTCTCTCTCTCTCTCTCTCTCTCTCTCTCCTCTCTCTCTCTCTCTCTCTCACACACACACACACATACTCACACACACTTTTTCTGATCAAAAACACATTTTTTGGGAGATTTTGAATCTTCAGATTCTCACGTGCGCGCGTGCACACACACACACACACACACACACACACACACACACACACACACACACACACACACACACACACACACACACACACACAGAGTGAATAAACAGGGCAGCGACAATGTTGATGTATGCAGTATAGCCATGGGAGGGAGTCCCCCCACAAACAAGTACACCGCGGATGGCAACAGTGGGTCTGGCAGGCACGGGCGAGAGCGCCGGGCCACCATCGGGGAGAAGAACACCTGCTACCTCTACCTGCGCGCTGATCCCATTCTGTGGGAGCACGTCAAGAACAAGAAGTACAACACCAAACTGGTAAGTATTTGTCTTTATGTGTGTGTGTGTGTGTAGTGTTTGTGTGTGTTGTGTGTGTGTGTGTGTGTGTAGTGTGTAGTGTGCATGTGTGTGTGTAGTGTGAGTGTGTGTGTGTGTGTGTGTGTGTGTGTGTGTGTGTGTGTGTGTGTGTGTGTGTGTGTGTGTGTGTTTGTAACGTGTGTGTGTGTGTGTAATGTTTGTGTGTGTGTGTGCATGTGTGTGTGTGTGTTTGTAACGTGTGTGTGTGTGTGTAATGTTTGTGTGTGTGTGTGTGCATGCGTGTGTGTGTGTGAGTGTGGGTAATATGTGTGTGTGTGTGTGTGTGTGTGTAATGTCTGTGTGTGTGTGTGTGAGTGTGTGAGTGTGTGTATACACATAAGGCTTGTGTTTGTCATTGTATGCAGATATGTGATGTGATCCACATAGGCATGGGGAAAAGGAGTGGGGGTTGTGTGTGAGTGGGGCTTGTGACTCTCAGTATATGAATCTCTAAATATGTGATGTGGTGCACAGGGGCGGCAGGTGGGGTGTGTGAGCAACACAAGGACTACTCAATGGGCGGGGCTTGTGACTGTAAATATCTAAATATGGGATGTGGTCAACATGGGTGGCAGGGGGGTGGGGCATGGGGGGGGGGGGGGGGGGTGCGTCACAAAGATTACTCAGTGTGTGGGGCTTGTGACTGTCAGAATATGAATATTTATGTGATGTACACCACAGGGGTGGCAGGGTGTGTGTGTGAGCAGCACAAGGACTACCCAGTGGGCGGGGCTTTGTGACAGTATGAATATTTACGTGATGTACACCACAGGTGCAGCAGGGGGTTGTGTGTGAGAG
>OY757558.1:5146032-5169503 GCA_963584105.1 Alviniconcha strummeri | reverse complement strand
CGAAGACGGAAGAGACGAGGAGAGCGACGACGCCCATCGAGATGATCACGTGACTCCACTTCTCGAAATCTGACCACACTCACGATATATGAATTTAGACAGAACAGAATTTGATTTCTTACAAGCGAAGATATCCTACACCAAGATAATACAAGCGAAAATATTCTACACCAAGATAGTGCAGTCGACCCACAAAGGCTAGGACATAAGGTACAGGGCGTTACCGCACTAACATGGTTATAACAGACTTTGCCTGCCAGATTATGGCTGATTTCGTGAAGAGCGGGTTGTGTCAATTTGGAGAAATAGACCATGAAAGAGTACATTATTATCATTATTATTTGCTGTTTTACAAGAATGAAACAGTCTCTGGGATGTGAATGGCGCATGCTGTAATAATGATGTAACTAACACCTGGCCACACTTTGACAGATAATCTTCCGCCAGACATCGCGCAAACCCACCTCCTTAGACTAGGATTTGTGTCTCATATAATAGTTTGCGTGAAGTGACATTCGTGTCTCACATTAGTGTGCATGAAATATGATTCGAGCTTAACATATAAGTGTGCATAAAAAGTGAGTCGTTACTATGCATAAAATATAATTTGTGTCTTAGTGTCCATGAAATATGATTCGAGCTTCACATATAAGTGTGCATAAAGAGTGAGTCGTGTCTTACACATTACTGTGCATAAAATATAATTTGTGTCTTAGTGTCCATGAAATATAATTTGTGTCTTAGTGTCCATGAAATATGATTCGTGTCTCAACTCGTGCCTGAATTAGGAATGACACATTAGTGTGAATGAAGTATGAATCGTGTCTCGCATTCGTGAATGAAGTATGACTCGTGTCTCACACTCGTGCATGCATTCAAATAATGTCTCACACTCGTGCATGAAGTAGGAATCGTGTCTCACACATTACTGTGCATGAAACATTAGTGTCTTAGTGTGCATGAAGTATGAATCGTGCCTTACACTCGTACATGAAGTATGAATCGTGCGTCACACTCGTGCATAAAGTATGAGTCGTGCCTCACACATTAGTGTGCATGAAGTATGAATCGTGCCTCAAACTCGTGCACGAAGCATGAATCGTGCCTCACACATCAGTGTGCATGAAGTATAAATCGTGTCTCACACTCGTGCCTGAGGTATGAATCGTGCCTCACACGTCAGTGTGCATGAAGTATAAATCGTGCCTCACACATCAGCGTGCATGAAGGAGAAATCGTGCCTCACACATCAGTGTGCATGAAATAGAAATCGTGGCTCACACATCAGTGTGCATGAAGGAGAAATCGTGTCTCACACTCAATCTCCAGCAGGTCGACGGCTGCGCACCCGGAACGCGAGCCTCTGCATCGCAGTAACAGCCCTTCGCTAGTGACGTTGTTTGGCGACGGGGAGCGAAAGGTCAACCAGCCGGGCGCCAGGGTCCCGGTCAGCGATAGCAGCGTGGCCGTCACGATCAGCGTCACGCCAGTCACGTAACCTCTCCGCCCACCTTCACACGCCGGCATGACCACGTGACGATGCTGCCTGTCGGGTAGTGAAGACGTCCGGTTCCGGTTCCGTCTCGCGGACGGACCGGACGCACGCAGTTTGGGCTTAATTGTCTGGTTTGAGAGAAAGTGAGAACGGAGAGCAGGCTTCTTGCAGCTCAGGTCTTGTCAGGTCTTGTCAGGTCTTTTCCTCTAAGCGTGAAAGTGAAGAACAGTCACTCCTGCAAGGTGGTGAAGTGTTGCTTAATGTCCTCAGACGTCAGTAGACATATTAGGGACAAGCTGAGACCAATGCCGAAGCACGGTTCAATAAATCTTTACGTCCACGGAAACCAGAAGGCTCATTAGGACAGACAGCCCAGGACGTCCACCTCGACTCTCACACAGCTCCTGAACTATGCTCCTGCAAATAGGTCTTGTCCGTTTTAACAGCGTGAAGATGAAGAACAGTCACTCTGTTTTAATAGCGTGAAGATGAAGCACAGTCACTCTGTTTTAACAGCGTGAAGATGAAGCACAGTCACTCTGTTTTAATAGTGTGAAGATGAAGAACAATCACTCTGTTTTAACAGCGTGAAGATGAAGAACAGTCACTCTGTTTTAATAGCGTGAAGATGAAGCACAGTCACTCTGTTTTAACAGCGTGAAGATGAAGCACAGTCACTCTGTTTTAATAGTGTGAAGATGAAGAACAATCACTCTGTTTTAACAGCGTGAAGATGAAGAACAGTCACTCTGTTTTAATAGCATGAAAATGAAGAACAGTCACTCCAGCAGTTGGTCTGAAGATGAAAAGATGAAGAACAGTAACTCATGCAAGTAGGTCTTGTCCACTTTAATAGCGTGAAGATGAAGAACAGTAACTCCTGCAATACGTTGCTTTAATAGCGTGAAGATGAAGAACAGTAACTCCTGCAATACGTTGCGACTGCCCTGTGCCCAAACGCCATTCGAATTTGTCAATTCGTCACAACGTTGAACATGGACGTACGGGTTTGGGCTATAAATAAATAAATAAACTCAAGCCAACAAACTCGCAGGGTTGACAGCAATAATGAGAAAAAATGGGAACGATGAGTTGCATGTGAACACTGTTTAAGCTCATAGCACACACACACACACACACACGCACACGTTCTCCAACTCGGTAGTGGCGGAGGGCGCATAAAAGGAGGACGAGCGAAGGCGACAGTGTCCCCTTCCCCCTGTCCCCGTTCTTAGTCACCCTCCTCGCGTCCGTGGACGTAAAGCAAAATAGAGGGCGACATTGTGAGGTGTGCTTGCTGTGAGTTGGCGGGCAGCTTTAGCGGGTCGCGTGACGTCCCAAAGATGGCACCGAACAGGCAAGTGCTTACAGTGCTGTGTGTGGTTCTTCTCGGGTTGGTGTTGATGCTGCTGTACAAGGTTCAAACCCTGAACTCTCAGCCGAACCGGTCGAGCAAATTATCAGCGTTTATGAAGTTGATGAACCTGGCAGGTAAGAAGTATAGACAGGTGTTATGATGAATTACAGTCTCAGGTTTGGGGTTCTCGTGGTGGAGGTTTTTGTTCGTTTGTTTGTATAAATTTTGTTTGATTACATTTTATGTTTAAATCTTCTCACAGTATTTCCACCCGAACTAATATTAATAACCAGTTTCTGCTACAGTTATTGTGTGTGTGTGTGTGTGTGTGTGTGTGTGTGTGTGTGTGTGTGTGTGTGTGTGTGTGTGTGTGTGTCTGTGCGCGTGCGCGCGCGCGCTGGCGTGTGTGTGTGTCCTCTACGTGTGTATAGAATATTGTATTAATTTTTAGTTTAATATATATCATGTGAGCTCTCAGGGCGTTGATGAGCGCATGATTAATTTACACTATTATTATTTTGGGGTCCATGTCTTCGACTTAGTTTCTGTTCAGCTGCGCTCCTCTTTTGGTACTTTCGTTCTCTGTCCTCTTCCTGTGCGCACACACTCACTTGGTCGAAGCTTTTTCTTATGCTGCACCGTTTGTCTGGAATAGTCTCCTTTGCCGGATTAGACTGATCAGCAAACACACTCACCATCACTTCAAGCTATCCTATTGACCCTGTGTGTGTGTGTGTGTGTGTGTGTGTGTGTGTGTGTGTGTGTGTGTGTGTGTGTGTGTGTGTGTGTGTGTGTGTGTGTGAACTCTAACTCGAATTCGAAAACTTTATTTTCCAAGGATTGTAGTTTAGGTGAGAGAGAGAGAGAGAGAGAGAGAGAGAGAGAGAGAGAGAGAGAGAGAGAGAGAGAGAGAGAGAGAGAGAGAGAGAGAGAGAGAGAGAGAACGAACGAACGAACGAACGAATTTTTTATTAACGAGGGTAAAGGAATAAGTACAATACTTTTTTCATCCAGCCCTCGGGGAAAACAAAATCAACAAAAACAATCGAAAACAAAATAATTATCAACTCGAAAACTCATATTAACTATTGAGAGAGAGAGAGAGAGAGAGAGAGAGAGAGAGAGAGAGAGAGAGAGAGAGAGAGAGAGAGAGAGAGAGACAGACAGACAGACAGACAGACAGACAGACAGACAGACAGTAAAATAAAAAGCATGCATGTATGCATAATATATATTTCTAAAACATAATTATTCACAAATATTAAAAATATAAATGTTCAAATCATGTTAAAAAAGAAAAGAAAAAAAGAAAAAAAAGGGCACATATCCTTAATCAATGTTTGTTGCGATTTTTTCCATTAAGTACTGTTTAAATGTTTTTTAAAATGCTTTGTGATCTGATAATTTTTTTTATTGATAATGGTAAATTTTTCCATAGTTTTCCCCCGGAATACATCAAGCTGCATTTAAATAAATCTAATCTAGGACGGGGTACTACAAGTTTGTGTGAATGTCTGTTCTGATTTGAAACAAAGTTTGATTTGAGATTTGATGGTACGTAACCAAATACTATTTTATGCATAATAATGCCTTTATTAAATTCTAATTTCAATTTTAGCGGAAGGACATCTGAAAGTTTATAGTCGTGAGCTGTCAAAGATGTGGATTTTAGAAGGGTTAATTTAAGGGCTCGCTTGTGAATACTAAGAAGAGGTTTTAATGTGTTTGCACTAGCAGAGTCCCAGAGTGTTGAAGCATAGTCAATGATTGGTTGGATATGTGCATGAAAAAATAGTTTTCGAGCATGAGCATTTAGAAAATGTTTAATTTTTGCAAGTTTGTATAGCTTTTGAGAAACACGTTTGGTTAGTTCATTTATATGATTTGTCCAAGACAAATTATTATCAATAGTTACTCCTAAAACCTTATGTGTTGCTACTTCGACAATTTTCTCATTTCCAATATAAAGTGGCATGCGAGAAGATATGTTCTGGCGTTTTTGTCTTGTTGTTATGGTCATGTATTTGGTTTTGTACGAGTTTAGCGACATATGATTTAGTTCAGTCCATTGAAGAAGGTTATTTATACTTTCCTGTAAGCTAAGCAAAAGATTATTTAGGTTTGAGTGACTAGAGTGGATAGTGGTGTCATCAGCAAATAGTTCACATAAAGCTTTTATGAATAAGGGCAAGTCGTTTATGTAGAGAGAAAAGAGAAGCGGGCCTAACACTGAACCTTGTGGAATACCGTATTTTACGGGAAGAAAATCGGATTTAATCGTGTTTATACAAACAAGCTGTTCTCGATTTGACAAAAATGAAGAAATTAAGTGCAGGGTGTCATTGGATAATCCATAAAGAGTTAATTACCTCAAAAGTAGATCATGATCAATGACATCAAATGCCTTTGTAAAATCCACAAAATACTCCCGTAAATTCATTTTTGTTTATGTTCTTATAAGAGAGAGAGAGAGAGAGAGAGAGAGAGAGAGAGAGAGAGAGAGAGAGAGAGAGAGAGAGAGAGAGAGAGAGAGAGATAATACTTTATTACACAAGGATAAAGATTTAAGCACGAGACGGCTTTTTTGTTGTTGTTGTTGTTGTTGCAAATCTGTCCCTGATGACAAACACAGCAACACTCAATACATCAAACAAGGACACAATTGGGGGGGGAGAGAGACTTAAAAACAAAACTAATTTCTGTCTAAAACTTCACAACATACGAACATAGCAATAATACAGCAAAGTAAGACGAATTCAAAACAAATTTTCAGGAGAGAGAGAGAGAGAGAGAGAGAGAGAGAGAGAGAGAGAGAGAGAGAGAGACAGAGAGACAGAGAGACAGAGAGAGACAGAGACAGAGAATTACAAAATCATGTTAACGAATAAAGAAAAGCGAGGACCACATGGCGAACAGGTGGAGACGGACTTTTGTGGTCTCCATTTGAATCGGGATTTTTCAAGTGGATACATGGACTGTGCTATACTGACTTGGCGTATGTGTTTATGATGTGTTGCTGGGTGTTGTGGCAGTTCTGACAGGTCTGCAAGTTGATTTTGTGCGGGTAGACACCTACGAAAGGTCTGTAAACGAACACTTTTGTGTTTTATCCTTCTCGCAGAACGCCTGACCCAAGCCATTGTTGTCATTCTACGCCGGCTGCACGTGCTCTGTGGGGCACGCCGACTTTCTGTATTCACCACAGGCGCTCGAACTTCTTTACATCTCTTCTTACCTCTTCATACTTTATCGTGTTCTGTTGTTTGGCAGACGACGTGCTTGTGCTTGTGCGATAGTGGAGTGTTAAATTATACCACGAGGGCCGTACTAATAGCACACCTACGACCTACGAATAAACAGTAAAGTGCCTAGTGTCGTGTCCCCTGCTGAGGTCATTTGGGGACAGACTTATCTCGAGCGAGTCACTTAAACGCAACAGGTCCAAGGTATCGGCAGTTAACGAGGGTGACATGGACAAAAGGCCTTGTATTGACACTCTCCGCGAGAGCTTTTCTTCCCCAGGGGACTCGGACACAGCCTACAACGAGACAACGATTCCGGAGCCAGACTCCGAGTCGGAAGTTTGTCGGCTCCATAGTACTGTCCTGGATCCTGCCGGTTCAGACGACCCTGATCAGTCGAGACAGGAGATGCGGATCAGGGACAGCCTGAAGGAGGCCCTGAAAGACCCGGCGGTCGTGCAGGTCCTGAAAGGCGCCATCACGTCTTCCCTCAGAGGCGAGATCCGCAGCCTGCGAGAGGCCCTGGAGAGGAAGGAGGAGAAGGTCGGGGAGCTGAGGACAGCGGCGTCGACTGGCTTGAGCAGTACTCTCGTCGGAACAACGTTCGGATCAGCGGCATCCCTCAAAGCACCAGCGCTGTAGAGAACACCGATGCCGTCGTCAGAAAGGTTGGAGAGGCGATCGGCGTGACGATCACTGACCAGATGATTGATAGGTCACACCGGGTCGGCAAGCCGGGCTGGATGGGAAGAGATGTCCTCGTCCAGTTTACATCTTACCGGTATAAGCACCTCATCATGAAGTCGCGCAGCGGCCTGAAGAACAAGGATGCTGCTCGCTTGGGGCTGTCTCCTGCCGGTGTCGTCAGGCAGCCGGAGTCAGCAGCTGCCGCGGCGGCTATGCCGGTTCCATCTCCAGCGGGCAGGGTCTACATTAACGACGATCTCACAGCGGGCAGGGTCTACATTAACGACGATCTCACAGCGGGCAGGGTCTACATTAACGACGATCTCACAGCGGGCAGGGTCTACATTAACGACGATCTCACAGCGGGCAGGGTCTACATTAACGACGATCTCACAGCGGGCAGGGTCTACATTAACGACGATCGCACACGCGAAAGATGTAGAGTCGCCGCCAGAGCCAGACAGTTGAAGAGAGACAAGAAAATAAAGGATACCTGGGTACGTGATGGCGAGATTTATGTGAAAAACAACGATGACTCTATCAACAAACTGTCCACAAGCCGCCAGCTGGATGTGTTCGGTTAGTTAATAGCCTATCGGATTAATAGTTAATGAATTGATGGGTGACTGACTGACTGACAGAATGCTAACCAGTGTTTAATGGTTGTGCCAAGAGTTACGTAACCAAACGGTACATAACAGTTGATGTTTGTACTTTGAAGTGTTGGGATATAGTTTGATTTCGTCTGAAGATTATGAACTGGTGTCAAAGGGAGAGCACAACACTTTTGTTTGTAGTCTAAATTATATTAGGAATTGGCATCAAGAATTTTACGGCACGTTTGTGGAGAGAATACAGCTGCTTCATGTGCGCGCAGGCACATCCATCCCACGCTTTTGAAACATAGTTCATATGTGACATAAGGTGTGCGAAGAGGAAAGCTGATTTTTGGCTGACAATTTGGCTCAGTTTCGAAATCCCACAGTACAACGCGTGACGTCATGTTCTCGGAACCGATTGTGTGTCGCACTGCACCGGTCTGTAACACTGACAGTCTTGTGTTATCATTTATTCTCATGGCCTTGAGACATTATAGTTTATACGTCCAGGATCCTGGTGGACACGTTGGTATTTTTCATTAACTGAATACTTTGTGTTTTGCGTCTGTTCAGGATCACGAACAGTAGTGCTTGCTTTTACTTCGCCATAATACTGACTAGTTCATACTGTGAAGCCCTTTTGGGAGTGATATTGAGTCCAGAGTTTGTGAACCTGTATGTCCATTATGCAGGCCGGGGTCTTTTGTTTTTTCGCTGGTGGCAGCGGCGCTTTGAATTCCAACCGGCACGTGTGGCAGTGGAAGGAAGAAGCAATGTTGCTAAATATGCATGCATAACTTCAGATCTCACTTCCAACGAGATTTCTTAGCCTATTGCACTAGGCCAGTCAGTGTGCATTTAGCGATGGCGTGCGTTGGCTGCTCGTTGAACAATTTTTCTGTCTTTTTGCTCAGTTTAAAACAACAACAAAATCTCATGAAAATTATGTTTTCCTGTATCCATTTTCCAATATGGCCATATCCCCCTCCCCCAATAATAATAATAATAAATAAATAAATAAATTAATAAATAAAATAATGAGAGAAAAACAACAACAACAACAACAACAAAAACAACTGTATTTTATACTGGTAAAGGGAGCGGGTTGACAGGTATGCTACGTACTCGACGCTCGCTCTGCACTCTACAACTCTCTCTACCCACTTACGACATGGCGACCGCAGCTTATGCTTCCAACATGGCGGCGTAGCGACAAAACGTGACGTCAGCGCTCGGAACCGATAGCGCAGTCATGATTGTGGCAGTAAATGCTGCCACACGGAGTCAGAGTCTCTGGTATTAATTAGTTACTGAGTAAAAGTAACGCACTCATATCAGGAATTATAATTAAGTTGTTCGCGTGCACGACCGAGCACACGCGCGCGCGTACACACGCACGCATTTACGCCACAAGCACGCACCGCACAGGTGTGTACAGAAATAAACTACCATTAAAACGCACTGCTGAATACACACTGCGGATAGGGTGTCGATGTGCTCCTTACCAGCCACTGAAGGATGGCGTAGCGGTGCCGACATCACGGTGTAGGGTACACTCCAAGCACTGGTTTACGACATCATTCCTTCAGCCACTGCCGTATTTAGTTACACCAAAGGGTCCAGAAAACTGTCGGCTAACGAGCAGGTGTTTGTTGGTAGTAAGGGGACTGCACTCTCGGTAAGAGCCTTCGGGCATGGACCTGTATATATTGGTCCTTGCCTGCGGGTGTGGCGCAGAGTAGGCACGCTTTTGTTGGGGGTACAGTGAGCACGTGGGCAAGATGACGGATACACGTAAACAAAAGGCAGAGAAGGCATCAGAAATGCCGATCAAGCACTCACTGTTCGTGGGGAACATGCACATTGGATATAAGGTTCACCCAGCTGGTAGTCTAGTATAAATAATAATAGGTGCATGCCAGAAGATCTCAAAGTGTCGCAGATCGGCTCTTCTCCGCCGCCGCCTCCATTCAGGGGACTTCACTCTCCAGGAGTAAGAAAACACTGCCAAATTATCTTCGCCTGTTATTTCCGGAAATCTTCTATTTCAACCCATAAACTTTCAGTATGCTGTGACTCAAGGTCAGCACGCCTGGAAGCACACCGTGTATCCGCGTTCCGAAGTTATCAGCCGGAGCTTCCAGCGAGGTCCAGCCGGAGCAGGCAGAAGCAAAACTCGAACCAGGTAAACTACATCGATTTACGTCAGATATACGTATTGCACTTCTAACAGATCATGGTTGGAACGGAGAAGCTTCCCCGTGTCCTGTGGTGTAAATGTCTTGACATTTGGTTTCTTGTACACCTCACAATCAACATTTTCATTTTTGATTTCGGCCGTTTGCAGGCAAAATTGCACTTTCTTCAAAAACGACAGGACAATGCAGTCACTTGGTGCAATTTCATTCTTGTCGCTATGTTATTGAATATCTCATGCGTGATATAATGAACTATCACTGTCTAAGAGTATTCAGACGTCGCGTTAAAAGGATAGGAAAACACTCGCCCCGTTTTTCTATGTTCCGAACCAGAGTGCATCTGTTCCGATGCTGAGCTGTGTTGTGTTCTGACCCAGGCGGGGCGATTTTTCTTCTTGCCAATTAGTATAAGCCATTCCAGACGGGTTGTCAACGAGGTCGGAAGATTCAGTCTTACAGATGGAGTCGAATGGAGTCGAATAACGTCAATCTTATCGAACTACTTCGTCAACTTTCGCCGAGTGGATATATTACACCTCGTCGAAACAATGCCATATTCTCATGTCATGTTGAGTAAAACCTGAATAACAAATAACGGACTTTGCAACAAATACCTACTTTGAACACAAACCATACAAAAATGCAATCCTTTCGGGTGTTTGTGACGTGATTAGCAAATTAATTGATAATAACAAGAGGATCAGACGTGTAGTGTTCTCTTCTTTATATTAGCATTCTTTGCAAAACAATCAGAATTATGTAATGGAGTGGAGTGGTCAAAGGACAAGACACAGGCAGCGGAGTCAATAAAGTGGAGACCACAGCAGGCGTATGGCAGCAATCAGTTTTTACTTGTTCAGCCGCAGACAGTTTTCAACACACACAAAATCCTCACGCTCACGCATAGATAAGAGAACGGCGCGGGCCACAGGGAACACACGCTATCGCTACAGTAAAATCGCCCCTCTGGACCACAAAATGGCTGACAATTGTGTTTCCCTGGCCCGCACAAATACACTTTCCTCTACAATAACTAAACCAATTAAAACATGAAAAACATCAAATAAAAGCTACAGTTACAATCTTTTAAACCGTATAAACAAAATGTACACACATGACTTATTTTATTTACAACAAGAGTGGGAAGCGTGGCTTGCGCCTGCCTATATACAGATTCGTACAACTAAATCACAACTAACACAATGTACAAAATATAAATGTCATTAAAACTTACATCGGAATAAAGAGCACGCTCCCACGGTTAAAATGGTACATAACAATTACAATACAACGCTCTGTAAGAGAAGCAAGACAAACTCAAAGACTAGCATTAAAACAATCGGTGCGAACTTTCGCCTGGGGCGCGTAACCTTAGTCGCAGCAGCGCTGATAGTGATATTAAGTAGTCTATGAATACAACTTAGCTTCTACAGTACACAATACTTAATAAGTTAATTTCAACCCAAAATAAACACTAAACATGAAGTCAGCTAAGTAAAATACTATACGATAACGCATTGATCGACACGGAATTACTTTAATCGAATCAAAACAACATTTCACTACCATTTACTAGTACTAAACAAAGCGCGCCATGCAGACGACGGCTATAAAAGAATGGACCTAGAGAGGCATCGGCTACTAATTAAGCTCGATCCGGTGTCTGAATAAACGTTAAATAAACATTCTAAGATGCCAAATTATATTATACATAGCTTAGTGCATAAAAAGGACTAGATAGACAAAGAGTAGGTAAACAACCAAGCGGTCAAAATGTTGCGCGCACTGGCGGCTATCGCCGGTCGGCTGTGTGAAGGCCATGTGGCGTTACGCCACACGCCGCGCTTCAAAACAAAAGCGTCGTCTGCTCCGGTTCCCGGGTTACTAAAGTACAGTAATGAAATTGCATTGATCCGTTAAGCGGGGCGGGATTATTGTAAAAACGTACAAAGAGCACTTGCTCACATCCCCCCCCTACTCTACCACTACCAGCGTCCTCGCTGAGTAAAAACACCAATCTGTCAGGCGACGTATTTAACGTAACAACCTAGAATGGGCTAAGATCTCCGGCTGAACCGGGAAACAAAATCAATCCTTTGACTAACATATATTTAATATGAGAGTCCGCAATTTCAAATAAGACCAAATCAGAGGCGGCATTATGCCTTAGATCAACAGAGGGTTGTTATTTAAACAATGATCCTCTAATATCTACAACCTACTGAAAAAGGCCTGAGTATATACTGAAGCAACCGGTCACTGAGTTATCACATTTCACAATCCATTTAGGTCACCAAAAAAATCCGCACTTTTTGCCAGTAAAACAGGCAGTTAGACTAGAAGATTTGCATTTAAGCAAAATTCTCCTAAGTACCGTTGTTTCCGACACATTGCACCTACAAAATAGCCAAGATAAAAACATACCATGAACCTAGCAATACAAATGGCATCTGACATAAAAATCATGAACACTGTATAAAATGCAATCACACACATGTCATGTCAACAAAACAGCTAATTTCAAAACACTTACGGTACTGCGCCAGGTAACTTTGCGGTCGGGTTACTGTTGAATAATGTTCTTCTCTGCCAGACGTCGTGAGCGTCTAGGCAGAGGCACAGGTGGTCGCTGGATGACATGTGTCACTACTGGCACAGCAACAGCAGCACGAGCTGGATTCTTCGGTGTTAACACGCATAGTTCATCGTCACTGTCTGACTCAGTCACTGACGTCTGGCCGCGGAGATGGAGACTGCTGGCCGGCGGCGTCGATGGTGTTGGTGGCTAGCCGGGGTCGTCGATGGTGCTGGTGGCTAGCCGGGGTCGTCAGTTGTGGTACCGCGACATCGGTGGTGTTGGTGGCTAGCCGGGGTCGTCGGTGGTGATGGTGGCTAGCCGGGGTCGTCGATGGTGCTGGTGGCTAGCCGGGGTCGTCAGTTGTACCGCGACATCGGTGGTGTTGGTGGCTAGCCGGGGTCGTCGGTGGTGCTGGTGGCTAGCCGGGTCGTCAGTTGTGGTACCCGGCGTCGGTGGTTGGCCATCATCATCAGGGTTGTCTGCTGCGGTCTGGGCCGTGGTCACTCAACCTGCTGTGGTCTCGGGTCGCTCCGCTCATCCTGCTCTCGCAGCGCCAAAGTTGTAATGGTGTGGCGTCGTCGACAGGATAAGACACAGGCAGCGGAGTCAATAAAGTGGAGACCACAGCAGGCGTATGGCAGCAATCAGTTTTTACTTGTTCAGCCGCAGACAGTTTTCAACACACACAAAATCCTCACGCTCACGCATAGATAAGAGAACGGCGCGGGCCACAGGGAACACACGCTATCGCTACAGTAAAATCGCCCCTCTGGACCACAAAATGGCTGACAATTGTGTTTCCCTGGCCCGCACAAATACACTTTCCTCTACAATAACTAAACCAATTAAAACATGAAAAACATCAAATAAAAGCTACAGTTACAATCTTTTAAACCGTATAAACAAAATGTACACACATGACTTATTTTATTTACAACAAGAGTGGGAAGCGTGGCTTGCGCCTGCCTATATACAGATTCGTACAACTAAATCACAACTAACACAATGTACAAAATATAAATGTCATTAAAACTTACATCGGAATAAAGAGCACGCTCCCACGGTTAAAATGGTACATAACAATTACAATACAACGCTCTGTAAGAGAAGCAAGACAAACTCAAAGACTAGCATTAAAACAATCGGTGCGAACTTTCGCCTGGGGCGCGTAACCTTAGTCGCAGCAGCGCTGATAGTGATATTAAGTAGTCTATGAATACAACTTAGCTTCTACAGTACACAATACTTAATAAGTTAATTTCAACCCAAAATAAACACTAAACATGAAGTCAGCTAAGTAAAATACTATACGATAACGCATTGATCGACACGGAATTACTTTAATCGAATCAAAACAACATTTCACTACCATTTACTAGTACTAAACAAAGCGCGCCATGCAGACGACGGCTATAAAAGAATGGACCTAGAGAGGCATCGGCTACTAATTAAGCTCGATCCGGTGTCTGAATAAACGTTAAATAAACATTCTAAGATGCCAAATTATATTATACATAGCTTAGTGCATAAAAAGGACTAGATAGACAAAGAGTAGGTAAACAACCAAGCGGTCAAAATGTTGCGCGCACTGGCGGCTATCGCCGGTCGGCTGTGTGAAGGCCATGTGGCGTTACGCCACACGCCGCGCTTCAAAACAAAAGCGTCGTCTGCTCCGGTTCCCGGGTTACTAAAGTACAGTAATGAAATTGCATTGATCCGTTAAGCGGGGCGGGATTATTGTAAAAACGTACAAAGAGCACTTGCTCACAATTAGTTCAGCTTTTCAAAAGGATTAGATCTCAGCAAATAACTCTGTCTCCCCCCCCCCCCCCCCACCCCATATATGTATTCATCTTTCACAATTATATCAAGTTTGAGTTAGTTGCACTGTCAGGCCCCAAACAGCCCAGCATTCGCGCGCGTGGAGTGCGATAGCATTTCGAGTCAGGCCTTCAGACAAAGATACTGCCACACATAGGGCTTGGTACTGACGTAGAGTAAAGCGGTACATCTCGTGCCATTCCGGTGCCTGCAGATAGCATCGAAATATTGCCAAAAACAGGACAATTTTATGTTTTCGGCAGCCTGTATGAATTGTTAGAATGATGATCTTTTGAACAAATTGACAATCCCGGAAACCGAAATTTGCTATGTAAATGTGTTTTGACTGCAGTCTAGGCTACTATTTAATGTCTTCAAATAAGTTCAAATCTGCCAGAGCCTCTGCTAGACTGTTGAGACTTTCGGTACGGCGGTACTGGCAATAAAAAAATAAACTGAAAAATTCAGAACCAACCCTCAGTCAGCCGGTACAGTCAACATTGCCTAGACCTAATAATATTATTACAATGTGCCCGCGAGTTTTATCACATTCGTTTCTTTCAGTATGTGTATGCGCCACTGACGTTTGATCTGGATCTAGTTTCCTAGTAACGACGTTCACGTTCCTCAGTGCTGATGTCGGCAAAACAATCGATCCTGTAGCCTACTGACGATTCACCCTTACAGACTGTAATCAGACCTACTTTTGTTGCTAATTTTGGCCTCATTCCCTATGCTGGTGGTTTTGATAGTTTTCTCAGCTGTTTCAATGATTTCTTCGTTTGAAGCGGACGATAATACGATTTGGTCGGGGTGGGCGAGAGAAGCAAATAAAAACATACAACTGTAGGCATCGTTACGCCATACTGACGCAGCTGGATCTAAAATGAAAGCGGAGCGGGAGAAAATCGTTCAGCACAGGGCACAGCTGCTTTCTCCAAACAGAAAAGAAACGGTCCGGTAGCTATTATATTATTGATCGCTTTTATATAGCGCTATTCTCCGCTCTCGAGCAGACTCACTGCGCTCGCATGTGATTCTACATGAGTGAATAGCTTTTTATAGCGCGTTTTGAATATCCACCGAAGTGGTGTACGTACAGCGCTGGCATGGCTGGTACCACAAGAATCTGCTGCCATCTCGGCGCGTTCTGTGTACACCATACAACCATGCACTGTGTCACTTCATGTAAAGCCACATACCAAAGGTGTATGCGTGTTTAGCTGTAACCTGCCACCTGCGCTTTTGGCAGAATGACCGGGATCTTTTACGTGCTACTGCGGTAACACGGGGGTGGAACGGATACCGAAATAGAGTCAGCACAGAAAATTGACCCTGGAGTAGAAAATTCTCCCGCCGCTCCAGCAGGGATTCGAACCCGCGACCTTTCGATCACGAGTCCGGCGCTCTAACCACTGAGCTATCCCCGCTCCCCAATCAGCTATCTTGTAGTCAGCACTCATACTTTGGGACCTGTCCATTTGATGAGGGGGCGAGGAGGAAGGGGGTGGGGGGGGGGGGGGGGGGGAGGGGGTCACGGGAAAACCTCCCCGTTCCAACCATGATGATCTGTTAGAGGTGCAATAGCTACATTTGACGTAAATCGGTGTAGTTTACCTGGATCGACGTTTTGCTTCTGCCTGCTCCGGCTGGGCCTCGCTGTAACTTGAACTCGGGCTGAAAACTTCGGAACGTGATACACGGTGTGGTTCAAACTCCAAGCACTGGTTTACGACATTCTTCATCCACTGCCGTATTTAGTTACGCCATAGGGTCCAGAAAACTGTCAGCTAACGAGCAATTTTTTGTTAGTGCTCAAACAGAAAGCGTTTGTTACAAACAATTCAAATAAAACAAGGCGTGTCATTTACAGCCGCTAACAAAGTTTACACCAGCACAAATATAACCACAATCGTTTGAATCGAGACGGAACTCTTCCTTTTACTCGGGTTGGATGCGTCTCATATAGTTTGTTACAAACAGCTCAGATTATATCAGACGTTTGTTTTATAACTGACCGTGTTGCCTACGCCAGCTCAAATAAAACCACAATCGTTTGAATCGAGAAAGAACTCTCTTTTTTTCTTTTTCTTGTTACCCGGGGTGGATGCGCCTCATGATCACGTGCGTGCCTGGGCGCTAGGTTGTCTCCATAGTCTTATCAGTACCCGAACCTTTCGGAGGGCTGGGCCTCGCTGTCACTTGAGCTCGGGCTGAAAACCTCGGAACGTGGATACACGGTGTGGTGGTTATCGCCCAATGCATCAAAGCGATTCTGTACCCGGATTGCAGTCTGCAGGGCGGGTAGCGAGGCTTGAGGGGGTACGAGGAGGTGGGGAGGGCGATGAAGGAGGGGTGCCGTGGGGGTGTGAATGAGGGGGGTGGCCATCCGTAGCGTCGCGACGACTTGAGCCGGTTTAAAGGTAGGTAGAATGGTAGGTAGGTAGGTAGTGTTGCTTAATGTCCTCAGATGTCAGTTGACATATTAGGGACAAGCTGAGACCAATGCCGAAGCATGGTTCAGTATTGCTTTACGTCCACGGAAACCAGAAGGCTCGTTAGGATGGACAGCCCAGGACGGCCACTTCGACTCTCACACCGCTCCTGAACTATGACCGGTTTAATGAACACGGTTATAAACTATGCTACGGAAAGCCCTCCGACCCACTGCGCGGTTATAGTTATGTGCACGATTCGAATTTACGACAGCCCCGCCAAAAAAGCTACTGATGAGTAGATATCAAATTACAGGCATTATTTATGTACATATAGGCATGAATGAGTGAGTGAAACGTTATACATGAGAATGTTTACACAGACATAGCGTGTTCAATGAGACAGAGAGAGAGAGAGAGAGAGAGAGAGAGAGAGAGAGAGAGAGAGAGAGAGAGAGAGAGAGAGAACTCGAACTCGAAAACTTTACTTACAAGGATTGTAGTTTAGGTTCAGTCAAAAACCTGTCTAACAACTAGTTAAGCTACTGATGAGAGAGAGAGAGAGAGAGAGAGAGAGAGAGAGAGGAGAGAGAGAGAGAGAGAGAGAGAGAGAGAGAGAGAGAGAGAGAGAGAGAGAGAGAGAGAAGTTAAATTTTTGCTTTGTATGTTTGATTTTTGTACATGTACTTTAACCAGCTGCCCCCGCCCCCATCATGTTCTTTGTAAAGCGCTGAGGGCTTTTTAAGAATTTGCGCTTTAGAAATGATCGTTATTATTATTACTCTGGCTAGTGTTATTTATCACCCTTGGAGACATGAGTGAACTCACATGGAGTGCTAACAGTTCTTCAGTCAGAAAAGGACCGGATGTGTCTTGCTGGAGTGTATGCACACGAAGAAACTGAGATAAGCAGGAGCTGTGTCAGAAGGGGCGGGGGGCGGGGGGGTGGGGGGGTGAGTGACGTGAATGAACTCTGTGAAACTGTATTAAACAGTTACTTATTCGTGCTTATAATATCTCTTTGTGGTACTGTCGTGTTTATTTGTGTTTGTAGTATAGCAAGGACTGGCTGTTAGACAGGTCCAGATGGACCTAACGCTACTATCCTTCAGTATTAAAATTGTCGAGTTCGAGTTCGAATGCTGTTGTTGTTGATCGCTTTTATTTAGCGCTATTCTCCGCTCTCGAGCAGACTCACTGCGGTCGCATGAGCGTATGATGATGATGAATTGATGCTTAATGTCCTCAGATGTCATGAGACATATTAGGGACAAGTTGTGACCAATGCCGAAGCACGGTGCAATAAATCTTTACGTCCACGGAAACCAGAAGGCTCGTTAGGACGGACAGCCCAGGACGTCCACCTCGACTCTCACACAGCTCCTGAACTATGATGAGCGTATGTTGTTGTTGAGTTGATGCTTAATGTCCTCAGATGTCATTTGACACATTAGGGACAAGTTGTGACCAATGCCGAAGCACGGTTCAATACGTAAGGTGTATGCGTGTTTAGCTGTAACCTGCCACCTGCACTTTTGGCAGAATGACAGGGATTTTTTACGTGCTACTGTGGTAACACGGGGGTGGAACGGATACCGAAATAAGAGTCAGCACAGAAAGTCGACCCTGGAGAAGAAAATTCTCCCGCCGTTCCAGCAGGGATTCGAACCCGCGACCTTTCAATCACGAGTCCGGTGCTCTAACCACTGAGCTATCCCCGCCCCCGATGAGCGTATGAGCGACTATGCCTTTTTATAGCGCGTTTTTGAGTATCCGAAGTGGTGTACTTACAACGTTGACACATGGCTGTAGGCCTACCTGCCACGTGAAACTGCTGCCGTCTCGGCGCGTTCTGTGAACACCATACAACCATGCAGCGTGTCACTTCATGCAGAGCCACATACGTAAGGTGCATGCGTGTTCCGTAATGTAATCGTCCTGTCGGTAAAGTAATGTAATCGCCCTGCCGTAATGTAATGTAATCGCCCTGTCGTAATATAATCCCCTTGCCGTAAGGCAATCGTCCTGTCGGTAATGTAATGTAATCGCCCTGCCGTAATGTAATGTAATCGCCCTGTCGTAATGTAATGTAATCGCCCTGTCGTAAAGTAGTGTAATCCCCTTGCCGTAAGGCAATCGTCCTGTCCGTAATGTAATGTAATCGCCCTGTCGTAATGTAATGTAATCGCCCTGCCGTAATGTAATCCCCTTGCGTAAGGCACTCGTCCTGCCGTAATGTAATGTAATCGCCCTGCCGTAATGTAATGTAATCGCCCTGCCGTAATGTAATCGCCCTGTTGTAATATAATGTAGTCGTCCTGTCGTAATGTAATGTAATCGCCCTGCCGTAATGTAATGTAATCGCCTTGCCGTAATGTAATCGCCCTGTTGTAATATAATGTAGTCGTCCTGTCGTAATGTAATGTAATCGCACAGCCATAATGTAATCGCCCTGTTGTAATATAATGTGGTCGTCTTGTTGTAATGTAATGTAATCGCCCTGAGGAAAGTAATGTAATCTCCCTGCCGTCATTTAATTCAATCACCCTGCCGTAATGTAATGTAATCGCACTGCCGTAACGTAATTTAATCGCCCTACCGTAATGTAATGTAATCGCACTGCCTTTTCGTTTCCTAGATGACGAGACGGTGCCAGTAACAGCACCACCGGCCACAGCCACAAAGAGTCAGGTACCGCGGACCATCTCTCGTGAAGAACAGATCAAAGCCGGCAACACTTTGCGAGAGTGAGTTGTTAGTCTTATGTATTCTTACAGCCAACCGACAGCTGCCCCAAGACACAATTAATCTAGACGTTAATTCAACTAATGCCTGTGAGCCGGTTTGGCGTAGCGGTAAGGCGTTAGGCTGGTAAGCGGAAGGACCTCGGTTCGATACCGCTTCGGCTCTCCTTTCTCTTCAAAAAAGTTGTGGTTTGTGGACGCTGTCTTGTGACTTTGTCCATCACTTCCTACTGAAACATTAAAATGGCTCTCATCGCTGCCCGTCTTAAAGCAGGAGTCATTCTGGTGGTGACAGTGTAGCGATAGGTATATAATCTCCCTCTTCCCCCACCTCTATATCCCCTTCCCCCCTTCTCCCCCTTCTCCCCGTCCCTAATAAGCCGTACGGTTTCTGTGGACGTTAAGCACCATGTGTACTTACTAATGCCCTATTCACATGTGATGTAGGCCATGATAAATTGCCTGTGGTGTTGTAGTCCATTCTCACTCACGACATGTTCCTTCAGAGCGCTGACTAGAGTGAGGGGAAGACACTGAAAAGAAGAAAAGAAGGGCGGGAAGAGAGGGAAAGAAAGAAAGAAAGAAAGAAAGAAAGAAAGAAAGAAAGAAAGAAAGAAGGAAGGAAGGAAGGAAGGAAGGAAGGAAGGAAGGAAGGAAGGAAGGAAGGAAGGAAGGAAGGAAGGACGAAAGGAAGAAAGAAAGAAAGAAAGGAAGGCAGGAAGGAAGGAAAAAGGGAAGGAAAAAAGAAGGAAGGAAGAAGGGAACTTACGAAGGAAGAAACAAAGAAAGAAAGACAGACAGAAAGAAAAAAAGGAAGGAAGAAAGAAACAAAGAAAGAAAGAAGGAAGGAAGGAAAGAACGAAAGGAAGAAAGAAAGAAAGAAAGCGACAAAGAAGGAAAGAAAATAAGAAACGAAGAAAGAAAGAAAGAAAGAAAAGAAAAAGAAAAAAGAAGTCAAACTTTACACGGTTTACAACCTGGAGATAATATGTCAACCATCTGACCAACGCAAAATCAAGCCTATAGTCAGCGCAAACAGCAGACAAAGGCAAGAAGATCAGTTGCAGCCCTTACGATCCAGCGCGTGAACCTGATTGTCACGTTCTTGGGCTTTGTTTCAGACTGCTAGCCCGTCGACCTGTGTCCTACACGTGTAAAAATATCCGGGTCTTGAAGAACAGAGTGGAAGGGGCCTGGAGATACTGCAACGACGGTGTCTACGTGGTAACAAAACCCTGCTTGGTCTACTCGTTTGGGTAAGAGTGCAGCTAAATTTGATCCTCTTCCTCTGTCTCCGACATCACCCCCCTCCTCTCTCTCTGTCTATCTCTGTCTCTGTCTCTCTGTCTCTGTCTGTCTATCCGTCTGTCTGTCGGTCCGTCCGTCTGTCTGTCTCTCTCTGTGTCTCTGTCTCTTTCTGTCTCTGTCTCTCTCTGTTTCTGTCTGTCTGTCTGCCTCTCGCTCTCTCTGTTACTTTATCGGTCGGTTGGCAAAATGCGTCTGTCTTTTTGCATCTTTCTGGCTTTCTCTGTGTGTCTCTTGCCTGCCTCTCTCTGTTACTGCATCAGTCTGTCTATGGTCAGCATGCATCTGTCTGCATCTCTCTGTGTGTCTCTTGCCTGCTTCTCTCTGCCTATGGTCATTATGCGTCTGCCTGCAAGTCTCTGACTGTCTGTCTCTTGCCTGCCTCTCTCTGTTACTGTATCAGTCTGTCTGTGGTCAGCATGCATCTGTCTGCATCGTTCTGACTCTGTCTGTCTCTGGCTCTCTGACTCTCTGACTGTCTGGCTGGCTGTATAAATAAGAGATTTCTCATGTTTACAGGGTCAACTATGACTTCACCTTTGAGGATAAGATGGCAGAGCTGGGCTGTGAAGTTCTGTCCTTCGACCCCAGGTAAGCAAGCGGCTCAACACAGACTGCTTTTCAATGACATCAGCAACAACTCCAACAATAACTGTACCATCACAGACAGTATCAGCATCAGCACCAGCAGTATCAACGTTTACATGACCAGAATGGGAATGACAACCATTACGAGGAAAAGGACTGTCATACCACTACTGCGACTGCCGTCGCTACACTGATGGCGGCAGTGGCCATGTGATGATGATGATGAGACGATCAAAAATGCGGATATAACTATTATCATCGGCAGCAATAGTACTAGTAGTCTAGGCAACAGCCTTTTTGTCTTCGGTAATGTTTGTCCATTTATTCTCTTCGGTCCATGGCGGTTCCCGTCATCGGTAAGATTGGTACCAAGCTGTTTGTGTCTTCAGTAATGTCTGTCCATTCTCTTCGGTCCATAGCTGTTCCTGTCTTCGGTAAGATTGGTACCAAGCTGTCTGTGTCTTCAGTATTGTCTGTCCATTCAGTCTCTTCCGTCCATGGCTGTTCCTGGCTTATGTAAGATTGGTACCAAGCTGTTTGTGTCTTCAGTAATGTCTGTCCAGTCACTTCGGTCCATAGCTGTTCCTGTCTTCGGTAAGATTGGTACCAAGCTGTTTGTGTCTTCAGTAATGTCTGTCCATTCACTTCCGTCCGGATCCTCAATGGCTGTTCCTGTCGTCAGTATGATCTGTACCATGGCTGTTCCTGTTGTCAGTATGATCTGTACTATGGCTGTTCCTGTCGTCAGTATGATCTGTACCAAGCTGTTTGTGTCTTCAGTAATGTCTGTACCATGGCTGATTTCTCTTCAGTGAGGTCTGTACCATGGCTGATTTCTCTTCAGTGAGGTCTGTACCATGGCTGATTTCTCTTCAGTGAGGTCTGTACTATGGCTGTTTTGTCCTCAGTATGATCTGTACTATGGCTGTGTATTCAGTAATGTCTGTACCATGACTGTTTTGTCTTCAGTAATGTCTGTACCATGGCTGTTTTCTTTTCAGTAATGTCTGTACCATGACTGTTTTGTCTTCAGTAATGTCTGTACCATGGCTGTTTTGTCTTCAGTAATGTCTGTACCATGGCTGTTTTCTTTTCAGTAATGTCTGTACCATGGCTGTTTTCTTTTCAGTAATGTCTGTACCATGACTGTTTTGTCTTCAGTAATGTCTGTACCATGGCTGTTCCCGTCATTAGTAAAGTATGTTCATGGCTGTTCCTGTCTTTAGTAAGGTGTGTTCATGGCTGTTCCTGTCTTTAGTAAAGCATGTTCATGGCAGTTCCTGTCTTTAGTAAGGTGTGTTCACGGCTGTTCCTGTCTTTAGTAAAGCATGTTCATGGCTGTTCCCATCTTTAGTAAGGTGTGTTCACGGCTGTTCCTGTCTTTAGTATGGTGTGTTCATGGCTGCTCTTGTCTTTAGTAAAGTGTGTTCATGGCTGTTCCTGTCCGTAGTAAGGTGTGTTCATGGCTGTTCCTGTCCGTAGTAAGGTGTGTTCATGGCTGTTCCTGTCTTCAGTAATGTCTGTACCGTGGTTATTCTTGGTCTTCAGTAAAGTCTGTAACATGGCTGTTCCTGTCGCTGGTGTATTTGGAACACTGACACATGCCTGTGTGTGTGTGTGTGTGTGTGTGTGTGTGTGTGTGTGTGTGTGTGTGTGTGTGTGTGTGTGTTCACCAACTTTCCCATTTGTGTCTGGACAGCATGAAGATGGCTGACCATCGGCGAAGCCCTCAGGTGATGTTCTACGCCACTGGACTCGGACACGAAGACACTGACACCTTCGATCCTCACCTGGACAGCTACGTCAAGAAGAAGACCACGTGGAAAATGCGAACATTGCAATCGCTGCTGAGACAACATAATCACACAGAGGTTGGTATGGTGTTGGCGACAACAAGAACCATATGTAGAAGGCAACAGAGAGTTACAGTTTCGGGATGCCCATCGCTGCTGAGACAACATAATCACACCGAGGTTGGTATGGTGTTGGCGACAACAAGAACGATGTGTAGGACGCAAGAGAGAGTTACAATTATAGATGTCAGTCACTGCTGATCATACAGAGGTTGGTGTCGGTGAAAGCAGCAACTAGTATACAGTAGAAGGTTCCGGGCCGCCAGACGCCTCATCGGTATCAACCGTTTCCTGAAGGGTGGGTTGGGTTCGGATACCCATTGGATGGGCCATGCTTTGTCTCAGTTTCTGAAACGTTATAATACCGATTGGATGGGCCATGCTTTGTCTCAATTTCTGAAGCATTATAATACCCACTGGATGGGTCATGCATAGTCTCAATTTCTGAAACTTTATAATGCCCACTGAATGGGTCATGCATTCTTAGTCCCAGTTTCTGAATAATATCCACTGAATGGGTCACATTTAGTCTCAATTTCTGAAACATTATAATACCGACGAAATAGGTC
>OY757558.1:5136181-5145832 GCA_963584105.1 Alviniconcha strummeri | reverse complement strand
GTTCACAATCAAACGAATGTGGCCTGTTCAGTGGGCACTGTAACGGTTCACAATCAAACGAATGTGGCCTGTTCAGTGGGCACTGTAACGGTTCACAATCAAACGAATGTGGCCTGTTCAATGGGCACTGTAACGGTTCACAATCAAACGAATGTGGCCTGTTCAATGGGCATTATAACGGTTTACAAAGTAAGTGTAAGGCCGATTCAAGGGGTATTGTAACGTTTCACAAAGTAAGCCTACGGCCCATCCAGTGGGTATTGTAACGGTTCACAAAGTAAGCCTATGGCCCATCCAGTGGGTATTGTAACGGTTCACAAAGTAAGCCTACGGCCCATCCAGTGGGTATTGTAACGGTTCACAAAGTAAGTCTACGGCCCGTCCAGTGGGTATTACGGTTCACAAAGCGAGACTAAACACGACCCATTCAATGGGTGTTATTATAACGTTTCACAAAGTGAGACTATAAGCATGACCTATTTCGTGGGTATTATAACGTTTCAAAAACTGAGACTAAGCATGACCCATTCATTGGGTATTATAACGTTTCAAAAACTGAGACTAAGCATGACCCATTCAGTGGATATTATAACGTTTCAGGAATTGAGACTAAACATGTATGACCCATTCAATGGAAATTATAACGTTTCGGAAATTGAGACTAAGCATGACCCATTCAGTGGATATTATTCAGAAATTGAGACTAAGCATGCATTACCCATTCAATGGAAATTATAACGTTTCGGAAATTGAGACTAAGCATGACCCATTCAGTGGATATTATTCAGAAATTGAGACTAAGCATGCATTACCCATTCAGTGGAAATTATAACGTTTCAGAAATAGAGACAAAGCATGACCCATTCAGTGGGTATTATAATGTTTCAGAAACTGAGACTAAGCATGACACATTCAGTTGGTATTATAACGTTACAGAAATAGAGACGAAGCATGACCCATTCAGTTGGTATTATAACGTTTCAGAAACTGAGACTAAGCATGACACATTCAGTGGGCATTATAATGCTTCAGAAAGCGAGACTAAGCATGACACATTCAGTGGGTTTATAACGTTTCAGAAAGCGAGACTAAGCATGACCCATTCATTGGGCATTATAAAGTTTCAGAAATTGAGACTATGCATGACCCATTCAATGGGTATTATAACGTTTCAGAAAATGAGACAAAGCATGGCCCATCCAATGGGTATTTTAACGTTTCAGAAATTGAGACAAAGCATGGCCCATCCAAAGGGTATTATAACGTTTCAGAAAATGAGACAAAGCATGGCCCATCCAATGGGTATTATAACGTTTCAGAAATTGAGACAAAGCATGGCCCATCCAATGGGTATCAGAACCCAACCCACCCTTCAGGAAACGGCTGATACCGATGAGGCGCCTGGCGGCCAGGAACCTTCTACTGTATCCTAGTTGCTGCTTTCACCGGCACCAACCTCTGTATGATCAGCAGTGACTGACATCTATAACTCTCTCTTGCGTCCTACACATCGTTCTTGTTGTCGCCAACACCATACCAACCTCGGTGTGATTATGTTGTCTCAGCAGCGATGGGCATCCCGAAACTGTAACTCTCTGTTGCCTTCTACATATGGTTCTTGTTGTCGCCAACACCATACCAACCTCTGTGTGATTATGTTGTCTCAGCAACGATGGGCATCCCGAAACTATAACTCTCTGTTGCCTTCTACATATGGTTCTTGTTGTCGCCAACACCATACCAACCTCTGTGTGATTATGTTGTCTCAGCAGTGATTGCAGTGTTCGCATTTTCCACGCGGTCTTCTCCTTGACGAAGTTGTCCAGGTAAGGATCGAAGGTGTCAGTGTCTTCGTGTCCAAGTCCAGTGGCGTAGAACATCACCTGAGGGCTTCGCCGATGGTCAGCCATCTTCATGCTGTCCAGACACAAATGGGAAAGTTGGTGAACACACACACACACACACACACACACACACACACACACACACACACACACACACACACACACACACACAGAGGCATGTGTCAGTGTTCCAAATCCACCAGCGACAGGAACAGCCATGTTACAGACTTTACTGAAGACCAAGAATAACCACGGTATAGACATTACTGAAGACAGGAACAGCCATGAACACACCTTACTACGGACAGGAACAGCCATGAACACACTTTACTAAAGACAGGAGCAGCCATGAGCACACCTTACTACGGACAGGAACAGCCATGAACACACCTTACTACGGACAGGAACAGCCATGAACATACCTTACTACGGACATGAACAGCCATGAACACACCTTACTACGGACAGGAACAGCCATGAACACACCTTATTACGGACAGGAACAGCCATGAACACACTTTACTACGGACAGGAACACAGGAACAGCCATAATAACACTTTACTAAAGACAGGAGCCGCCATGAACACACCTTACTAAAGACAGGAACAGCCGTGAACACACATTACTAAAGACAGGAATAGCCATGAACATACTTTACTAAAGACATGAACAGCCATGAACATACCTTACTAAAGACATGAACAGCCACCATGAACACACCTTACTAAAGACAGGAACAGCCATGAACATACTTTACTAAAGACATGAATAGCCATGAACACACCTTACTAAAGACAGGAACAGCCATGAACATACTTTACTAATGACAGGAACAGCCATGGTACAGACATTACTGAAGACACAAACAGCCATGGTACAGATCATACTGACGACAGGAACAGCCATAGTACAGATCATACTGACGACAGGAAAAGCCATGGTACAGACATTACTGAAGACACAAACAGCCATGGTACAGACATTACTAAAGACACAAACAGTCATGGTACAGACCTTATTGAAGAGAAACCAGCCATGGTACAGACATTACTGAAGACACAAACAGCCATGGTACAGATCATACTGACGACAGGAACAGCCACGGTACAGACCATACTGAAGACAGGAACAGCCATGGTACAGACCTTACTGACGACAGGAACAGCCATGGTACAGACATTACTGAAGACACAAACAGCCATGGTACAGACCATACTGACGACAGGATCAGCCATGGTACAGATCATACTGACGACAGGAACAGCCATGGTACAGATCATACTGACGACAGGAACAGCCATAGATAATCCGGACGGAAGAGAATGGACAAACATTACTGAAGACAGGAACCGCCATGGACCGAAGAGAATGGACAGACATTACCGAAGACAGGAACAGCCATGGACGGAAGAGAATGGACAGGCATTACTGAAGACATAAACAGCTTGGCACCAATCTTACAGAAGACAGGTACAGCCATGGATGGAAGAGACTGAATGGACAGACATTACTGAAGACACAAACAGCTTGGTACCAATCTTACATAAGACAGGAACAGCCATGGACGGAAGAGGCTGAATGGACAGACATTACTGAAGACACAAACAGCTTGGTACCAATCTTACTGAAGACAGGAACCGCCATGGACCGAAGAGAATGAATGGACAAACATTACCAAAGACAAAATGGCTGTTGCCTATATAGCGACGGCAGTCGCAGTAGTGGTATGACAGTCATTTTCCTCGTAATGGTTGTCATTCCCATTCTGGTCATGTAAGCGTTGACACTGCTGGTGCTGATGCTGATACTGTCTGTGATGGTACAGTTATTGTTGGAGTTGTTGTTGATGTCGTTGAAAAGCAGTCTGTGTTGAGCTACTTGCTTACCTGGGGTCGAAGGACAGAACTTCACAGCCCAGCTCTGCCATCTTGTCCTCAAAGGTGAAGTCATAGTTGACCCTGTAACCATGAGAAATGTCTTATTTATATACAGCCAGCCAGAGAGCCAGAAACAGAGTCAGAACGATGCAGACAGATGCATGCTAACCACGGACAGACTGATACAGTAACAGAGAGAGGCGGGCCAGAGACAGAGTCAGAACGATGCAGACAGATGCATGCTGACCATAGACAGACTGATACAGGAACAGACAGAGGCAGGCAAGAGACACACAGTCAGAGAGATGCAGACAGATGCATGCTGACCATAGACAGACTGATACAGTAACAGAGAGAGGCAGGCAAGAGACAGAAACACAGAGAGGTGCAGACAGATGCATGCTGACCATAGAGGCTGATGCAGTAACTGAGAGAGAGACAGGCAAGAGACACACAGAGAGATGCAGACAGATGCATGCTGACCATAGACAGACTGATGCAGTAACTTAGAGAGGCAGGCAAGAGACACACAGAGAGGTGCAGACAGATGCATGCTGACCATAGACAGACTGATGCAGTAACAGAGAGAGGCAGGCAAGAGACACACAGAGAGGTGCAGACAAATGCATGCTGACCATAGACAGACTGATGCAGTAACAGAGATAGGCAAGCAACAGACACACACAGAGAACCAGAGAGATGCAAAAAGACAGACGCATTTTGACAACCGACCTATAAAGTAACAGAGAGAGCGAGAGGCAGACAGACAGACAAACAGACAGACAGACAAAGAGAGGCAGAGGGACAGAGAAGAAAGAGACAGAAACAGAGAGACAGACAGACAGGCAGACAGACAGGCAGGCAGGCAGGCAGACAGACAGACAGAGACAGAGACACAGAGAGAGAGAGAGAGAGAGAGAGAGAGAGAGAGAGAGAGGAGGGGGTAAAGTTGGAGACAGAGGAAGAGGATCAAATTTAGCTGCACTCTTACCCAAACGAGTAGACCAAGCAAGGTTTCGTTACCACGTAGACCCCGTCGTTGCAGTATCTCCAGGCCCCTTCCACTCTGTTCTTCAAGACCCGGATATTTTTACACGTGTAGGACAGAGGTCGACGGGCCAGCAGTCTGAAACATAGCCCAAGAACGTGACAATTCTGGTCGGCGGGCCAGCAGTCTGAAACAAAGCCCAAGAACGTGACAATTCTGGTCGACGGGCCAGCAGTCTGAAACAAAGCCCAAGAACGTGACAATCAGGTTCACGCGTTCGATCGTAAGGGCTGCAACCGATCTTCTTGCCTTTGTCTGCTGTCTGCGCTGACTATAGGCTCGATTTTGCGTTGGTCAGATGGTTGACATAGTATCCAGGTTGTAAATCGTGTAAAGTTTGACTCTTTTTTTAAAAATACTTTTTTTCTTCTTTCGTTCTTTCTTTCCTTCTTTATTTCTTTGTTTCTTATTTTCTTTCCTTCTTTGTTGCTTTCTTTCTTTCTTCCTTTCGTTCTTTCTTTCTTTCCTTCCTTCCTTGTTTCCTTCTTTCCTTGTTTGTTTCTCCTTTCTTTCTGTCTTTCTTTCATTGTTTCTTTCTTCCTTCCTTTTTTCTTTCTTTGTTTCTTTGTTTGTTTCTTTCTTTCTTCCTTTCGTCCTTCCTTCCTTCCTTTCTTCCTTCCTTCCTTTCTTTCTTCCTTTTTTCTTTCTTATTTTCTTTCCTTCTTTGTTGCTTTTTTTCTTTCTTTCTTTCTTCCTTTCGTTTTTTCTTTCTTTCCTTCCTTCCTTCTTTCCTTCTTTCTTTCTTTGTTTCTTTGTTTCTTTCTTTCTTCCTTTCGCTCTTCCTTCCTTTCGTTCTTCCTTCCTTCCTTCCTTTCTTCCTTCATTTCTTTCTTTCTTTCTTCCTTTCTTCCTTCCTTCCTTCCTTCCTTCCTTCCTTCCTTCCTTTCTTTCTTTCTTTCTTCCTTCCTTCCTTCCTTTCTTTCTTTCTTTCTTTCCTTCCTTCTTTCTTTCCCTCTCTTCCCGCCCTTCTTTTCTTCTTTTCAGTGTCTTCCCCTCTCACTCTAGTCAGCGTTCTCAAGGAACATGTCGTGAGTGAGAATGGACTACAACACCACAGGCAATTTCTCATTGCCTACATCAGAAGTGAATAGGGCATTAGTAAGTAAACATGGTGCTTAACGTCCACAGAACCGTACGGTTTATTAGGGACGGGGAGAAGGGGGGAAGGAGGGTACAGAGGAGGGGGGGAGAGGGAGATTATATACCTATCGCTACACTGTCACCACTAGAATGACTCCTGCATTAAGATGGGCAGCGATGAGAGCCATTTTAATTGTTTCAGTAGGAAGTGATGGACAAAGTCACAAGACTGTGTCCACAAACCACAACCTTTTTGAAGAGAGAGGAGAGCCGAAGCGGTATCGAACCGAGGTCCTTACGCTTACCAGCCTAACGCCTTACCGCTAGGCCAAACCGGCTCACAGGCATTAGCTTAATTGTGTCTTGGGGCAGCTGTAGGTTGGCTTTAAAAATACATAAGACTAAGTACTCACTCTCGCAAAGTGTTGCCGGCTTTGATCTGTTCTTCACGAGAGCTGGTCCGCGGTACCTGACTCTTTGTGGCTGTGGCCGGTGGTGCTGCTGCTGGCACCGTCTCATCACCTAGGAAACGAAAAGGCAGTGCGATTACATTACATTACGGCAGGGCGATTAAATTACGCTACGGCAGTGCGATTACGTTACATTACATTACGGCAGGGTGATTACAGTAAATGGCGGCAGGGCGATTACATTACTTTCCTCAGGGCGATTACATTACATTACAACAGGACGACTACATTATATTACAACAGGGCGATTACATTATGGCAGTGCGATTACATTACATTACGGCAGGGTGGTTATATTACTTTACGGCAAGGCGATTACATTACATTACGGCAGGGCGATTACATTATATTAGAACAGGACGATTGCCTTACCCCAAGGGGATTACATTACTTTACGACAGGACGATTACATTACATTACGACAGGGCGATTACATTACCGATAGGATGATTACATTACGGAACACGCATGCACCTTACGTATGCGGCTTTGCATGAAGTGACACGCAGCATGGTTGTATGGTGTCCACAGAACGCGCCGAGACGGCAGCAGTTTCATGTGGCAGGTAGGCCTACAGCCATATGTCAACATTGTAAGTACACCACTTCGGATACTCAAAAACGCGCTATAAAAAGGCATAATCGCTCATACGCTCATAGGGGGGGCGGGGATAGCTCAGTGGTTAGAGCACCGGACTCGTGATTGAAAGGTCGCGGGTTCGAATCCCTGCTGGAACGGCGGGAGAATTTTCTTCTCCAGGGTCGACTTTCTGTGCTGACTCTTATTTCGGTATCCGTTCCACCCCCGTGTTACCGCAGTAGCACGTAAAAAAATCCCGGTCATTCTGCCAAAAGTGCAGGTGGCAGGTTACAGCTAAACACGCATTCACCTTACGTATGTGGATTTTATTGAACCGTGCTTCGGCATTGGTCACAACTTGTCCCTAATATGTCAAATGACATCTGAGGACATTAAGCATCAACTCATCATCATCATCATACGCTCATCGTCATAGTTCAGGAGCTGTGTGAGAGTCGAGGTGGACGTCCTGGGCTGTCCGTCCTAACGAGCCTTCTGGTTTCCGTGGACGTAAAGAATTATTGAACCGTGCTTTGGCATTGGTCACAGCTTGTCCCTAATATGTCAACTGACATCTGAGGACATTAAGCATCAACTCATCATCATACGCTCATCGAAGGTACCAGGCAAGATAAAAAGATCAAGTGATCTAAAGCCCGTTCTTAATTGGGCGAATGTTTCTTCGCGAACCTAGTTGGAAGTATTCGGCGAAGCTATTTGGTTCTTAATTGGGCCAGCTTTTCTTCGCGAACCTAGTTGGAAGTATTCGTTGAAGCTATATTCGGGTCCATAAAGCTTCGCTCAACATGTTCTGGGAACATTCGCCCTATTGGACGATCATTGCCTCTGATTGGCTGAGAGCAAAGCTCTCCTGTGGATGAAGAAAAAACAAAAATAAAAATGGATGATGGTGTCGCTAGGTTCTTCACTCGCTTCGGAGGGAATTTGTTTATTTGTTGACTTGTGGGAGGCGCAGCCTTGTCTCGGAGACCCAGAATGAGATAGTAGTTAGTTGAATTACCCTGTGAGGGGTGATGAAAGTATACTGACTTGACTTTAGCCTACATTTTGGATCATGCTGTCTGCAGCGCGTCTGCCGTAAGTTCGGGCCGAAGCTTGCATCTGATTACAAGCCAGTTGAGAATGAAGTAAAGTTTGGACTGTCCGAACCATATTCGGCGAACAAAAAGTTCAATTAAGAAACGAATCATAGTTTGTCGAAGTGTCCGAAGTATGTTCGGCGAACAAATATTCGCCCAGTTAAGAACGGGCTTTAGAGGAGGGAGGTGGAGCTGGACCTTCAAGTTAGCCCAGAAGATATCATGAGTAGGGAGGTGGAGCTGGGCTGCGAAAGCTGGACTTCGCTTCGAGTTGTTCGTCAACAGCAGTGCAACAGACATTGTCTTTGTGACTGCCCAAACACAGCAGTTGAAACAGCATTTGCGCCGTGCACAAGTCGCACGTTGTTCTGGCGGCGGTCCACGGTCTCTCCTGTCTTTTTCGGGCGGTATCCGCGGTCGAGCCTTCACTCTCTCGCCCTCTTCCCCCCTGTCCCCGTCCCTAATAAGCAACCTCGCTTCTGTGGACGTAAAGCAACATGGTCAAGGTCTGCACATTTCGTGCCGTCCAGTATTCAGATTCTTTATTCACCAGGTTTTTCAACAAGGAAAATGTCTAGAAAGTGTGTCTAGCTGCGTGTATTCGAACCCAAGCCGGGATTCGGTCCCAAAAAACAACAACAGAATGTCGACTGGATTCTCAATGAAGGTGGAGTAACTTGATAGTTTACGCCCAGTGATAGTCCGTGGGGTTTTGGCGTTTGATCACAGATCAGTCTTTTGGAAGTTATGGTGTCAAAATTCTCGAACACCAACGACAGATTTAATAATACTAAAGGCCTAAGCATGTACTGGCAGAACAGCCAAACCGAATCTATGGCACACATTGTACAAATCTAATTTGTAGACTATTTCGTAGTCAGACAGTTCGAGGTTAAAGACTTTGCGAGCGGAAATCTTGATCGGTTAATATCCAAGGAGGCGGTCGGAAATTCCTGGGACACTTTAAACGCCATTCTGGATCACAAATATCATCAGAATCATCCAAACTGAGTCATATCAAGCAAATAAAGCCAAAATTTGCAACAACAAGTGAGTTTTTATCACATTTGTGTCTTACAGTATGCGGATGCGTCACTGACGTTTGATTTAGACCCAGTTTCTGAGTAACGACGTGCACGCTTCCTCAGTGTTGATGTCGGCGAAGCACTCGTGTGTGTGTGTGTGTGTGTGTGGTGTGTGTTGGGATTGGTGGTGGGGGGCGGGGGGGGGGGGAAGAGTGAAGCCGAAATAGGGTCAGCACTCGCGTACGGAAGACTGACCTTTTACAGACTTAAATCAAACTCACATTTGTTTCAAATTTTGCCTTTATTCGCTAGATTTGAACATGTTTGGTCGATTTTTCATTATATTTGTGACCCAAAATGGGGTTAAAATGGCCCAGGAACTTCCGACCGCCTCGCCTTCGTCCTGACAAGTCAAGACGACGCCAGACTTGTAGACTGTTGATACTCTACAAAATCCAGAGTGGCCTTGCACATTGCCCCACCCTGAAAGCCAAACTGGTCCCCCTCCCATCACGTCAACCACGCACCCATGACAAACAGCTCACCCTGCTGACCACCAGAACCCAGTATAGAGGCTCCTCCTTCCTCCCAAAAACCATCAGGGACTGGAACTCGTTTCCCATGAAA
>OY757558.1:5121181-5133681 GCA_963584105.1 Alviniconcha strummeri | reverse complement strand
TTTCCAGGGGCCTGGATAGCGTGTTGCTGCGAGGACTGCCATAGACCATAGACTTCATCACGGGGGGGGTGGGGGGGGGGAGGAAGAGGCCTTGACAGCGTGTTGCAGCGAGGACTGCCATAGACCATAGACTTCATCACGGGAGGATGGGGTGGGGGGGGGGGGGAGGGAGAGGGAGGAAGAGGCCTGGATAGCATGTTGCAGCGAGGACTGCCGCAGACCGTACTTCATCAACGGGGGGTGGGGGGGGGGGGGGGAGGAAAAGGCCTGGATAGCGTCTCGCAGCGAGGACTGCCACAGCTGTTTTCATGGACAGAGGGTGTCACAGAGGGTTCACAGAAAGGCTATGTGCCAGTCGGAATCGGCCATACGAGCCGAGCTTTATGGGAATTGGAAAAACAATCTCAAACAACAATGACTGCTGCTGGCGCTGTGAAGGAAGCTCCAAACACATGAAACTGTCAACAACAACAAAAGCTATTTATTAGGACAAATTGACGACAACGACAAGGTTCCAGGCGAGATAAGACCGCCACCATAGTGCCGGTTCCCAAGAAGCCCAGCATAGCAAGCCTGTACGACTACCGACCGGTCGCTCTGACCTCCGTGGTCATGAAAGTGTTCGAGCGCCTGGTTCTCAGTTCCCTCAAGGCAGCCACTGATCATCAGCTGGATCCGCACCAGTTCGCCTACCGGGCCAACAGATCCGTCGATGACGCTGTCGCGCTTGCCCTGCATCACATTCTGCAGCACCTCGAGACCTCCGGCACATATGCCAGGGTGCTGTTCGTGGATTTCAGTTCAGCGTTTAACAGGATCATCCCATGGAAGCTGTTTAACAAACTGATCCACATGGGCGTCGAGTGGTCTCTGTGCGTGTGGATTCTGGACTTCCTCCAGGACAGGCCACAGTCAGTGAGAATCGGCAAGCAGACCTCCAAGGAGATCACCCTCAACGTCGGTGCCCCTCAGGGGTGTGTGCTTTCACCTTTGCTGTTCTCGCTGTTCACAAATGACAGCGTGTCATCAGAGCCCTCTGCAGTCATGATTAAGTTTTCAGATGACACTACACTGGAGGGTCTGATCCACAACTCTGATGAGTCCGCCTACCGGGGTGAAGTTGAGAGGTTAGCTGGCTGGTGCTCTGAGAATGACTTGGAGTTAAATGTGTCCAAAACGAAAGAAATGGTGTTTGATTTTAGGAAGAAGAAAACGCCTGTTCTTCCGCTCACTATCGCTGGCGAGGTAGTCGAAGAAGTAAAATTATTCAAATTTCTTGGCACAACCATCTCCTCAAACCTAAAATGGGACGATAATTTTAGCTCCACCATCAAGAAAGCCCACCAGCGACCTTTCTTCCTGAGACAGCTAAAGAAATTCAAAGTCAGTCATTCCATACTGACTCAGTTCTACCACGCTGCAATTGAGAGCATTCTGACAGTTTCCATCACTGTCTGGTACAGCAGCGCGTGTCAAAAGGACAAAGATCAACTAGAGAGGATAGTTCGAACAGCCTCTAAAATCATAGGCAATGACATGAAACCAGTTGCCTCCATTCACTCCCTGCGATCAGACCGCAAAGTGATGGCCATAGTTCAGGACACATCGCATCCAGCCAACCACCTCTTCCAGCCCCTTCCCTGTGGACGCAGATACAGAGCCATAAGGACCTACAGATTTCAGAACAGTTTTTACCCTCAAGCAATACACTCTTTTAGCAAGTGATCGGTGTGTTAGCGACAGCCAAAGAACCAAACTGTGCTCAGTCTTTCATTTGACCTTATTTTATAATCTTATGATTATTTATTCCCAGTGTGCGTTGCTCTGGCACATTCATGGAGAGAAAGAGAGAGAGTTTGCATTTGTGTATAATATATGCATGTGCACATGGTCGAGCGTGCGCACATGTGTGTTGTGTAGGAGTATGCGTGTGAATGTGTTTGTTAAACTTTGATTAGTTTTAACTTACTCGTTTTATATGTAGGACATTTTATTTATTTTTATTCTTTTCTATTATCGTGTAATTTTAACATTATCTACAAGTGTGTATGTGCGGAGCGGGAAGCGGTGGGGAATGCATGCAGGTGCATGAGTGAGTGAGTGAGTGAACTCTTATTCGGCTCTGTCTTAAAAGTAGGATTTTATATTATGAAATTGAATGTTATTTATAAACGTGTGTGTGTGTGTGTGTGTGTGTGTGTGTGTGTGTGTGTGTGTGTGTGTGTGTGTGTGTGTGTGTGTGTGTTTATTTTGCCTATCTTAGTCTTAGACATAGGACTATATTTTACATTGCAACATTACTCATACTTACGGCGTGTGTTTGTGTGTGTGTGCGTGCGTGCGTGCGTGCGCGCTCGTGAAGGTGTGAGTATGTGCGTTTGGGTGTTGTTTTGTTAGTGCAAATGGATTGCTAGTTGATGTATGTCAGTGTTGTTGTTTGCTTATGTTTGTATGCTTAACGCTTTCGAGACACTTTCCTTGTAAAACTTGGTGAATAAAAAATCTGAATCTGAGATCAAAAGATCAAGAGATCTAGAGGAGGGAGATGGAGCTGGACCTTCAAGTTAGCCCAGAATAGATCACGAGTAGGGAGGTGGAGCTGGGCTGCGAAAGTTAGACTTCTTTCGCTTCGAGTTGTTCCTCAACGGCAGTGCAACAGACATTGTCCTTTTGACTCTGCCCAAGCACGGCAGTTGAAACAGCAATTGCGCCGTGCTCTAGTCGCTGGGCAATGGCGAGGGGACACCGCCTTAACACTTCCATTGTTCTGGCGGCGGTCCACGGTCTCTCTGGTCTTTTTCGGGCGGTATCCGCAGTCGAACCTTCACTCTTTCGTTCCCTCCCCCCCCCCCCCCACCCCACCCCCGTCCCCGTCCCCGTCCCTGATAAGCCATCTCGCTTCTGTGGACGTAAAGCAACATGTACTCGCACACACAAATGGACACAACAGCAACATAGCTCAACCAAAAACAAATAAATGGCTTTGCTGTCTGTAGATTATTGTGTTGAGTTACTTTTATTTGTGTTGGTTTTATGTAAAACGACACTTCCACCCACCACTGAAACTGAAAGGACGCTCATTGAAAGCTTGAACTTTGAGGACAGCTTCCAGTCTCTGTATGCGTGAATGCCTGTTCTACATGGTGTCAGAAGCGACACCCAGCTATGAACTTTGATTATATTAACGCCTGCATTCAAGCGGTTGCTCATTTACGAATTTTGTTCTCCAACATCTGCAATTCTGGTGAGGTCAAAACATTGAAAGCAGTTTTTAGTATGTGGTTCAGTGGTTAGGAATTTTTAGCATAGCAAGATAATGGAAGCCTTACGCAAGCCAGCACCTTTGTCTTTCGAAGGCAACGTTGCTGAAAACTGGAGAACTTTTGAATCTGAATTTGACATTTTTGTAGAGGCTGCCTACAGTGACAAGAATGACCGTACAAGAGCGTATATTTTGCTGAACTTGGCAGGCAAGGATGTCATTGAAAAAGCGAAAACGTTCACATATGCTGCTGAGGTGAGGAACGAAGATGGTGACATTATTCAGACTGCTGAAAGTCGGGAAAGTGTCGCAGTGTTGAAAGCAAAATTTCTGTGCAACCCACTGACTAATGTGATCATTGAACCACACAAATTGAACACCAGGTTTCAGGAGGTATCGGAAGCTGTTCAGAATTTTATCACAGCACTGAAGATCCTGGAAGACACTTGTGAATTTGGAACTTTGAAAGACTCTCTCATTCGTGACAGAATAGTTTGCGGAGTGTCATCAGATGCTTTGCGAAAGCAGCTGCTTAAAGAAAGAGACCTGACTCTCCACAAGGCTGTTCAACTCTGCCAGATTCATGAAAGTGCTGAAAGGTACAGCAAGGAAGTCTCAGATTAGCAGGAAGTTAATGCAGTCAGACAACAGGCCAGCTCTGCCACAGTCCGTGATAAAGCATGCATGTACTGTGGACGTTGTCATGCAGCGCAGAAGGAACTCTGCCCAGCATTTGGCAAAAAGTGTTCTTCGTGCATGAAAATGCATCATTTCGCCAGAGTCTGCAGGTGAACACGGCAACGCCGCGTGAACAGAAATGTCAGCATTGTTGACCATGACGAAGTCGATATGCTCCAAGAGGACGCTGATATTCATGTCATCACACAGACAAAGATCCGAAATGAAATTCACTGCACGGCGAGAGTCAACACTCACGAAATCAGGTTGAAAATAGACACAGGGGCAAAATGCAACGTTCTACCTCTTGACCTTTTCAAGAAAGTGCAGAAGAGAGAAACGATCAACAAGGCGAAAGCAGTCAACCTGGTTGCATTCGGAGGAGAAAGATTTTCAACTCTTGGCACGGCTGCCCTCTAGTGCGAGATTGGAGACACGACACCTCTGCTCACATTTCAGGTCCTTGACAGACAAGCGACTCCGATTTTAGGCCTAAACGATGCATTGCAGCTGAATCTTGTCAAGCTGGACAAGGCTGTCTACGAGGTGGATGCTGATGCAGAAGATGCATTCCGTCAGCAGGTCGTCACAGAGTATGCTGATTTGTTTGATGACCAGTTGGGGAATCTTGCAGCCAGATACACAATGAGAGTGGACAAAAGCGTCACTCCAGTCGTGAATCCAGCAAGAAAGATTCCTCAGGCCATGGAAAAGAAGGTCAAGGAAGAGCTGGGCAACATGGTGAAGAAAGGCGTTATTGTGCGAGAGACTGAACCAACAGAGTGGGTCTCACAGATGGTAGCCACCAGAAAGAAGAACGGCGACGTACGGATATGTCTGGATCCCAGAGATTTGAACAAAGCTCTCAAACGACCACATCATCCCATGCGTACTGCAGATGATGTGGCCTCCAGACTGGGGAATGCGAAGGTCTTTTCAACGTTGGATGCGAAGGCTGGATTTTGGCAGATCAAGCTCGAAAAACAATCCTCTCTACGTACAACGTTCAGTACACCATATGGGAGGTACAGGTTTCTCCGCATGCCCTTTGGCATCAACACAGCATCAGAAGTGTTCCAGCAAGCCAAGGAAAGACTTTTTGAAGGATATCCATGCGCAATCATTGTCGACGACTTCCTCGTCTGGTGTTCCACTGAAGAACATGATGCCAACCTCAGGAAGGTCCTGGAGAGAGCTCGACAGATTGGCTTGAAGCTAAACCTCAGCAAATGCAAGTTCAGGGTGAGAAGCATCTCCTTCGTGGGACACACGTTCACGGATGAAGGTCTGAAGCCTGACACAGAGAAGACAGATGCAATTCGAAACATGCCAGCACCAGAAAACCAAGCATCTCTTCAAAGGTTTATCGGAATGACAAACTACTTGAACAAGTTCATCAAGGACTACAGTGAAAAAACAGCCACACTGCGAGGGCTTCTCCACAACGATGTCGTCTGGAACTGGACTGAAACCCATCAGCAAGCATTTGACAGACTGAAAGATGATCTCACAAATCCTCATGTGCTGAAATTCTTCGATGCAGAAAAGCCTGTGGTGTTGTCCGTCGACGCGTCCAAAAGCGGGCTTGGTGCTGTTTGCCTCCAGACGGTGCTCCAGTAGCCATTGCTTCAATAGCTCTTTCCGATGCAGAAACCAGATACGCACAGATCGAAAAGAAACTCCTTGCGGCCGTGTTTGCGTGCAGAAAGTTTCCTGACTTCATCTATGGTCGCAGAGTGACCATAGAAACTGATCACAAGCCTTTGATCACCATCGTGAAGAAGCCACTTCATGCTGCCCCAACACGCTTACAGAGAATGCTTCTTCAGCTTCAGCGGTATGACCTACAGTTTGCCTACAAGAAGGGAAAAGAGCTTTTCCTTGCTGACACCCTCTCAAGAGCATACCCGGATGAACCCCCAGAAGAGACAGAATTTGAGTATGACGTCATAACAGTGCTGTCCATCTCAGAAGACAGGATGACCGAGCTTCAGCGAGAAACTCTGGTAGACGCAAACATGCAGAAGCTGGCAAAGTTCATCAAGGAAGGCTGGCCTGGGCATGAGCGAAGTGTTCCACCTGACGTAAAAGCCGTCTTTCCTTAACGCGACGAGCTCGTGATTGAGAATGACGTCATCCTGAAAGGACAAAAGGCAGTGGTGCCCAAATCCTTGCAGTCGACATACATCGCCATCTTACACAAGGGCCACATGAGTGCGGACCGCACCAAACAGCTTGCCAGCGATGTGGTCTATTGGCCAAAGATGCGACAAGACATCGAGAGTGCTGTTTCTCAGTGTTCTGCATGCAACAGTTGCAAAGCCCATCTCCAGAAGCAACCCCTCATCAATCACCCGGTCCCTGACCACCCCTGGGCGGAGCAGACATTTTTGACTGGAACAACCACAAGTACCTGATTATGGTGGATTCCTACTCTGGCTGGTTCGAGATGGATTTACTGCCTGACAGCTCCTCAAGGACAGTGATCTCCAAAATGAAGCGCCTGTTTTCGACTCACGGCATTCCAGAGAAGCTGTTGACAGAAGTTCGTCAGCGGTGAATTTGAGCTGTTTGCCAAGGAATGGAACTTTGAACACATTACAAGCAGCCCATACTATGCACAGTCAAACGGCTTGGCTGAAAATGCTGTCAAGCAAGCAAAACAGCTGTTGGAGAAATGCAGAAAAGATGGGTCTGATGTTCAGTTGGGTCTCCTGAACCTGCGGAACACACCAAGAGATGGCATGGGTTCTCCAGCCCAGCGTCTGCTCTCCAGACGCACCTGTACCACACTCCCGACATCAATGAAGCTGCTGAAACCCAAGCCACTGAGCACGTCCAGGGTCTCTACCCAGTTGAAGAAAGTCCGCCAACAGCAGAAACAATACCACGACAAGTCAGCACGACATCAGCGGCCTTTGAAACCCAATGAAGTGGTACGCATGCAGACAGACAAAGGCTTCCAGAGACTTGCAGTGGTGAAGTCAACTCGAGACAGTCCCAGGTCATACGTAGTTACTTCTGATGGAGCAGACTATGTTCGGAACAGACGACATCTTCTCCCGGTCAGTGAACCCACACCACAGAACAGTCAGCAAGACAGCTACGCAACCGGTCTGCAACACCCACCAGTCGGCGATGGAGCCCCTACAAGTGAAGGTCAGAAGCAGCAAACTGTGCCTCTGCCGTCCATGGCCGCCTGTCCTTCGCCGCCTTCTACACCGCAGCAAACCAGCAGCCGACCCGTGGCTACTCAGCTTGGCTCTCCACAGCGTTCACATGCACCACCGTGTTCCTTGGGGCGTGACCAGATGACTCCTACACCAGGGCCTACTGCGGTTCCATGCCAGGCACAACCTAGCCGTCAGCCTGTGATGACGCGCTCTGGGCGAGTCGTCAGACCAAATCCAAAATACTTTGACACTTGACTTGGTGTTGACACACAAACACGCACACATCCACAGTCACTCACAGCCACAGTCACTCACATCCACAGTCACTCACAGCCACAGTCACTCACAGCCACAGTCACTCACAGACTTAGAGCACTGTGCATGCACGAACTAACACCTTCCCGATGCCCTGTTCCCCCCTCTAGCACCCAGCTGGTGTTGACTTACAAACACGCACACATCCACAGTCACTCACAGACTTAGAGCACTGTGCATGCACGAACTAACACCTTCCCGATGCCCTGTTCCCCCCTCTAGCGCCCAACTGGTGTTGACTTAATTCGTTGTTTTTTGTTTTGTTTTGTTTTTCTACACAAGTGTTTCGCCGTTTTTCTTTTTCTTTTCTTTCTTAGCTTTTCCAGGAAGAAAAGTGATGGATGTTAATTGATTAAGAGAAACAGAAAGAGGAAAGACTGATATTTGCCTAGTGGATTAAAATTTTCTTTATTTTACTTTAAGATAACGATAAATTTCCTTGAGAAGGAAGATGTAGATTATTGTGTTGAGTTACTTTTATTTGTGTTGGTTTTATGTAAAACGACACTTTAGCCCACCACTGAAACTGAAAGGACGCTGATTAAAAGCTTTAACTTTGAGGACAGCCTCCAGTCTCTGTATGCATGAATGCCTGTTCTACACTGTCCATATCTTTTTCTTTTTTTAAATTCTATTTTGTTTGATTTAAAAAATAATCTTTTATGTGTTTGGATCGCTAGCAGTCATTCTTGTTTCAATTAGCATCTTCTTCTTTTTTCTTTTTCTTTTTTACTCTCTCTCTCTCTCTCTCTCTCTCTCTCTCTCTCTCTCTCTCTCTCTCTCTCTCTCTCTCTCTCTCTCTCAAAATGGCGGCTGACCTACGGAAGTGTGGTTAACTGCTCGTCAGCATTTGTGTGCTAGTGGTGTTTAGCTGGAGAGTTGATTCTTTCTTTCTGTACCAAAGTGATTCTAACAGACTGGCAGTGGCTGAAGAAGCAAGGATGGAAGTGCTGAGGCAAAGTTCACGCCGTTACGGACAGTTTTTGTTTTTTTCAGTTGCCGCTGTGTGTTTGCCGGTTTGTGTCGGACACGTGGATCGCTCAGCATCAATGGTCTGTTGCCTGATGGCAGTTGGTCGCTGTTGACTGGTTCCTTGTTAAAGGACAAGTCCAAGGTTAGGGGTGATTTTTGATACGATTTCCGTTAAAGCTCGCTGAGAACGATGATGTAGGTAAAACTGAGGGTTATAAATGCACGAAAAAAGGCATTTTCTGTCGTACCGAAAGCGTTGCCATGACGCCCAAATGACGTGACTATAAGCCTACTACGTCACTCTGGGGAGTCGCTGCAAAATGGCCAACTCGAGCTCCGAAGACGAAACTGATACTTTGCCCGAGAGACCCACAAGGATACAGCCGTATCAGTTTGAGCCTGTCAGGCAGGATTTTGAAAGAGTACCGGAACATCGTGTCAGCTTCGAAGCAAACCCCATGGGGTTTGCGAAATCGCACTCAATGAAGTGCTCGCTACACAAATGGGCGTGATGCGGCGCAGCAAGAAAGTCAGCTCGTTCGAACTGTATAAATTTAATCCACTTTCGCCTCACTGCGGGTCGATTGCACGGGAGCTCGTGCATTGTTATACCTGGGGTCGTCTGAGAATTGTTACAGTTCGCGGCAACACAATAGGCCGGCATAGTTAACTTTTTTTGTCGACCACACGCATACACAGTTTACTGAAGAATCTAAGATGGCAACCGAACTGACTCCCCAGACTGACGTCACTTCCGGGAAAATCACGTGACTGATGGAGAACCCGAGACTGTAGTCTCGGCTAGCCTACAGGAAATAAAATCGATTAAAATCCAAATTAAATGTACAAATTAAAAATAAAAATAAATCTATTTTGTTTAGCTGTGTGATCAGCCAAAGAGCCGCTCTTATTACATGAGATTGGCTTCGTTTTATACGCTAGTCGCAAGAGTAGGTCTTGTGTACTAAAAGTGTACTGAAGACAGAAATATACAAATGTGGCAAATACTAAACGGTCTGAGCAGTTTGAACTAATGAGTATTAAAAATGGTATGACTGCTGGCTGGTCTAAAAAAGCTAGTTTACGGCCCAGTGCCGCCGCCCTTGTGTGCAAGTTCCCAGTCCTAGCTCTGTACATGTTTGTGTCTTCGGTCATAGTTTACGTAACTGTGACAGTGAGCACACTGAAGACAGAAGTGGCTAGGACTGCTGTCTTGGTACGAAGTGGCACGCACATCCTATCGAGCGACAGAAGGGAGAAAAAGAAAAAGACAAAAGAAGCGGCGCGCTGGAAAGCACGCGACAGAAAGAAGGCAGCGCAAGAGCGCCTCCATGAGAAAACTGTGTACATGAACAACCAAGCAATGGACAATAAAACCGAAAACCAATGCAAAACAAACAAGCAAAACAAAAAAGCGACTGAAAATGTCTAAGTCCGACACGAGCTTAACAGGATGACGGTGTGGCCCCCAACCAGTACAAAACTACGAAGAGATACATAATAATAGCACAGGACTGCAGGTTTACAAATTGACCATGAATACAGAATGTCATGTCACTTGGAGAAGGAAATCAGTGCGTACGCGCTCTCTCTCTCTCTCTCTCTCTCTCTCTCTCTCTCTCTCTCTCTCTCTCTCTCTCTCTCTCTCTCTCTCACATACACACACACACACACACACACACACACACACACACACACACACACACACATATATATATATTTCATCAGCCATATCAGGACTGGACCATTGCACATGTTTAAGTTATTTAGCTCTTGGATTTGTGTACCTCATCAACCGCATCAACCTCAACTGCACAAGGTCACTTCAGGACAAATCACAGTCACAGTTTCTTACGAGCAAAAAGATGGCTCATTGTTCTACACAGAACACAACCAATAGCAAACATCCCAGCCAAAACAGTCAATAATTAGCACATGTCACTATCTATAACTGCAAAAAAAAAAATCCAGACAGAGTCCCTGTAACGCATTCAGTACAAAATTAAAGAACAATTGATCAGATCACAAGTATGTCTAAATCACCTTTTTGAGGCACAGTAACACACGTTTTGGTGCCTATTTATATTCTGCAGGCACTCAACATGAGAACCTGCTTAAATCACTTGACTATGAGCAGTGACATATTTTATTTCGCAGGCTAATGCGGGAATTCGCTTCAGCCAAGACTAACGCAACTGAAAAGTATGGAGACGATTTGGAAAAAAATGAAGGTGAATGGACCGGGGAAGCGGAAATTAGGACAAGGAAGAAATTATGCCACTGACTAAGCATATTTGGCTATATTCTGACCTACTCCGTGCTTTTAAGGGAAAACATTCGTCAGCTCTGGGGGTTTAACAGAGGGGGACCTTAATATTTCTGCGTCCGCATTGCCCAATAACAAGGACACATTTAAGACAAAGAGAAACGGAAAGCTACAACATATTAAACTGTTCAGACAATAAAACAATATATGGAAATGGCCTTTTTTGTCATAATAAATGAGTTGCTAAGAGACAAGGTCATCGCAATTTGGAATTCCATATAGTGCATTTATTAGAACCAGCACCACAGACACAAACAGCAACAGCTCACTTGCAGACAACCTGAACTGTGTACTTTGATGGTCAAGGTACCCAGAAAATACCATGTGGTAAAATCCCCGGGGGGAGGGGGGGGGGAGGTAATAGGCTGGCTCATGGTCTAAGAGGAGTGCAGCTGAACAGAAACTAAGTCGAAGACATGGACCCCAAAATAATAATAATGTACATTAATCATGCGCTCATCAACGCCCTGAGCTAGCTCTCTCTCTCTCTCTCTCTCTCTCTCTCTCTCTCTCTCTCTCTGAAACTGATATATTAAACTAAAAATTAATACAATATTCTATACACACGTAGAGGACACACACACGCGAGCGCGAGCGCGCGCGCGCGCGCACACACGCACACTAACTGTAGCAGAAACTGGTTATTACTATTAGTTCGGGTCGAAATACTGTGAGAAGATTTAAAAATAAAATATAATCAAACAAAATTTAAACAAACAAACGAACAAAAATCTCCACCTCGAGAACCCCAAACATGAGACTGTAATTTATCATAACACCTGCCTATACTTCTTACCTGCCAGGTTCATCATCTTCATAAACGCTGATAATCCGCTCGACCGGTTCGGCTGTTGCTGAGACAGCTGAGAGTTCTGGGTTTGAACCTTGTACAGCAGCATCAACACCAACCCGAGAAGAACCACACACAGCACTGTAAGCACTTGCCTGTTCGGTGCCATCTTTGGGACGTCATGCGACCCGCTAGGGCTGCCTGCCAACTCACAGCAAGCACAGCTCACAATGTCGCCTTCTATTCTGCTTTACGTCCACGGACGCGAGGAGGCTTATTAAGAACGGGGACAGGGGGGGAAGGGGACACTGTCGCCTTCGCTCGTGCTCCTTTTATGCGCCCTCCGCCACTACCGAGTTGGAGAACTAACACAGCAACCCCAGCCAAGGGATCGGGACGCATGCGCACTGTGGCTATGAAGAGGAAAAACAACAACAACAACAACAACAAAACACAACTTGCAAACACTCAACAGAATTAATTTCCATCACCTATGACTATGTCAGACCAAGCTATACTGTCATAATGTGTGCTGGAAATATTTTGCCGAATGAAGTTCATTATGCTGTTGACATGGTTCATTTATAGGACAAGTCCAAGGTTAGGGGTGATTTTTGATACGATTTCCGTTAAAGCTCGCTCAGAACGATGATGTAGGTGAAACTGTGATCTGAGGGTTATAAATGCACGGGAAAAAAAGCGTTTTCTGTCGTAGCGAAAGCGTCGCCACGAAGCCCACATCACGTGACCATATGCCTACTACGTCACTCTGGGGAGTCGCTGCAAAATGGCCAACTCGAGCTCCGAAGACGAAACTGATACTTTGCCCGAGAGACCCACAAGGATACAGCCGTATCAGTTTGAGCCTGCCAGGCAGGATTTTCAAAGAGTACCAGTATCCCATCGGGTTTGCGAAATCGCACTCAATGAAGTGCTCGCTACACAAATGGGCGTGATGCGGCGCAGCAAGAAAGTCAGCTCTTT
>OY757558.1:5103693-5115981 GCA_963584105.1 Alviniconcha strummeri | reverse complement strand
ACACAGAGAAACATCCCCCCCCACACACACACACACACTCGCGACCAGCAATTTACAATAACAATACACACACACACACACACACACACACACACACACACACACACACACACACACACACACACACACACACACACACACACACACACACACACACACTCACTCACTCACTCACTCACTCACACACAGAGAAACATGCCCCCCCCCCCCCCCCCCCCACACACACACACACACACTCGCGACCAGCAATTTACAACAACAATATACTTTATTCATCCCAGCGCGAAATTAAAGCTGTCGTTCGACCTTATACATCAACTCACAATGAAGAACTGAATAGCACATAATGTATTGAGATATGTGCAGTTCAGTTCTTCGTTGTGCGTTAATGTATAAGATCGAACGACAGCTGTAATTCCCCGCTGGGATGAATAAAGTACATTGTTATTGTTACCATCCGTGCACCACTATAGCACATTTTCTATCCTCTTAGAAGGCCTGTTCCTTTGGAATACCCAAACAAGGCCATTAAAATGTGTTTGAAAGGTAAACAAAATTCGGATACTCTTTTCTGACTAATTTTCTTTGATCCTGATGTCGTCAAACAGAAGTGTAGAAAATATTTTAAAAGGTTGTCCATGTATCATATTCCAAGCGACCGAGAGTGCAGGCCTCTCGTACGGCCGGTTGAAGGAGGTACACCCACACACTCGTGCACAACCACGCACGCACGCACGCACGCACGCACGCACGCACGCACGCACGCACGCTCGCACGCACGCACGCACACACACACACACACACACACACACACACACACACACACACACACACACACCACACACACACACACGCACACACACACACACACACACAGAGCTTATTAGGGACAGGGAAGCCCAGGACGGCCACCTCGACTTTCACACAGCTCGTTAGCTCTGACCTAACCGCTCCACAGAATCAGTTCGTCCTATCAGTGCAACAAATGTACATCTGAACAAAAGGCGAATTTGTGATTTTTCTGCTGCACGTGCCCCTCGTCATGCTCTATAGCATGTCAAATGCTGGCTGCCCTAGCTTGATTAGTAACTGAGGAATGTGACAAAAACTGTTTTGGCATGAATTGAAACTGGCGTCCTGTGAAAGCAACAACGGTCTAGCAGCAAGTGTTCAGTTCCCTTATACACGCGTGTTGCCAATAATTTGGTGGGTAAACCACACCCTTTTGACAGGCAACAACTCATCAGCTTTGAGCTGCACAGTTGTTGCACTGAGAGATGTTGAACACTTTGGTGAAAATAGCCATGCTCAGTTACTAGAGATGTTGAACACTTTGGTGAAAATAGCCATGCTCAGTTACTAGAGATGTTGAACACTTTGGTGAAAATAGCCATGCTCAGTTACTAGAGATGTTGAACACTTTGGTGAAAATAGCCATGCTCAGTTACTAGAGATGTTGAACACTTTGGTGAAAATAGCCATGCTCAGTTACTAGAGATGTTGAACACTTTGGTGAAAATAGCCATGCTCAGTTACTAGAGATGTTGAACACTTTGGTGAAAATAGCCATGCTCAGTTACTAGAGATGTTGAACACTTTGGTGAAAATAACCATGCAACAAGTACGCATTTACAAATGTACAGTTGGAAGTCTATCAATGGGGCTTACTATGCTGGGCAACAACAAAACATAAACCTGCTAATCAGTTGTTGTGTGTCATCGGTTAGCACAGGAAGTCAGACATAAACAGTCCAAGGACTATTTATTTTTCCACATCACCCAGACTGTGGGAAACAGAAACCAATGCAACTCAGAACATGGGCTGAATCAGTATGCTTCCAGTGCCTTTTTCAATACACCAGCATGTTTTCCTGTTCTCTGCGCTTGGCAGACATCGCTACAACAGGTAGGTAACAGTTTGATCACAATTGTTGTTAGGCTAAAGGAGCCACTAGTATTTTGAAGACGATGAAAACAAATGTACGGATATAAATGCAAGAGAGAGAGAGAGAGAGAGAGAGAGAGAGAGAGAGAGAGAGAGAGAGAGAGAGAGAGAGAGAGAGAGAGAGAGAGAGAGAGAGAGAGAGAGAGAGAGAGAGAGAGAGAGAGAGAGAGAGAGAGAGAGAGAGGTGGTTGTGTAGGTTGATGTGCCTGTGTGTGACAAACGACTGGAACAGCTCAATTTAACGCTCCTTGAAAATGGTAATGAAAGTATGGGGGGGGGGGGGGGGGGGGGGGGGATAAGGTGCATGTAGTTGTGTATGTGCTTGCACGGTGTGTATTTGTCTGTGGAGGGAGAGGTGAATTTTCATGTTTACCTTTGCTCACAGAAACGGGGGGAACTGTCTACCACTCTGTCATGTCATTTGCAAGTTGTCAATGTAGAATGTTGAGATGCTAAATCATGTCTACACACATTTTATTATGATGTGAAAAAAAATATCCTTAAAGATTATTGTCCATCTGATTTGAAGCTGATGTTGTCTCTTTCAGATGCTGAGAAAAGGAGTTTGCCTGGGCCAGAATCTGATGGAACCCGGAGGATCATGGAAATGTCGTCTAACATTGACAAAAAGGTGGATGACAACAGCGTCACCGACCCACTGCCTGCACCTGCTGATGAGGACTCGAACTCTGAAAACTCTAATCCCCCGTATGAACTGCTACCAGCTAAAACACGCAGCAGGACAGAGCCATTTGATGTCCATGGCTTGCTCTCCGGGGCCATGATAGCACGTGACACTGATCCCGACTTTGCTCTAGCTCTACAGAAATGCAGAGAAGAAAACAGCATTCTGAGTATTGCAGTCAATGTTCACAACAGAAGAATAGACCATTCAGCGAATCAAGCGAAGCATATACCTATCTACGGGAGTGTGGATTATTTTTCTGTGCAGCCTTTCTTCACCATAACTCTTTTGCAGATGTAGCCTCCTTATGTGACACATTGTGTGGACACACGGAAGAAACATTAAGACTTACACTGGTTTTAGGATTTTATCTGCTGGAGATGTAAATGAGGACTACGTGAATTCCCTGCACATGGTGAGCTTGCTCAGACAGCCCAGCACATGGAGCACGGGTGCAAATGATCTACTTACTACCTCTTGCTTTGGCTAACCACACAGGCCGAATAGGGAAGATCTTCTGCAGCCAAGAGCATCAGCCTGTCACTGACACCCAGCCAACACTTACTAAGTCTGACATTTTTCACTCGATCTACATGCTGTTTCTTGCTCCAGCTGCTACCCCTGAACATTATGATGGATGCATTCTGAGAAATAAACACCTGTGCAGAATGACTTTTCACCAAAATGGCCATAATTATGGAAGACGACCATGCGTCTAAGAATGATCTGACTGATGAAGAACCAAGAGGAGTTGATCAGACACCACTATCAATTCCAGTTCAGAATAAGTGCAACGTAACAACCCCAGAATTGGTCATCACATATCAGAAGAGGCGAGGAAGGAAAGGAAGGGCTCAGCCTTCCAAATGGAAAAGAAACGTTAGGGGAAAAAATGAAGCTGAAGGTCAGGAATACTGCACTAGCAGAGGGAAGATAAAGAAGATGAGGCAAATGAAAATGAATGATGAGAATGGTCTAGTTTTCAACCTTTTGGGGACACTATCAGAAGAATACTAATCTACAACGTGTTACTTTTCAAGCGAAGAGGGTGGTGTAATCTGTATGTGATTCTGATTGTTCAGGAGCTGTGTGAGAGTCGAGGTGGACGGCCTGGGCTGTCCGTCCTAACGAGCCTTCTGGTTTCCGTGGACGTAAAGATTTATTGAACCGTGCTTCAGCATTGGTCACAACTTTTCTCTAATATGTTAACTGACATCTGAGGACATTAAGCATCACTTCATCATCATGTGAGCCGGTTTGGCCTAGCGGTAAGGCATTAGGCTGGTAAGCGGAAGGACCTTGGTTCGATACCGCTTCGGCTCTCCTATCTCTTCAAAAAGGTTGTGGTTTGTGGACACGGTCTTGTGACTTTGTCCATCACTTCCTACTGAAACTTTAAAATGGCTCTCATCGCTGCCCATCTTAATGCAGGAGTCATTCTGTCGAACCTTGTCGAACCGAGTCGAACCTTGGGCCAGGACACCCGAGACTTAGGCTAGCGATTTCGCGCGGGACTATACTGCCTGTTTTTATTGTCGACAGGTTAGCGTTTTCACGACTAGTGACCTCGTCGAGATCGCTTGGATGTTGCAGAAGTAAAATATAATGAATGAAATCCAGAATCTGGGCCTGCCATGCATGCTTACCGATCATTACACGTGGGAAGTACGTCGCAAGGAAATGAACGAAGCTTGTCAGTGCGCATGCCCTGATGGGATAGCCCCGTCTAAAATTAGCACGTAGTGACACGGAAGCTGACGTTTTTGATTTTGCTCTCAGCGCGAAGATAGCCACTTTTGTCTCGGCATCTGTCAGGTGGATACGTTAAGCCCGTTCTTAACTGGGCGAATGTTTGTTCGCCCGAACATACTTCGGACACTTCGACGAACTATGATTCGTTTCTTAGATGAACTTTTAATTTGCCGAATATGGTTCAGTCAGTCCAAACTTTACTTCATTCTCAGCTGGCTTGTAATGAGATGCAAGCTTCGGCCCGAACTTGAGGCAGACGCGCAGCAGACAGCATGGTCGAAAATGTAGGCTAAAGTCAAGTTATGTGAAGTCAATGTACTTTAATCATCCCTCACAGGGTAATTCAACTAACTACTATCTCATTCTGGGTCTCGGAGACAAGGCTGCGCCTTCCACAAGTCAACAAATAAACAAATTCCCTCCGAAGCGAGTGAAGAACCTAGCGACACCGTCATCCATTTTTATTTTTGTTTTTTCTTCATTCACAGGAGAGCTCTGCTCTCAGCCAATCAGAGGCAATGATCGTCCAATAGGGCGAATGTTCCCAGAACATGTTGAGCGAAGGTTTTTGGACACCGAATATAGCTTCGACGAATACTTCCAACTAGGTTCGCGAAGAAAAGTTGGCCCAATTAAGAACCAGCTAGCTTCTCCGAATACTTCCAACTAGGTTCGCTAAGAAACATTCGCCCAATTAAGAACGGGCTTTAGTGTAGGTAGTCGAAGTCGCTTCGCCAGGCCACACCGGCTTTCAACCAAAGAGCGGGCAAGGGTCTAATTACGATGAGGTGACGTCACCTCGCGTGAACTGCCCATCTGTCACAGCGAAGTCCACTTCATGGGAAAGTGTCAAGTGGACTGGCAGCCAGCTAAGGGCCTGTGGAACTCTTTAAAGTAATGACCAGGGTCCCCTCAGCTTTGTGAGCCGGTTTGGCCTAGTGGTAAGGCGTTAGGCTGGTAAGCGGAAGGACCTCGGTTCGATACCGCTTCGGCTCTCCTTTCTCTTTAAAAAGGTTGTGGTTTGTGGACACTGTCTTGTGACTTTGTCCATCACTTCCTACTGAAACATTAAAATGGCTCTCATCGCTGCCCATCTTAATGCAGAAGTCATTCTGGTGGTAACAGTGTAGCGATAGGTATATGATCTCCCTCTCCCGCCACCTCCAAACCCCATACCCCCCTTCTCCCCGTCCCTAATAGGCCGTACGATTTCTGTGAACGTTAAGCACCATGATTACTTTACTTACCCTCAGCTTTTCAGGACGCGATTGGTGCTGGAGCTTTAACGGGACAGGGTATCAACATGTGTGTGTGTGTGTGTGTGTGTGTGTGTGTGTGTGTGTGTGTGTGTGTGTGTGTGTGTGTGTGTGTGTGTGTGCGTGTGTGTGTGTGTGTGTGTACACCTTAAGTGGAGGAATGATGTCGAATACCAGTGATTGGAGTTTAAATCCTCTCCTCACTTTCCCTGCTGTAGGGTACTGCCGACGCAGACACCGATGCTAGGAGCCCAGCGCTACCAGAAGTTCTCTGTGTCTCTCTGTCTCTGTCTCTCTCTCTTTCACAATGTTGTACTGATTTGACGACCTGCGCTGGATCCTGTGAGGGGTTTTCACTCAAAGTCACCTTTTTGAGTGAATACTCTTTATTTCTTTTTTAATTTTTCTGTTTTATTTTAAATGATTTTTGTGTTTGTCTGGAAATATGGCATGCGCTGGGCGCAGAGAGCTACTGTCGGAACGTCACAAAATGTTTTTTTGTCAAACCCAATGGATGATTCTGTTGTAGTTGCTTCTGTAAATTGTCAAGGTCTCTGTAACAGGCAAAAACGAAAGGATGTCTTCCATTACTTAAGAAATAAGAAATATTCCATTTATTTTTTGCAAGACACCCATCTTGAACCCAAAATGGAAAATTTTATTTCGACGGAGTGGGGTTGTGGAAGCTATTTTTGATCTTATAGTTCCAATTCTAGAGGTTTTGCTATACTGTTTAATAATAATTTTGAATTTAAAGTGAAAGACATTCACAAGGGAGACAGAGGTAATTATATAATACTGACTGTTCGGATTAAAGAAATTGATATTTTGTTGGTCAGTTTATATGGACCCAATAGGGATGAACCTGAATTTTATAACACATTAAAGGAAAAGATAATGGAATTAGATAATCCTAATGTAATAATGGCTGGAGACTGGAATATGGTGCTTGATATTTTTAAAGACTACCAGAACTATAAGCATGTAAATAACCCTAAAGCAAGAGAAGTTGTTGAAAGTATGATCACCGACCCTAACCTGTGTGATATATGGAGAGATTTGAATCCAGATTGTCAGCGTTACGCCTGGCGGAGAACAGCTCCATTTCAACAGGCTAGACTTGACTTTTTTCTTGTTACTGATTCAATTGTCTCTCTTGCTGAAGATTCTGATATCAACTGCGGATATAGGACTGATCATTCAATGACACTGCTAAAATTAAAATTTAGCGAATAAACTCCACATAAAACCTTCTGGAAATTTAATACGTCTCTGCTAAAGGGTAAACAATATATAGATGAAATCAACGAATTGATAGATAATATTATAGTTGAATATGCAGTTTTTCCATATGCAAGGGACCCAATTAACAATATACCTGCAGATGAAATACAATTTTTGGTTTCTGTTGATACACTTTTAGACTTCCTTTTGATGAAAATTCGGTCTTGATTTTTTAAATTTTACTACTGGCACAGCAGTATCTATACAAATGCAAAATAGAAAAACAGCTCCCGAACATTGGCATATTTAGGAAGAAACTGTTATACAGATACAAAATAGAGGAATACAATGCTAAGAAGAGCTGCTCATGTTCAAGTTTCTCTTCCAGGTGGGAGCCTTACAAACCTTTTCTTGTAGGCTAATGCTCTCATCTACCTCTGTTTTTTCTGTATGTTCATTCATTCCATATTTATGACTTATGAAATATTGACTGTACCACTTATGAAATGTTGACTGTACCAATGCCGCATGTCCTCCGGTACCCCATGTAACAAAGACGTATTATTTTTATTTTTATTTTTTTTAAATGCCGGTGTGACAAAACGTGCAGGCAGAACTTCGCAATATGACACGGGGTGACAAAACACCGTAAAAAGGCCCATCTTTAACATTTCTGGCGCCAGTTCGGCTCGGTGGTGTACGAGAGGCATACCGAAAGTGTTCTCGCATTGCGGTGACGTCGCACACATTGGCCAGGCGTGACCGTAGTAATCCGTAAACTTTTTTTCCCCAGTACATACCTTTATGTTTCGCAAAATGTAAAGTATGGTAGATTGTGAAAAGATGATTATTATAATTGGCTTTTGGCGCCCAGTCAGCCATGACGGTTATATCAGGGCAATTTGTTTTACTGACTTATTTAAATTTTCCATCAAAGCAATGCAAAAAGTGACATAAAGGTGAAAATTGTGGGCAATGATGTTTAAAATGGAAATCAGTTTTATAATATTGTAACATATCATGAACGCGCAGAATAGTAAACAGTAACAATGAACATAAACATGTAATATAAACAGTAAAAAGCAGTAACGGTACATGCTGTGATCAGCTTGATCAGTGAAGTGTGATATGAACGGCGAAAAGTAATATGAACAATAGGCAGTGAGTTCAGCTCTAAGACGTGAACTGCTTCATGTACAGCGATCCAGCATTTTCATTGTCTTTATGGTTTTGTCCCCATTGGTCTAAGATGAATACAGGCAACAACAAAAAAAATAAAAAAAATAAAAAAATAAAAAATAATATCCTTATCTATCGTTAAAAGGCCATCCTCTGGCTTCAAAGAATGTGGACGACAATTTTTAACATCTTTCACACACCGATCATAAATGCCCATATTCTGTATGGTGGCACATGCCATTTTGCATCTGATCACTTAATTCTTCACAATATCTCTTTCTTGGCGGCCCCCCTCCTTCCTACCCAACCGTTGTTGTTGTTGGTGGTGGTGGTGATGTTAGACTTACTAAACCCCGAGGTACTGGAGGGAACCGAACTCAAAGAGGTGGGGGGAAGGGAAACTATACTAACGCAACACAGTCACCATCAGAATGATTCCGCATTAACAGCGGTGTAAGCCATCTTCCATTAATTGTGAGGGGCAAAGTCGCAAGGCAACATTTTATTGACTAACACTGACAACCTCATCCTTTTCCCTTTCACCTTGCATTTATAACCTACACTGTTTATTTGAATGCATCCTTTTCCCTTTCACCTTGCATTTATAACCTACACTGTTTATTTGAATGTTAACAGTTCAGTTCAATGTTGCATTACAGCCACATAAGCCACAGGGCTTAATAGGGTCGGGGAGCCCAGGACGGCCACCTCGACTTTCACACAACTCCTGAGCTTTGAAGAGGTGTTACAAGTAAACATGGTGCTGAACGTTTATTAGGGACGGGGAAGGGGTGTTAAAGTAAACATCGTGCTTAGCGTCCACAGAAACCACAAGGCTTATTAGGGACTGAAGGGTGTTATGATGAGTTGATGCTTAATGTCCTCAGATGTCATTTGACATATTAGGGACAAGTTGTGACCAATGCCGAAGCACGGTTCAATAAAATCCACATACGTAAGGTGTATGCGTGTTTAGCTGTAACCTGCCACCTGCACTTTTTTGGCAGAATGACCGGGATTTTTTACGTGCTACTGTGGTAACACGGGGGTGGAACGGATACCGAAATAAGAGTCAGCACAGAAAGTCGACCCTGGAGAAGAAAATTCTCCCGCCGTTCCAGCAGGGATTCGAACCCGCGACCTTTCAATCACGAGTCCGGTGCTCTAACCACTGAGCTATCCCCGCCCCCTGAAGGGTGTTAACCAGACATTCTCATTTTATATCTCTCGGTTCAGTATGCTGTATTGCTTCTGAGCATTCAGGTTCAGCAAAGCGTCACCGCTTCGCAAGAGAAGAGACGGGAGAAAGCCCTGGCGGCTAGATTAAAGGCTAGGCAAAACGGGATTAGGTGGATAGGGGTCAGTTATCAAAGCGGCAGGCCCTCACCCCTGCAAAACCTCTTGTCATCAAGGTAACAAGTGGATTCCAATAAGGACAGCAGTCTCTGATGTACCGCCTGTCAGGCAAATGCACGAGCCGTGGGGAGAGAGAAAAAGGCCAATGTTGTCGCAGCTTTCCCTAGCTGAACACTCGGGATATCACCCGGTATATCTGTGCAGCTGTACATTGACAAATTGTATTGTCCCTAATATGCTTTTTAGCACCTGAGAACATTAAACAAAATGTATGGTATGACACATTTTGTGCATTCCGTAGAGAGAGGATTGTCTGTGACCGCGATTTTGATTACCTTGCCACATGGGCAGCCACATGCAAAATAATGGCCAATGATTAATTTTTACGCGATAAGCACACACAGGAAATACACCAGACAGACTCAGGAAAACCTGGGCAGAAGAGGCGTGCATGCTATTTACTGCTGTAAGCACGCCAAGCAGCCAGTGATTTTGTCTAGTTCAACCCCCAACACACAGTTGTCTGAAGTCCGTTCCGAAGCATGAGTGGAAGAGATCAAGTCACACTCAGTCAGTCTCAGTTTTCCGAAGGGGGGTAACTGCTCTGTCTTCTCAAATTGTATTCCTCTGTTTCCTCGGTTTTTGTTTCCCCTAGTGGATCAACACTTTTTCAACACCTTTCCACCGCTTCAATCGCAAAACCCATGGCTTGCGCACTTTTTCACACTTTGGCCCCCACATCTGGAACAATCTCCCCGAAGACATCAGGCACTCTGCTACTCTCTCTTCCTTCAAATGCAAACTCGAGACATTTCTCTTCTCAGAATATTTCAGCTAAGCAACATTGTCCATTATCAGTCTGTACAGTGTGCGTGCGCGCGCGCGCGCGCGCGTGTGTGTGTGTTCGTGTGTGTGTGTGTGTGTGTGTGTGTGTGTGTGTGTGTGTGTGTGTGTGTGTGTGTGTGTGTGTGTGTGTGTGTGTGTGTGTGTGTGTGTGTGTGTGTGTGTGTGTGTGTGTGTGTGTGTGTGTGTGTGTTATGTTGCGTTGTGTGCGAGTATGCGTATGTGTGCGTTTGTGTGTGCGCGCGCACATTTTTTGTTTATTAACATATCTGCCTGTCTTCTAAATTTTTCTGTCTTTCTTTTTCAACATTTCTGTTTTCTAATATTTCTGTCTGTCTCCTCAACTTTTCTGTCTTTTTTGTATCATTTCTGTCTGTTTTCTAACATTTCTGTCTGTCTTCTCAACTTTTCTGTCTGTTTTGTGACAGTTCTGTGTGCCTTCTAAAGTTTTTATTTGTCTTCTCAAGTTTTTTGTCTGTTTTGTAACATTTCTGTCTTCTCAACTTTTCTGGCTGTTTTGTGACATTTCTGTCTGTCTTCTAACATTTCTGCCTGTCTTCTCAACACTTCTCTTTGTTTTCTAACATGTCTGTCTCTTTTCTATACATGTCTGTCTCTTTCCATAATATTTCTGTGGCTCTTCTTAACATTTCTGTCGTTTAAAATATAAACTAAAAAGACCTGTTTTCCTGTTTTCTTAACACGTCTCGTTTTTGAATTTGAAGTTTTAATAACAATTTGTCTCTTTTTTTTTTCTTTCTTTAAAATCTTGCCGATTTGTGTTCTTACCATCTCTGTCTCTGTCTCTTTGTCTGTCTGTCTCTGTCTCTCTGTCTCTATCTCTGTCTCTGCATACTGTGTGTCCGTGTCAAAATAAATTCTGTTTAATTTCTTCCCCCTTTTCTCCCCCTTTTTCCCCCTATTTCTCTCCCCCTTTTTCCCCCTATTTCCCCAATGCCCTCTCTCTCTCTCTCTTTTTTTTTTTTTTTGAAGTCCTGTTTTCTTACCACCTCTCTCTCTCTAGAAGCCCTGTCTGTCTGTCTTCTTAACATTTCTGTCTTTGTCTGTCCTGCAGCTTGTTGATCAGAGTGCTGTCAGCCGTGGTGAAGAGGAGAGCGCCGGGACAAAATCAAGAGGGGGGCAGGATTTCACAGACACCGGCCATGTTCCTGCTGCCATACTAGTCTCTGAATACGGCCTATTGTAGTCCAGCTGTAGCTGTGTGTAGCTGTGTGTGTGTGTGTGTGTGTGTGTGTGTGTGTGTGTCTGTGTGTGTGTGTGTGTGTGTGTGTGTGTGTGTGTGTGTGTGTGTGTGTGTGTGTGTGTGTGTGTGTGTGTTGTGTTGTGTTGTGTTGTGTTGTGTGTACACGCGCGCGCGCGCGCGCGCGCGAGAGAGAGAGAGAGAGAGAGAGAGAGTGTGTGTGTGTGTGTGAGTGTTGTGTTGTGTTGTGTGTGCACGCGCGCGAGTGAGTGTGTGTGTGTGTGTGTGTGTGTGTGTGTGTGTGTGTGTGTGTGTGTGTGTGTGTGTGTGTGTGTGTGTGTGTGTGCGGGCGCGCTCGCGCTTGCGTGCGTGTGCGTGCGTGCGTGCGTGCGTACGTGTGTGTGTGTGTGTGTGTGTGTGTGTGTGTGTGTGTGTGTGTGTGTGTGTGTGTGTGTGTGTGTGTGTGTGTGTGTGTGTGTGACACGTACAATACGACATCAAGTTCAAAGGTTACGAATAATTATTGAATTTGCATTATGAAGACAGAATATGTACTAAATGGTCGTCTGCTGACACTGCCGATGAATTCCATTATGTTCCCTCTCTCTCTCTCTGCATGCTTGCGTGCGTGCGTGCTTGCGTGCGTGCGTGCGTGCGTGCGTGCGTATGTGTGTGTGTGTGTGTGTGTGTGTGTGTGTGTGTGTGTGTGTGTGTGTGTGTGTGTGTGTGTGTGTGTGTGTGTGTGTGTGTTTGTTTGCTGTTCCCATTTATGTTTTTCTTTTTCTTTGATTGTCTTCGTTTCTCTGGTCTCTTGTAGTTGTGTGTGTGTGTGTGTGTGTGTGTGTGT
>OY757558.1:5068213-5100713 GCA_963584105.1 Alviniconcha strummeri | reverse complement strand
TCACTCTCTCTCTCTCTCTCCACCCCCACCCCACCCACCCCCTGTCTTCCCCCGTCTCCACCTTCTCTTCTTCGGCGAACAAACATTCGCCCAGTTAAGAACGGGCCTTAGGGCTGCATTTCCTGCTGTGACACTCGTCGACTCCTCTATTTTGCCGCCCGAGGAAGGCACCTCATGAACCCGTCAGTCATGTCATTTAACCAGAACCTGCACACAGTGTGCAGTGCAAACTCCAAGCATTGGTTTGCGACATCCGGCCTTCAACCACTGCCGTATTTAGTTACGCCATAGGGTCCTGAAAACTGTCAGCTAACGAGCAGTTTTTCGTTGGTGCTCAAACAGTAGTAAGTTTGTTACAAACAACTCAAATAAAACAAGGCGTGTCATTTATAGCCGCCAACAAAGTTTACACCAGCACAAACAAAACCACAGTCGTTTGAATCAAAACGGAACTTTTTTCTTTTCTTTTTTTTACCCGGGGTGGATGTGTCTCGTGTTTACGTGTGTGCTTGGGCGCTAGGTAAGTAAGTAATCATAGTGCTCAACATCCACAGAAACAATAAGGCTTATTAGGGACGGGAGGGCGCTAGGGCGCTTCTACAGTCATATTAGCACCCACACTCCGAGCACCGCTTTCCGGCACCTTCCTCCAAACTCTGCCAGATTTGGTTACGCCACTGAAGAGGCACTCTTTATCTCCACGTAGCTGGCTGTCCACCGACGCGGTCAGCGCCCTCCGAAAGGTTTGGGTACTGATAAGACTGTGGAAGCAACCAAGCGCCCTTCTGGGGGCGGGGATAGCTCAGTGGTTAGAGCACCGGACTCGTGATTGAAAGGTCGCGGGTTCGAATCCCTGCTGGAACGGCGGGAGAATTTTCTTCTCCAGGGTCGACTTTCTGTGCTGACTCTTATTTCGGTATCCGTTCCACCCCCGTGTTACCACAGTAGCACGTAAAAAATCCCGGTCATTCTGCCAAAAAGTGCAGGTGGCAGGTTACAGCTAAACACGCATACACCTTACGTATGTGGATTTTATTGAACCGTGCTTCGGCATTGGTCACAACTTGTCCCTAATATGTCAGATGACATCTGAGGACATTAAGCATCAACTCACCAAGCGCCCTTCATAGCTCAGGAGCTGTGTGAGAGTCGAGGTGGCCGTCCTGGGCTGTCCGTCCTAACGCGCCTTCTGGTTTCCGTGGACGTAAAGATTTATTGAACCGTGCTTCGGCATTGGTCACAACTTGTCCCAAATATGTCAACTGACATCTGAGGACATTAAGCATCACTTCATCACCGAGCGCCCTAGCACGCACGTAAACATAAACATGTTTGATAGGTTGTAATTTTTCTGAGGTACGTAAAAGTATTGATTTGAATGAAAACAAACACGACGCTTCGAGCATCTGCGTCGTCTGCAGCTGAAAATCCCGTTTTCGGACACGTGACGTCCGTGACGTCACAACAAGACAACTGACCGGCATGGCTCAGTAACGACTTGAACCAAATTGAATCGAAAGTGGTCTGGCAAATCAGTTTTAAAGCATGCTGAGCGAGTGTGCTGCAGCTGGTTGCTGTGAAAAGTTGACAAAGGAGTTTTCTTTCCATGCTTTTCCTTAAAAAAAAAAAAATCTAAAATGAAGCCAGAAAACGACAATGGCAAATGGCAATGAATCGATCGGACCTAGCCACAAAGTGGGAACCAAAACACCACGATGTGCTCTGCTCAAAGCATTAAAAAAAAAAAAAAAAAAAAAAAAGATGCTTCACAGATCGCACCCTACTGAGCATTCAGTTTGGGCTCAAATACATGTCCACAGGGTAACCGACTTGGAAAGATTTCCAGTTCGAATCTCCAAGGATGAAGCTCCGACGCCACTGCCAGTAGTTGGGCCTTTGTTTATTTCCCCCTTGTCATTCCATCTTTCTCGAGCCTTGTTAGGTGCGTGGCGTTTCGGTCTTTTTCGTTGTGTTTACTCTAGCTTTCACAACAGGCTAAACCTCATCAGGGAGCCTGCCTTTTATTGGGTGTCTCGTGAGCGTCTGCTGCCCCGCAATGTTGTTGTCACTGCTAAGTGGGTTGTATCGTGTACACGGATTACGTGTATCCAGCCTTTGTCACGTTGCTCGCTGACATTTCCTGCCTCCTCTTTCTTTTCAGAAAGTGTTTGTTTGTTGTTGTCGTTGTTTTGTTTTCCCTCTCTTCTCTTCCACCATACGTCTTTTGTTTTTATCTCTGGCTTATTGGCCATTTCGTAACCGCTGTTAGCTTGCCTGATTAGGGCAGCCATTTTGAATTTCTCTTTTCGTCTGCATTTGTTTACATCCCGAAGCTGTGTCATCGGTAGTCCTGATTAGCGATTTGCTTTATCAATCTGTAGGCATTGTGTTTCTAGATGGAGGCCGGGTTAGTGAGGAGTTAGTTATGGTTAGTTTGGCTTTCCATCTGTTTGTCGTTGGCACAGTTATTTTTGCTTCTGTGCTCTTATGTCAAGTTAAGTCAAGAACCATTTTATTACTTCACAGGAAAATGTGCCACACATAAATCCACAAAGACAGTGTACATATGTAAAAGATTAACACTTAATAAGTACACAACAACACGTAGTATCGCACACATCACAATATACAATAAACACAAAGCATAACCACCACTATTCTCATGACACTTCTTCGTCACTTGAAACTCTCCCAGTCGATGCCAAAAATGATATCCACAACTGGCTCGTACTGGAATGGCCATATTCCATTTGCCATTTCCAACTTTTCAGGCAAATTTATCCGGAGTTTTGTGCACTGAAACTGTAGAAGCAACAATGCCAATGGCAGTCGAGTCTTATCGTGACGTCACGATTAGCCTTTGACTTTACGGCTCCAAGTAAACTCTCGGCCAAAACACGTACGATCACGCGGCTGCAGCGGTTATTTCCCTTGCCCATTCTGCCGTGACATATTGGTCTTGTTTTGCGATTCATAAGCATTTAAGACACTTGAAAAATATGAAATGATTACTGAGGCACGGGATATATACCCGTATTTACTGTGTGAAAATATTTAGTCGGTGGAATATACCAAAGAGGAGATCTAAAGTTAAAATCGGTCAAAATCAGTGTTCAGGGGCCCTTTAACACTTCCCTTGTTCTGGCGGCGGTCCACGGTCTCTCCGGTCTTTTTCGGGCGGTATCCGCGGTCGAGCCTTCACTCTCTCGCCCTCTCTCCCCCCCCCCCCCTCCCCGTCCCTAATAAGCAACCTCGCTTCTGTGGACTTAAAGCAACAAGGTCAAGGTCTGCACATTTCATGCCGTCCAGTATTCAGATTCTTTATTCAGCAAGTTTTACAACAAGGAGAGTGTCCAGAAAGTGTGTCTAGCTGCGTGTATTCGAACCCAAGCCGGGATTTCTGTCAAAAAACCCACAATGTCGACTGGATTCTCTGCAATGAAGTTGGAGTAACTTGACAGTTTACGCCCAGTCAACCAAAACGGTTATATCAGGGCGATCAGTTCTCAACTCTCTTTCGGGGTCCAGGCGAGATCAAAAGATCTAAAGATCTTAGAGGAGGGAGGTGGAGCTGGACCCTCAACTATGCCCAGAAGAGATCATGAGTAGGGAGGTGGTGCTGGGCTGAGCAAGTTGGACGTCTTTTGCTTCGAGTTGTCCAAGTTGTTCATCAACAGCCGTGCAACGGACATTGTCTTTGTGACTCTGTCCAGCACAGCAGTTGAAAGAGCAATTGCGCAGTGCACATGTCGCTGGGCAATGGCGAGGGGACACCGCCTTAACACTTCCATTGTTCTGGCGGCGGTCCACGGTCTCTCCGGTCTTTTTCGGGCGGTTTCCGCGGTCGAGCCTTTCACTCTCTCGTCCCCTTCCCACTCTGTCCCCGTCCCTAATAGGCCATCTCGCCTCCGTGGACGTTAAGCAACATGAAAGCAGCTCTCTTACGAGTGTAGACTGTCGGAGGAAGTTGCAGGTTGGAAGTAAGGAACAACAAACGAGCCACAGCCAGAGGTTCTTGATTTTATTTCTTCTTTTCTTTTGTATGGTACATGCGAGAGGTCATATTATTGTTTTTCCCTAGGTCGTTGTTATTCCCTCTCGCCTTCTCTCACTCAGACTTATAGTGACGTCTAAATCACAACACGTAACACATACACGTAAAAGATCGAATGACGTACACACACGAAAGAACACCGATAGAGCGACACACAGAGTACATACAACAACACAAACACAATGTGCAGATGCACTCGGGTACACGAGTATCACGACTATCTTGAACTGGACTGAACATGCGAGGGACACACGGAGGGTGTCCTCAGCAACAGAACACTTGGGATGCGGAGGCGCTGAAGTAACTTAGTTGTTGTTGGCTTTTTGTTTTGTTTGTGTGTGTGTGTGTGTGTGTGTGTGTGTGTGTGTGTGTGTGTGTGTGTGTGTGTGTGTGTGTGTGTGTGTGTGTGTGTGTGTGCGTGTGTGTGTGTGTGTGTGTTGTTGTTGTTGTTGCGACAAACATATTATATATATATACTTTTGTCGCGACAAAAGACGTGTTTTGTTGTCACAAATACATGTTTGTCGCGACAAACACGTGTTTGTCGCGACAAAAATGATACTTGTGGCAGCTCCCGCCAATGATAGTCCGTGGGGTTTTGTGGTTTGATCACAGATCAGTCTTTTGGAAGTTATAGGTGTCAAAATTCTCGAACACCAACGAAAGATTTAATAATACTAATAGGCCTAAGCATGTACTGGCAGAACAGCCAAACCGGATCTAAGCCCGTTCTTAAATGGGCGAATGGTTGTTCGCGAACCTAGATGGAAGTATTCGGCGAACCTAGCTGGTTCTTAACTGGGCGAACTTTTCTTCGCGAGCCTAGTTGGGAGTATTCGTCGAACTGCAACGAAGCTATATTTGGGGTCCAAAAAGCTTCGCTCAACATGTTCTGGGAACATTCGCCCTATTCGACGAACATTGCCTCTGATTGGCTGAGAGCAGAGCTCTCCTGTGGATGAAGAAGACATACAAAATAAAAATGGATGACGGTGTCGCTGGGTTCTTCACTCGCTTCGGACGGAATTTGTTTATTTGTTGACTTGTTGGAGGCTCAGCTTTGTCTCGGGGACCGAGAATGTGACAGTAGTTAGTTGAATTACCCTGTGAGGGATGATGAAAGTATATTGACTTTAGCCTACATTTTCCACCATGCTGTCTGCTGCGCGTCTGCCGCAAGTTCGGGCCGAAGCTTGCATCTCATTACAAGCCAGTTGAGAACGAAGTAAAGTTCGTCGAACTGTCCGAACCATGTTCGGAGAACAGACACTCGCCCAGTTAAGAACGGGCTTTACAGTCCTTCCCGCTCTCTCAGCTCTTCGTCAGACACACGCATGCTCAAAATCCAAAGCTTCAACCGCAAAACCCATGGCTTTCGCACTTTCTCACACGTTGGCCCCCACATCTGGAACAATCTCCCCCAAGACATCAGGCACTCTGCTACTCTCTCTTCCTTCAAAAGCCAACTCAAGACATTTCTCTGCTCAGAATATTTCAGTTAAGCCACATTGTCCTTCACTCCTATCAGTCTGTACAGTGTGTGTGTGTGTGTGTGTGTGTGTGTGTGTGTGTGTGTGTGTGTGTGTGTGTGTGTGTGTGTGTGTGTGTGTGTGTGTAAGTGTGCATCTCTAGTATAGTGTTTAAAAACCATTGTCGATATCTTTTCTTTTTTATAACATTTTCCATTTCAGTGTACATTATGTGTGTATGCTTGTTCAGCGCTTTGAGCCGCAGGGTAGGCGCTTTACGTTTTAAACTGCCATTATTATTCTTTCTTTTGTGCTGACACGCCGTCAAGAGGCTGTCAAAAGGTCGTCAAGAGGTCGTAAAAACACTCAGCCAGCAGCGTCGGCTTAACTTTTCCACGCCACACAGCTTCGACGGTATTATTAGCTGCACACCGTCACGCTCCAACCATCTCCACCAGCTGCAAGCTAAGTTGATCAGGCTTCTTCCGCAGTATTATTTGTTAGTTTAGTTTAGTATCTGTCTGTCTGCAGTTTGTTGTTTGAGAAAGGTGTTTCTGCTGAAAATTTGCGCATGATTTGTATTGTCTAAGTAAAATAAGCGTTCGGTTCCGTTTAACCTCTTTTTTGTTCCACATCTCGTCATGTAATGCTCCCCCTTGTCTCCCAAGGCCATAAGTTCGCCCCTCCCTCCATCATGTTATTGACTACTAAAGCCAACACGCCGAGCATCGCTTTCCGGCACCTTCCTCCAAACTCTGCGAGATTTAGCTACGCCACTGAAGGGCACTCTTTATCTCCGCGCAGCTGTCCTATGAGGTATGACTCTATGAGGCTGTTTTACTGGTATTTGCATTATATCTATGATCTTATCTTGTACTTATGTCATGTATTATGTATTATACCGTGTGTTATCTTACTGGTATCTTTTATGCAGTCGTAAGGCAGACTTCTACGTTATTCATAGACAATAAAATTTCTGTATTCTGTATTCCAGCGACGCGGTCAGCGCCCTCCGAAAGGTTCGGGTACTAATAAGACTGTAGAAGCAACCTAGCGCGTAGCATCTGAGGACATTAAGCAAAAACAGAACGAACGTAGCGCCAAAGCACGCACGTAAACATGAGACGCATCCACCCCGGTTAAAGAAAAAGAGTTCCGTCTCGATTCAAACGATTGTGATTTTATTTGTGCTGGTGTAAACTTTGTTGGCGACTATAAATGACACGACTTGTTTTATCTGAGTTGTTTGTAACAAACCTACTACTGTTTGAGCACCAACAACAAAAACTGCTCGTTCGCTGACTGTTTTCTGGACCCTATGGCAGTGGTTGAAGGAAGGATGTCGTAAACCAGTGCTTGGAGTTTGTACTTAGCCAACACTTGACTTCTCTTTAAACCTCAGCCGCCCTGGTGCTCCAGAGCTCGTCTCCGTTTGCCTGGGTGCCCTATGTAGAAGTGAAGAAAGATCCCAAGGAAATGACTTTTGATATACCTCACTGTTTAATGCCCCTCACAAGACATATTTTCTATAAGCGTTATGTGTGTGATGTTGCAGGAACTGCGGGATATCAGGTGGACTGGCTGGATGAGGGCACCAATCCAACCAGGACCATCCATGCAGAAGACAGTAAAGACATCAGTGTAGTACCTACTGACCATCCCAGCATTTTTAATTTAAAAAAATTATATATATTCTGTCTGTTTATTCCTTGTTTATATTTTTCTTTAACCTGGTATTGATAAATTAGACGGAATGGTCCACGATACCAGCATGTCCTAGCCTTGTGTGCTCTTTTAACAGGGATAATATTGAAGGGACTAACTCTTCGAAAATGTGTGTCTGATGTTTGTGTATGTATGTTTTATGTTTGCGAACTGATTGGTTTTGTAGATTGACTTGACAGAGGGTTGATACATATGTGAGAAGAGTTTAGATATGTTTATTTGCTTATGACCTGAGTTTGACTGTCCTGAGGTGACCCTGTGTGACTGACAGGACATCAAAATCCAATTACTACTACTACTACTACTACTACTACTACTACTACTACTACTACCTTCCCAACTAGGATCGTTTCCGGACTAAGATCCAAATTAACTGTGATACTGTTAAGCTGGTGACAATAAATATCTTCTACAGCGCAGGTACAGTCCTAGTCCAAGGAAACAGGTGTCCCCGTTGGAGAGACGAACGCCTTAGTCGACCGGGTGGAGGAGCCGGGGTTACATGAAACAGTAACATGGAACCTGTGCAACCTCCGCTTGCCGACTGTTTGGCCATCGCCGGGTGGGGAGCCAGGACTACACGATGTTAGACCCAGGTGCAGCCCGCGTCCACAGTTGCCAAGGACAACCGAGAGTACGAGAAAGTAAACATGGTGCTTAACGTCCACAGAAACTGTAAGGCTTATTAGGGACGGGGAGAAAGAGGGAAGGGGTATGGAGGTGGGGGAAGAGGGAGATTATATACCTATCGCTACACTGTCACCACCAGAATGGTTCCTGCATTAAGATGGGCAGCGATGAGAGCCATTTTAATGTTTCAGTAGGAAGAGAGGGACAAACTCACAGGACAGTGTCCACAAACCACAACCTTTTTGAAGAGAAAGGAAAACCGAAGCGGTATCGAACCAAGGTCCTTCCGCTTACCAGCCTAACGCCTTACCGCTAGGCCAAACCGGCTCACTGAGTACAAGAAGGAGCTCGCGTCGACTTCAGGCAGGGTTCCAGGCGAGATCAAAAGATCTTAGAGGAGGGAGGTGGAGCTGGACCTTCAACTATGCCCAGAAGAGATCATAAGTAGGGAGGTGGTGCTGGGCTGAGCAAGTTGGACGTCTTTTGCTTCGAGTTGTCCAAGTTGTTCGTCAACAGCTGTGCAACGGACATTGTCTTATTGACTCTGTCCAGCACAGCAGTTGAAAGAGCAATAGCGCAGTGCACAAGTCGCTGGGCAATGGCGAGGGGACACCGCCTTAACAATTCCATTGTTCTGGCGGCGGTCCACGGTCTCTCTGGTCTTTTTCGGGCGGTTTCCGCGGTCGAGCCTTTCACTCTCTCGTCCCCTTCCCACTCTGTCCCCGGCCCTAATAGGCCATCTCGCCTCCGTGGACGTTAAGCAACATGAAAGCAAAAGACTTTAGGCCCTCTGTCCCAAGTCAGCCTCGCCTTCGGCAGCTCCAGTCCCGGTTTCCCAGCCTATCAAACCGACCCGCCACCTGGTTCCCTCCCGTGCCACCCCTGCCACACCCCGCCAGCAAGCCTACCCAGTCACACCTTCACCACACCAGCAAGCCTACCCAGTCACACCTTCACCACACCAGCAAGCCTACCCAGTCACACCTTCACCACACCAGCAAGCCTACCCAGTCACACCTTCACCACACCAGCAAGCCTACCCAGTCACATCTTCACCACACCAGCAAGCCTACCCAGTCACACCTTCACCACACCAGCAAGCCTACCCAGTCACACCTTCACCACACCCTGCCAACAAGCCTACCCAGTCACACCTTCACCACACCTCACCTCCCTAGTCAATGAGCTGGAGTACATGCTGCTTTACGTCCACAGAAGTGAGATGGCTTATTAGGGACGGGGGCGGGGGGGGGGGGGGAGGGGCGAGAGAGTGAAGGCTCGACCCCGGATACCGCCCGAAAAAGACCGGAGAGACCGTGGACCGCCGCCAAAACAATGGAAGTGTTAAGGCGGTGTCCCCTCGCCATTGCCCAGCGACTAGTGCACTGCGCAGTTGCTGTTTCAACTGCCGTGTTTGGGCAGTCACAAGGACAATGTGCGTTGCACTGCTGTTGAGGAACAACTCGAAGCGAAAGAAGTCCAACTTTCGCAGACCAGCTCTACCTCCGTACTCATGATCTCTTGTGGGCTAACTTGAAGCTCCAGCTCCACCTCCTTCCTCTAGATCTCTTGATCTCGCCTGGAACCTTGTAATGTGGTTGAGCTGGAGACAGCGAAACAACAAATAAAGGCCGAGGTCAAGCTGCATGTGAAGGTGAAGTTTGACCAACTGACTGACACCGTGACGTCACTGACCGAAAAGCTGACGGAGATCACAAAACAGAACAAAGATCTCAAATCGGTGACATTAGGAAGCACATCACATCGTGATTAAGACTGACCTAGCTAAGCAAGAAACACTTGCCGCAGTAGAAATACAAGAACCGTCCGCACCTGAAGCTCCTGTCAACAACACTTCCGTGAACGTGTAAACGTGTAAGTAAGTAAACATGGTGCTTAACGTCCACAGAAACCGTACGGCTTATTAGGGACGGGGAGAAGGGGGGGGGGCGATTATGGAGGTGGGGGGAGAGGGAACCTATCGCTACACTGTCACCACCAGAATGACTTCTGCATTAAGATGGGCAGTGATGAGAGCCATTTTAATGTTTCAGTAGGAAGTGAGGGACACAGTCACAAGACGGTGTCCACAAACCACAACTTTTGAAGAGAAAGGACAGCCGAAGCGGTATCGAACCGAGGTCCTTCCGCTTACCAGCCTAACGCCTTACCACTAGGCCAAACCGGCTCACAGTAAACGTGTAACATGTTCTCAGTGTTAAGTGGGGTAGAAGACGACCAGCTAACATCTCATCTCTCGACGCGGCCACTACAAACAACACAGATCCTAGCCGTGACTCGACCATCGACAGACAGTCATCGACCGTCACAACTCAACGCTTCCACAATCACCGCGCCACCACCACATCACACAGACCGTGACGCCAGGAGAAAAAGGGATTCCCCCCCGTCCGCTCCATAATTACCACCACGTCACACAGACGGTGACGCCAGGGAAAAAAAGGGAGTCCCCCCATCCGCTCCATAATTACCACCTCGTCACACAGACCGTGACGCCAGGACGCCAAGAGAACGGATGGGGGAGTGCAGAGTCTCTCCAGGTAAAACACATGTTGATTGGGGACTCTGTATAAACATGGTGCTTAACGTCCACAGAAACCATAAGGATTATTAGGGACGGGGAGAAGGGGGAGTATGGAGGTGGGGGGGGGGAGAGGGAGATGTAGGGAGATTATATACCTATCACTACACTGTCACCGCCAGAATGACTCCTGCATTAAGATGGGCAGCGATGAGAGCCATTTTAATGTTTCAGCAGGAAGTGATGAACAAAGTCACAAGACAGTGTCCACAAACCACAACCTTTTTGAAGAGAAAGGAGAGCCGAAGCGGTGTCGAACCGAGGTCCTTCCGCTTACCAACCTAATGCCTTACCGCTAGGCCAAACCGGCTCACAATTCCGGCAAATCAAACCGGAGCTGATGTACCCTCACAAAGCACACCAAAAGATCAGCGTCTCCGGCCTCACCGTGGAAGGCCTTCTACATTGGCTGGAGAATGTTCCAAAACGCAGAGACGTCCAGCTGCTGGTCGTCCACGTCGGGGTGGACACGTGCTGGGTGAACACCGACACGGAAAGCACGTGGAGGGCACTGCTGAAGCTGCCTAATGCGGACGTCCAGATCTCTTCTATTGGGCGATTCAGGCGGGGTTGTTAACTCCCTTCACTTTTGCCAGGTATCGCTTAAGTCCCTTGGCTGCTTTTACTTCCGGTGCGTACTTTCTTCACAGTGGAAGGCGGTGACAGTGAATTTGCGAATTTTACACTGCCAACTTTAAAGGCATTTTTGGACGCCCGTGGTCATAATGTGTCTGGCAATAAGCAATAACTTGTTGCTCATGCTATAGGATGCCCCAAAACGCTCCTTTTTTTTTCTTTTTTTTTTTTCTTTTTTTTACGAACTCGCGATCTTATGGTCAGCCAAACAACGACGCAAAAACACTTTTTTCTACCCTCCATCCCCTTTACACGGTAATTTTTGCAACTGCAACAATATTGGCAGTTGTACTGCTTCGCGATTCTGGGTGTTGAACCCAGAATCGCGAAGCAGTACAACTGCCAATATTGTTGCAGTTGCAAAGGTTTCCACTGTTATACACAGCGTGAAGCAACGCCTATTCAGAAATCGGCCCGGAAGTGCGCTTCGACCTCTCGCGACATCTTGCGCGAAAGATGACAAAGCGCATTCACTCTCGCAAACCAGCTTCGCTGAATGGCCCAATAATCCCCCACAAGGAGAACACCCACTGAGCTTCAAACGCTGCCTTGGTGAAGGTGTGTCACAGTGAGCAAGTCATGCTCGCTGATCACACCGACACCCACACTCCGAGCACCGTTTTCCGGCACCTGTCAAGGCCCTGAGTATAAACTCTTCCAGATTTAGTTACCTCACTGAAGGGGCACTCTTTATGTCCGCGCAGCTGTCCAGCGACACGGTCAGCGCCCTCCGAAAGGTTCGGGTACTAATATGACTGTAGAAGCAACCGGCCCCCGTAGCGCAGTGGTTAGCGCGTCGGACTGTGGGTCGGAAGGTCTGGGGTTCAAATCCCATCAGAGTCATGTGGGATTTTTCAGCCCTGGCCGGCTCCTACCCAGTGGGAAGGCTGGAACCACACAGCCGAGCTTCATCCACTTCACGGATGCGTCTTTGAGGGTGTTGCTCTAATTACTTGACCAACACTGCAGGTGCCGCAGTTCCCGGGCCTGACAGTAAGCGTGGTCTGCGGCCCTGTCAAGTAGTCTCAAACCGAAATGGACTTTCATAGCATCATCAGTTATCATCCTCATTCTCATCGATCATTGCATAAATAAAAAATTAAAAGTGTCTCAGCTTCTGTAGCCCTTCATGCCACACTCTCGTGGTGGCCTCAGTCTCGGTGTTCCTACTTCCTCCCTTGCCTGGGGCAGTTCTGATCAAAGCCCTCAACGTCAGAGAGCCCACAAAGGAGGATTGGTGGAGGGACGTAGCGGCGGTCAGCTCTCTGGGGACACGCTCACTCAGTCTGACTCCGCGACTTAGCTAACATTGTCGTCAGTAGGGGGCACAGTAGGTGGTGTCCTGCGTATGTTGAATCAGAACAGGCACTACTGAACACCACCGAAGTGACTCAGCAGCAGTGCAGTGTTTCCTTCGGATGGCAGCCTACCAACGATCTGACGTCACTTCCTGTGGACCTCTGGGGGCGGGGCCACGATGCGGAATGAGCCCTTTGTGTGGCCGGAGGTGGGGGATGCTGGGACTCGCGGCGCGGGAGCAGTGCCTCTGAGGTCGGCACAGATGACGGGACAGCAAAAAAAAATATATATAAAAAATATGACTGTAGAAGCGACCTAGCGCCAAAGCACGCACGTAAACATGAGACGCATCCACCCCGGGTTAAAAAGAAAAGAAAAAAAAGGGGGCTTCTACTGTCATATCAGAACCCAAACCTTTCGGAGGGCGCTGACAGCGTCGGTGGACAGCTGCGCGGAGATAAAGATCAGTGCCCCTTCAGTGGCGTAACTAAATCTGGCAGAGTCTGGAGGAAGGTGCCGGAAAGCGGTGCTCGGAGTGTGGCTATGGACCTCTCCCGCCACGTCGACGTCAGTGTACATACGGGTTCACAGCCCACCCCACACTCCGAGCATCGCTTTCCAGCACCTTCCTCCAAACTCTGCCAGATTTAGTTACGCCACTGAAGGGGCACTCTTTATCTCCGCGCAGCTGTCCACCGACGAGGTCAGCGCCCTCCGAAAGGTTTCGGTACTGCCAAGACTGTGGAAGCAACCAAGCGCTCTAGCACGCACGTAAACATGAGACGCATCCACCCCGGCTAAAAAAGAAAAAGAAAAAAAAAAGGGTCCGTATCGATTGAAATGATTTTGGTTTTATTTGAGCTGGCGTAAGCAACATAGTAGGCATATGGTCACGTGATTTGGGCGTCATGGCGACGCTTTCGGTACGACAGAAAATGCCTTTTTTTCGTGCATTTATAACCCTCAGATCACAGTTTCGCCTACATCATCGTTCTCAGCGAGCTTTAACGGAAATCGTGTCAAAAATCACTCCTAACCTTGGATTTGTCCTTTAATACCAGAGACTCTGACTCCGTGTGGCAGCATTTACTGCGACAATCATGACTGCGCTATCGGTTCCGAGCGCTGACGTCACGTTTTGTCGCTACGCCGCCATGTTGGAAGCATACGCCGCAGTCGCCATGTTGTAAGTGGGTAGAGAGAGTTGTAGAGTGCAGAGCGAGCGTCGAGAAGCATAGCTGTCAACCCGTACAGTTTACCAGTATAAAATACAGTTTTTTTCTCATTATTTTGGGGAGATATGGCCATATTGGAAAATGGATAGAGCAAAACATAATTTTCATGAGATTTTGTTGTTGTTTTAAACTGAGCAAAAAGACTGAAAAACTGTTGAACGAGCAGACAACGCACGCCATCGCCAAATGCACACTGACTGGCCTAGTGCAATAGGCTAAGAGATCTCGTTGGAAGTGAGATCTGAAGTTATGCATGCATATTTAGCAACATTGCTTCTTCCTTCCACTGCCACACGTGCCGGTTGGAATTCAAAGCGCCGCTGCTACCAGCGAAAAGACAAAAGACCCCGGCCTGCATAAGGGAAACACAGGTTGACAAACTCTGGACTCAGGTTCACTCCCAAATGGGGTTGACAGCTATGGACCAGTCTTTATTATGGCGAAGTAAAAGCAAGCGGAGCAGGCACTGCTGTTCGTGATCCTGAACAGACGCAAAACACAAAGTATTCAGTTAATAAAAAATACCAACGTGTCCACCAGGATCCTGGACGTATAAACTCTAATGTCTCACGGCCATGAGTATAAATGACAACACAAGACTGTCAGTGTTACAGACCGGGGCAGTGCGAAACACAATCGGTTCCGAGAACATGACGTCACGCGTTGCATTGTGGGATTTCGAAACTTACGCCTGCACGACCGCCGGGTCTTTCCGGGCCTCCTTCAGGCTGTCCCTGATCCGCATCTCCTGTCTCGACTGATTAGGGTCGTCTAAACCCGCAGGATCCAGAACAGTACTATGGAGTCGACAAACTTCCGACTCGGAGTCTGGCCCCAGTATCGTTGTCTCGTTGTAGGCTGTGTCCGAGTCCCCCGGGGAAGAAAAGCTCTCGTGAAGAGTGTCAATACACGGTCTTTTGTCCGTGTCACCCTCGTTAACTGGCGATACCTTGGACCTGTTGAGTTTAAGTGACTCGCTCGACATCAGTCTAGCCCCAAATGACCTCAGCAGGGGACACGGCACAGGGCACTGGGCACTGTACAGTTTATTCGTAGGTCGTAGGTGTGCTATTAGTACGGCCCTCGTGGTATACTTTAACACTCCACTATCGCACAAACACAAGCACGTCGTCTGCCAAACAACAGAACACGATAAAGTATGAAGAGGTATGAAGAGATGTAAAGACGTTCGAGCGCCTGTGGTGAATACAGAAAGTCGGCGTGACCCACATAGCACGTGCAACAGGCGTAGAATGACAACAATGGCTTGGGTCAGGTGTTTTGCCAGAAGGATAAAACACAAAAGTGTTCGTTTACAGACCTTTCGTAGGTGTCTACCGGCACAAAATCAACTTGCAGACCTGTCAGAACTGCCACAACACCCAGCAACACATCATAAACACATACGCCAAGTCAGTATAGCACAGTCCATGTATCCACTTGAGAAATCCCGATTTAAATGGGAAACCACAAAAGTCTGTCTCCACCTATCCGCCATGTTGTCCTCGCTTTTCTTTATTCGTTAATATGATTTTGTAATTCTCTCTCTCTCTCTCTCTCTCTCTCTCTCTCTCTCTCTCTCTCTCTCTCTCTCTCTCTGAAAATTTGTTTTGAATTTGTCTTACTTTGCTGTATTACTGCTCTGTTCGAATGTTGTGAAGTTTAGACAGAAGTTACTTTTGTTTTGTTTTTAAGTCGTTCCACCCCCCCCCCCACCCCCCCCGCATAATTAATTGTGTTCTTGTTTGATGTATTGTGTGTTGCTGTGTTTGTTTGATGTATTGAGTGTTGCTGTGTTTATTTGATGTATTGAGTGTTGATGTGTTTGATGTATTGAGTGTTTGATGTATTGAGTGTTTCTGTGTTTGTTTGATGTATTGAGTGTTTCTGTGTTTGTTTGATGTACTGAATGTTGCTGTGTTTGTCATCAGGGACAGATTTGCTAAAAAAAAAAAAAAAAAAAAAAATGCCGTCTCGTGCTTAAATCTTTATGTTTATTACATAAGGATAAAGGTTTAAGCACGAGATGGCTTTTTTTTTTTTTTCTTTCTTTTTTTCTTCCAAATCTGTATTCTCTTCTCTTCTCTCTCTCTCTCTCTCTCTCTCTCTCTCTCTCTCTCTCTCTCTCTCTCTCTCTCTCTCTCACCTAAACTACAATCCTTGGAAAATAAAGTTCTCGAGTTCGAGTTAGAGTTCACACACACACACACACACACACACACACACACACACACACACACACACACACACACACACACACACGCACGCACGCACGCACGCACGCACGCACGCACGCACGCACGCACACACACACACACACACACACACACACACACACACACACACACACAGGGTCAATAGGATAGCTTGAAGAGGCGGTGAGTGTGTTTGCTGATCTAACCCGGTAAGGGAGACTGTTCCAGACAAACGGTGCAGCACAAGAAAAAGCTCTGACCAAGCGAGTGCGTGCGCACAGGAAGAGGACAGAGAACGAAAGTACTAAAAGAGGAGCGCAGCTGAACAGAAATTAAGTCGAACGAACAAAAACCTCTACTACGAAAACCCCAAACCTGACACTATAATTTATCATAACACCTGTCTTACCTGCCAGGTTCATCATCTTCATAAACGCTGATAATCTGCTCGACCGGTTCGGCCGTTGCTGAGACAGCTGAGAGTTCAGGGTTTGAACCTTGTACAGCAGAATCAACACCAACCCGAGAAGAACCACACACAGCACTGTAAGCACTTGCCTGTTCGGTGCCATCTTTGGGACGTCACGCGACCCGTTAGAGCTGCCTGCCAACTCACAGCAAGCTCAGCTCACAATGTCGCTTTCACTCGGGCTCTTTTTATGCGCCTTCCGCTAATGCCGAGTTGGAGAACTAACACAGCAACCGATCAAAGGGATCGGGACGCATGCGCACTGGAGTGGGCGGGGCTTAGCTAATAAACGATTTCCGGAAATAACAGGCACGGTAATTTGACAGTGTTTTCTTACTCCGGAAGAGTGAAGTCCCCTGAATGGAGGTAGCAGCGGAGAAGAGCCGATCTGCGACACTTTGAGTTCTTCAGGCATGGACCTATTATAATTTATACTAGACTACCAGCTGGGGGAACCTACTATCCGATCTACACGGTCCCCGCGAGCAGTGAGTGTTTGATCGGCATTTCTGATGCCTTTTCTGCCTTTTGTTTACGGGTATCCGTCAACTTGCCCACGTGCTCACTGTAACCCCAACAAAAGCGTGCCTACTCTGCGCTACACCCGCAGGCATGGACCTATATTATATACAGATCCATGCGCGAAGGCTCTTACCGAGTGCAGTCCCCTGGATTTCCGAAACTCGTCTATTAAAAATAAAGCGCTACATGAAGAGGAAAAACAACAACAACAACAAAACAACTTGCGAACGCTCAACAGAATTAATTTCCGTCACCTATGACTATGTCAGACCAAGCTGTACAGTCATAATGTGTGCTGGAAATATTTTGCCGAATGAAGTTCATTATGCTGTTGACATGTTTCATTAACGTGCCATATACTTGTAATTGCATTTGTTGTAATAAAAATTACGATTGTGGATTAAAAACGTTCTTACACCGTCCCCTCTAGGGAACTGGGCTTTCCCACCATTTGTTTATGGAACTTTTTCTTTCTTCACGACCCAGTAGGAAGGTTCGTTTATGTTGCTAGGGGTTTTGTAACTTCAGAAATGTCCACTTCAACATCACCGCAGAGTGGTGGCGCCAAAATACACCCCCCACCCCCCCACCCCCCATGGAGGAATTCATTTTGATTTTATCCTGGGGCCCTGTAGAGGTTTTGTCTGAGAAACAAAAACGCCACCACAGCGAGAAAGCAGCTTTCACTGGACTAGGCAGAACGTAATTATCTTTGGTACACCCCTAACAGTTCCCCAAACAAGGATCGTGACACGAGGACTGGCCTACATTCCATTGCACGAGATACGTTTCAAACACAATTGTTTTCCCTCCACTGCTGAGATGTAGGCACGATGCTATTCCCGGGAAATGAACAGACTAACTCTGGCTTTGTTTGGGCTTGACCGTGAGCAAGAAGCAGAGATAAAAGAACTGTTTGAAGCACGTGGATGTGATTATGTTCATGAAATTTCTCTTCCTTTCCTGAATTTCGACGAGACATTTCTTGTCAGGAACAGTTTTGGTCAGCTATGTTTAGCCACAGACGAGTGTTGAGCCAGAGACCGAAAGGCAGGGTGATAGTTGTGACCACACTCCGATCATCGCTTTCCGGCACCTTCCTCCAAACTCTGCCAGATTTAGTTACGCCACTGAAGGGGCACTCTTTATCTCCGCGCAGCTGTCCACCGACGCGGTCAGCGCCCTCCGAAAGGTTCGGGTACTAATATGACTGTAGAAGCAACCTAGCGCCAAAGCACGCACGTAAACATGAGACGCATCCACCCCGGGTAAAAAAAAATAATAAAAAAATAAAGAGTTCCGTCTCGATTCAAACGATTGTGGTTTTATTTGTGCTGGTGTAAACTTTGTTGGTGGCTATAAATGACACCCCTTGTTTTAATTGAGTTGTTTGTAACAAACGTACTACTGTTTGAGCACCAACAAAAAACTGCTCGTTAGCTGACAGTTTTCTGGACCCTATGGCGTAACTAAATACGGCAGTGGTTGAAGGAAGGATGTCGTAAAACAGTGCTTGGAGTTTGAGTTGTGACAGCGATGCCATCAATGTAACTACAGGTGTTGATGTGGGCCATTCAGGTCAAGGAAACGAGGCCTCTGAACGGGATGGTGACAGACAGGAATGCGTCTTTTGTTTTTGTTCCCTGTGTTGTGTAACATGTGTTAGGCATCAGTGGTTAGGCCATGGGCAGGATGTTCACAAGATAAATTTTGGATCAGGAAGAAACTGTATAGGAAATGTTGGTCTATGGTGAATATACGTGGAGCATGGTGAAATCCTTTACATGTTCGTAAAAAGGAGACTGCGATGTGTTGAGACACCATTGATGGAACTGTTGTGTATGTGCTTAAATAGATCATGCCGGAGTGTGTCCTAAAATTAGTTAGAGGGCTCTATCCCAATCTACCCGACACTTAATACCTCGGACACTGGTGGTGGTAAAGGTAGGCGAGTTTGTTCCTGCATCAGCGACGAAAGACCAGAAGAAAGGCAGGACGGCTGTCGTGGGAGCGGGGGAGGATGGATCACAGGATGAAGGAATGCAACAGACAGACATCTGTGATAGTATTAATACGGCAGATATTCATGAAATCGTCGTCACACGAGTGAATGAGACACTGACTGCCTACAAGAAGGCCCAGGGGGAGTTTGACAGCCCTGTCATCAAGCAGCTCGTGCCGGCGTTGGGGACAGCTGTTGCAGTAGCCGTGTCGGAGGCGATGAAAGGAATGATGAGGACCATGGTATCACGCGGTCATGGAACTTCCGCCATGTCTACAACCACCGAAAACAGGCGCCTTGCGTCTGTCACGTCACTGACCTATGACAACGACAGGCTGCAGCAGTACAGCCGCAGGGAGTCTGTCCGCATCTTCGGCATCAGGCAGGCGGAGGGGGAGACAGCCGAGCAAGTGGAGCAGAAGGCGCTGGGTGTCTTCACGGAGGCGGGAGCGGACGTCAAGGAGGAGGACATCGCGGCTGTCCACCGGGTCGGCAAGGTCGGGAGGGGTCTGCGACCCATCCTGGTGAAGTTTGTTTCCCGCAGGAAGAGGCGTGAGGTAATGGAGAAGAAGAAGTCGCTGAAGGGGAAGGATGGCTACCAGAAGGTCTACATCAACGACGACCTCACTCCTCTGCGGGCCAAACTGCTGGCTTTGGTAAAGAGGCTGGACAACGTGGACAAGGCCTGGACTGTCGGGGGAAGCATCCACTGCACCAAGAAGGTCCCGCCGGGTCTTGCCCCTGGAGCGAACCAGAGGCCTGTCGTCGTCATCGACACTGCACCAAGAAGGTCCCGCCGGGTCTTGCCTCTGGAGCGAACCAGAGGCCTGTCGTCGTCATCGACACTCCTGACGATCTGTTCAAGCTGGGCTTGGAACAGATTGACTTCAGGTCCCTTGCTTTGACCCACCTGGCCGATTTTGAGGAATAGGAGCACCCTGGGGGTCTGTTCCTTCGACAAACACGTTGGCCAGAGGATGTCCGTGTTTGTAAGTGTGCCCTACTTAAAGACAAGTTTATCGTGAACGGTTGTGACTGTGATTGTGACTGTTATTGTGACCGTGATGAGGCATTGAGAAGTGTGCCCAGCAGTGACAAGAGGAACGTCCGTTATTGTTCCACCTGTGCCTGTGGCGGTCGTGACAGTTGCGGTGGATGTGGATGGTGTAATGAGTGTAGAACTGTGGTTAGTGACGCTAATACTGGAAATGGAGGCAGGATGGCCGATGTACCGAATGTTGATGAAAGTGTAGTGAATGATGTCACACAGGGAGGTATAATGACTGAGGTACGTACTGATGTTAATGTTAACGATGGCAAGGATGATCGCGTTGCGAATGATGACAGTGGGGATAGTGAGGTGCTGACTGATGTATGTAACGATGCTGAGTACGGGGTGTACGGAAACGGAGATGGAAGCACGATGGATAAAGTAGTATGCAGTGATGTAGTGTTTGAAACTGACGAGAGTAAGGAAGGAGGTGACGTGGTTGATATATATATATATAATGTTGTCAGTGGTGCGAACGGTAAGAGGAGAAATGGAGGCGTGATGGTTGACAAATGTACGGCTGTTCACTGCGGTAATGATACGGACAGGGCCGGAGGTGTGACTGTTTATGAATGCAGTTTTGACGGTAATGGTGAGGATATTGTGAAGAGGGACATCGGGGAGATGGATGACGTATGTAATGATCTTAACGTTGAAAATAGCGTAAATGTGGATGCAGACACGATGGGGGATGCCGGTACAAATTTGACGACGAAAACGTGAAATGGACGGTTGGCAAAGGTAACGAAGTTAACGCCGAAAATGACGTGGACCGGAGCGGAGGTTCGGCGGTTGATGTATGTAGTGAGGTATTTTGCTTTTTTCAGGGATGTTATCGTTGAAAATGATGTGAATAGGAGTGGAGGTGTAGCGTTTGATGTATGTGGTGATGTATTTAGTGACGTTATCGTTGAAAATGACGTGGACCGGTGCGGAGGTTCGGCGGTTGACGTATGTAGTGGTGTATTTAGTGACGTTATCGTTGAAAATGATGTGAACCGGAGCGGAGGTTCGGCGGTTGATTATTTAGTGATGTATTTAGTGATGTTATCGTTGAAAATGATGTGAATAGGAGTGGAGGTGTAGCGGTTGATGTATGTAGTGATGTATTTAGTGACGTTATCGTTGAAAATGATGTGAATAGGAGTGGAGGTGTAGCGGCTGGTGTATGTAGTGATGCATGTAGTGATGTACGCACTGATGTTAATGTTGAAAATGACGTGCACAGGAGTGGAAGTGTGATTGTTGATGTATGTAGTGATCTTAACATTGAAAATGACTTGAATGACATGAATGAAAATGACATGAAGGGGAGTGGAAGTGTAGTGGCTGATGTGCGTAATGATGTGTGTAATGCCAACATTGAAACTGACGTGAACAGGAGCGGAAGGGTAGTGGTCGAGGTATGTAGTGATGCCAATATTGAAAATGACGTGAACAGGAGTGGAGGTGTAGTGTCTGATGTGTGTAATGAGGTGTAGTGTCTGATGTGTGTAATGACGTCAACATTGAAAAGGACGTGAACAGGAGTGAAGGGATAGTGGTTGATGTGTTTAATGATGTCAGCATTGAAAAGGACGTGAGCAGGAGTGTGGGTGTATCAACTGATGTGTGTAGTGAGGTATGTAATGAAATTAACACTAAAAATGACGTGAACAGGAGTGGAGGTATAGCGGTTGATGTGTGCAATTATATATACCTCCAGAAGGGTCTGTCTACAGTAACAGAAGATCTTTTACGGAGTTGGAAGAAACACTTCTGCACATAAATCTGGATAATGTCCTTATTATTGGTGATTTAAATGTAAGAACTGGGGATTCGAGCGACTATATTTGGGATACTGTGGCTCTAGATAATGTACTGGATGATGTTGGTACAACTGAACTCATGAAAATGTACAATATCCAACAAGACAGAAGGTCGCAGGACGTAGGTAAGAATAACTTTGGCCATGCGCTCATTGATTTTTGTATTAGTCAGCGTCTTTTGATTGTAAATGGCAGAGTTGGCAGTGACTCTGATTTGGAAAACTTGATCTGTAAAAACGCTAGCCTTGTTGACTGTTATTGCGTCGCCGTTTTTTTTTTTTTTTTTTTTTTTTTTTTGTTCCCCCCTCCTCCCCCCCCCCCCCCCCCCCCCCCCCCATGCATCTGTGACTTCTATGTTGGTGATTTTGATGAATGTTTATCTGATATTCACTGCCCTGTATTTATAAAACTGAAAACTGGTACTGATAGCCACTAAACAATCCATAATGTAAACGTTAGTCAGGGTATGATGGGATTTGCTAAACCTGTTTGGAGACCAGGAGCTGAGCGTGATTATTTAGCTGAAATTGACGAGGGAGGAATAGAGGTAATTTACGATCGTATGCAAAAGTTGCTAGAAAGTACTGCAGTATTAACCAGTCTGATATCGACGACATAACGGATGGTATATGTAGCTTGTTAACAAATGCAGCTGTTAGACTGGATATGTACAAGAGCCAAGCCTGTATGAGAGAGGACAAAGGCAAAATAAATTCAAAATGAGCCAAGAAGACATGAGATAAAAATAAATAAAAAATACCCTTGGTTAGACGCAGAATGCAAGAAGAAAAGGACCGAGTATCGAAAAGCTAAAGGTATGCATAAAAGTCATGCTAATTATTATACCAAAGGAGAGAGAGCACGTGCGCATAAAGAGTATAAAAAAAGTTCGAAACAGAAAAAGGCAAATGCACACGAAAGTGTTCCACGAAAGGATAAAAGCATTGCGTTCTTCGGATCCACGTGCATACTGGAGAATCCTGAATAGTAATAGCAGTCAAAAGAAGCATACTGTAGATGCCATTAGCCATGATCTTTTTGTTGAGTATTTTGAGAAGCTGGGCAACATCCCCATGAAGAACTTCTTCATGCATTTGATAACGAAACTGATATATTTGTACACGATGATTTAGAAAATGATATCTCAGCGTACGAAGTTTTAAAATGCATCAAGAAGTTTAAAAATAATAAATCCTGTGGGTATGATGGTATACGTAATGAATTCCTGAAGACTTCTTCTTCTAAATTGTTAATCGCAGTTACTACGCTATTTAATATTGTACTGCAGACAGGTAAAATTCCACACGCTTGATCCATTGGCTATATTAGTCCTATTTATAAAGAAAAAGGTAAAGTGAATGACCCAGATAACTATAAGGGTATAACTGTGCTGACTTTTTTGGAAAACTCTTTACTAGTGTGATAAACGATCGAATTCATTCCATTTTAGAAACCAATGACATTTCTGGTAATGAACAATCAGGTTTTAGAAAAGGGCATTCGACGATGGATCACGTTTTTGCTGTACATTGTCTCATTGATGTATATTTGCAGCGGGAAAAGGTTGTTTTGTGCGTTTATTGACTATAAAAAGGCCTTTGACAGTGTGCAGCGTGGATTGTTGTGGAGAAAACTGTTAAATTCTGGTGTGAATGGGGAGGTTCTACGTGTGATACGAGATATGTATGCTAAAGCAAAATCATGTGTGAAAACTAGGCATGGTCTATCGCATTTCTTTTGTCTCAAACGTTGGTCTGCGTCAGGGGGAAAAGTTGTCGCCAGTTTTGCTTTCGCAGTTTTTGAATGACTTGAAAGGTGTGATTTTTACGAGTAACAATGTTCAGGGCCTAAAACTACCATTTGCATTGGCCCAGGATGTGTGTCTTCAAGATATTGACATTTTTTTTGTATTTGTTTCTGTTGTTGTACGCGGATGTCACAATTGTACTAGCCGAATGTCCTGAAGATTTGCAGAGAGCGTTAGATATACTCAAAATATATTGTGAATTCTGGGGTCTCGATATTAATGTTAGGAAAACTAAAGTCATGATATTTTCATGGGGGAAAAATCAGAAAAATGCCGAAATTCAATTTTAATGAGGAAACTGTTGACGTTTGGGATTATAAATATTAGGGAGTAAAATTTAACTATAATAACAAGTTTAAAAAGGCACAACAGTTACAGTTTTCGCTTGCAAACAGGGCTATGTTTTCACTATTAAGGAAATGTCGGCAGCTAAATTTGCCACTAGATATACAATTAGAACTTTTTGAAAAATGTGTGCACCCAATCCTTTTGTATGGTTGTGAAATATGGGCGTGCAAGAGGATGGATGTAATCTCAAAACTACAGCTTCGATTTTTAAAACTGATCTTAGGTGTCAAAGTTACAACCCCAACATGTATGGTGCTTGGGGAAGTGAGAAGATATCCGATAGAAATTGAAGCAAAATGAAGGATGTTAGGAATTTGGTATGCTTTGTGCAGTATCTCTCACTCTGTATCGCCTAAATACAGACAGAAAGTAAAAACAGAAGGAACTCAAACAAAATCTTGTCAGTTATGGACTCATGATAGTATAGAGGAACTTCGTGGCTGTTTTGAAGTAACGAACCGGGATGTATTTACTGATAATTGTACTGATCTTGACGAGCTTGTAGACACAGTAACATCGTATGTGAAATTTTGCGAAGAGACTGTAATCAAGACTAAATCAGTTCATGCATATCCAAACAACAAACTATGGGTAACCAAAGATTTAAAGGTACACCTGAATCAAAAGAAACTTGCTTTTTTGAAGGGTAAAAAGGGGGAATATAAAGATAGAGTTCAGAAAAAATGCTAGAGCTGCCAGACTCCGATATAAGAACAAGGTAGAAGAAAAATTTAGAACTGGTAATGCTAGAGAGGCATGGAGCGAAACAAAACACATCACCTTGTTTCACACCACGTAAACAATGAATGCTCTCCGTGAGTGACGCCCCATCTCGCACACGCGCCTTTACAACATCATATATACTTTTTACACATCGAAACAATTTACCACGAATACCTTGCTTTTGCAGAGTTGGCCATAATAGTTTTCTTGAAATAGAATCAAATGACTTTTGGAAATCAATAAAGGTAACATACAGTTTACGATTTAAAGACAGTTGTTTTTGTACAATAGCAAGCAAGGTAAATATATGATCAACTGTTGAATAGTCTTTCCTGAACCCCGCCTGCTGTTCACCATTAGTATTATTCATGTCAACCCACATTTGTAGCCGGCGGTTAATAATAGTACTAAACAGCTTCCCACTAACATCTGAAAGAGAAATACCCCTGTAATTATTTGGATTATTTGGGTTACCTTTTTTGTGTAAAGGGGTGAATGAGTGAGTCTGTCCATTTTTCAGGATAAATATTTCATTGAATAACTTTAAAAAAAAGTCTAGTGCAACATCTGAAGCGTTTTTAAACATTTTTCCAGTAATACCATCTGGTCCTGGTGCTTTACTATTTTTGAGACTTATTAATGTTCTAGTGACTTCATCTTTTGTAATTGGTTCATTAATTAAAACTATGTCCCCTTCAACATCACCCACTATATCACCTAAACTGTCGTCTTCAGCTTCATGGTTAATTGCATCATCTGTTTCCAACACTGTTCGGAAATGTTGGTACCACATATCAATTGAAATATTGTTTTCGGTTCTTGTGTGTTTTGGTACTAGTTGATTTACATTCTTCCAAAATTCTGACTGATTTCCCAAGGTATCCAGCAACTCGGATAGTTGCTTGTCTTTATACTGCTTCTTTTTATGCTTCAGTAAATTTGTGTAATCTCTTCTTGATTTACAGTATGACTCACCATCCTCAGTATTAAGCGATTTCCGAAATTTGCGGAGCATTTTTGGAACATTACGTCTTGTAGTCACACGTTCATAATCAAACCAGTTGCTTACAGTTTTCTTTTTACCTAAAGAGGGAACAGAGGGAGAGAGAGAGAAAGAGAGTAGCGTCAGGTCGATTTGAACCTAACAGCCAGTCCTTGAGAGACAGACAGACAGAGACAGACACAGAGAGACAGGCAGAGAGAGACAAAGACAGACAGACAGACAGAGACAGAGTCAGAGAAAGAACTCGAACTCGAACTCGTACCCGAAAACTTTATTTTCCAAGGATTGTAGCTTAGGTTCATTTAGACCTGTCTAACAACTAGTCCTTGCTAAGCTGTCGAATAAGTGAAAACTGGAGAAACAATTATATAAAAAAAAAATGTTTTACAAACTCGATTAATATTTAAACAGGATAAACAATATATAAACAAATAAAATAAAACACTACCACTATTAATAATAATAAACATACAGGAACAGCAAAATCATTGAAAATACTTTGAAATGACAATGAATAAATAAGATGTATACACAGCAAAAATGGTGTTGACGTGTCTCGCAATGATTTGTAAATCACGAAAACATAACATGGCTCAGTGGTACGGGGGAGGGGGGGGGGAGAAAAAATGTAGATCAGATCATAAATCACAGTAGGCAATGCTGCATTCATTCACACACAGATACGCACACACACACACACACACACACACACACACACACACACACACACACACACACACACACACACACACACACACACACAGAGCGCGGTAACAACGGTAAATAAGCGATGTAATAAGCGATGATACCGGCATCTGTATAGCATGCACTGGTCTACAGAGTAAAATGAGGGGGGGGGGGGGGGAGGGGGGTATAAGCTGTCTTATACGGTTGTGTGAAGGTGCTCATTTTTGAAGGAGCTGAGTGAGTGACATGATCTGAGGTACACTAGAAGACTATTCCAAAACAGGGCACCAGAAAAGGCCATGCTTGTTTTGAATAAATTTATTCTTGGCTTTGGTAAATGAAGGTAGTTGTTTCTGGAGCTAGAGTGGGGAGCTTTGTACAAGTTAGATATGTACACTGGCGCACTGTTGGTAAGTGCCCTATACATAAAAACACCCTTGTTGTAGTCCAGTTGTTTGTGAAGGTTCAATATTCCTATCATATTCAGTTTCTGGTCAGTGGTTAGATTTTTATCTGGAAGGATTAGCTTTCCGGATCTTCTTAGGAGAGAAGGGGAGAGATAGAACTCGAACTCGAACACTTTAATACTCAAGGATAGTAGCGTTAGGTCCATTTGGACCTATCTAACAGCCAGTCCTTGCTATACTACAAACACAAATAAACACGACAATACCACAAACAAATATTATAAGCACGATTAAGCAATTGTTTAATGCAGTTTCAGAGACAGACAGAGACAGATACTGAGAGAACTCGAACTCGAACTCGAAAACTTTATTTTACATGGATTGTAGTTTAGGTTCAGTCAAAAACCTGTCTAACAGGTAGTCCTTGCCAAGCTACTAATGAGTAAAGATAAAATTACAGGCATCAGTTATATACTTATAGGCATGAATAAGTGAATGAAACGTTAAACATGAGGATTTCCACACGAAACATATCGTGTTCACAGTGCCAGATGCACACATGCATATATCACTCAGTTACGCATTATGAGCATACAACCAGCAAATAAGGCAGTAGAACATCGGATCAATCCATATGAGCAATATCGGAAAAGACAAGAAAAGCAGTCAATGCTTATCTTATAAAGAACAGTAAAGAGGGGGGGGGGGGGTTACTCTCACAAGCAGTCAGAAGGACTGGTCGGAGTTCAATGGGTGTATAAAGTAGGTCTCAAATGACCAGTCATTGCAAATGCAATCACTCGAAAACCTCACTGTCTGTCTGTCTGTCTCTCTCTCTCCCTCTCTCTCTGTCTCTCTCTCTCTCGCGCGCGCGCGCGACGCTTCCACCATCGTCCCTCCCCATCTCCCCCTGACCCACGACAGAGAGGCAATCTCCAGCACTGTTCCCCCTGAGACCCACGTGCTGGAAACATCACCAGAAGTCTCTGTGTTCGAGACTGCCAACGCTGACGCGGCCTCTAGGGCCGACCAAAGAACGCCGACAAGTGCCCTCCAGCAACCACTGCAACCAGAAGATACAGCGGCAGTTACAGCAGAACATCAATCGCAGCCAGCAGAGACAACAGAAGCAGCAGAACAACAGCCACAGCCAACAGTGAAAGCAGAGGCAACACTGGACCAACGACCAACTGCAGGCGACCCGGTAACGGCAGAAGGGAATCAGGACCAGCTGCAAGAGGAAACGCCGGCATCGGCAGGACGACATCCACAGCCAGTGCCTGCGGCAAGGGCCACAGACCAGCAACCGGCAGCAGAAACAGTGACAACAGAAGAGCAGCCGTCTACACGAGGCAACCCAGAAACACCACCCCAAGCCGATCCTACCCACGCGGAAGTTTTGAGAAGCCCCCCGCATCCAAACGCCACATCAGCTGACCGTGCACCAGTCAACAACAACAACGCAGCCAGTCCGCACTCAAGCGGGTCACAGTCAACGCCGCACACCGCAGGGGATTCCCCACTGCCGGCACGGGGTGCACGCCCCGAGACAACTGACCCTCAGGGCAGTTCGAGGGGTGGGCCTAAGACACGGAAATCATGCAGCAAATCCCAGGCAGGTACACGTACTACTCGTCAAACCAGTCTGCATTCTGTGTCGCAGTTAGAGAAGGACATGACAAGGAAATAGCGGTCCGGCCGAGACCCATACCAAGACTTAAGACAGTCTGAAAACCAGGTTGGTGAAAACAGACAAATACGAGCAGCAGCACATCAAAGTGTCTTCCTTAAATGTCGAAAATCTTGTAACCAAGCTCTCCGAAGCGGATTTCGTCAATTACATTAGATCATTTGATATTTTTTGTGCGATAGAAACCTTCACCAGTGCAGTGTTTGATTTTAGCACGCATTTCCAAGACTATTGTGTTTTTCATTCCCCTGCTATTAAACTTTCTTTGCGCGGTAGAATATCAGGAGGTGTGGCTGTTTTGATTCGCAAAAGGTTACTGCCGTATATTACGCGTATCGAGTGCAACTGTGACAATACAATCTGCTTCAAGATATCAAAAGACCTGCTAGGGTTAGACAAAGATTTGCTTTTTGTTTCACTTTACGTCCCGCCTTACCAAAGCCCGTACTACAAACAGTCCGATACAAACTGTGCAATACATGACTTGGAAGCCTTTCTTTTCCGTCTCTGTAAAAGAGGAGAAAATTCATATTTAATGCTGGTTGGCGATTTAAATGCCAGAATTGCCGAGTGGCACCTCATGACGGATGCAGATATTTATTTATTGCTGAGTGTCGTTAGCAAAGTTTTTACAGCAATTTTGAACAAGCGATTATATACATGGGCAGTGCACGAGCAAAAACTCAGTAAAGAACAAGCGGGCTTTCGCAAAGGATACTCCACAATTGATCACATATTTACTTTAACCTCAATGATTACAAAGAAGTTAAACAGCAAGAGAGGAAGAAAAGTATACGTAGCATTTGTAGACTACACAAAAGCATTTGATACAGTAAACCGTGAGGCGTTGTGGGATGTCCTTCAAAAATTAAAAACACCTTCCAAAATGATCATGATTCTAAAAGCTATGTATAATTCTGTCAAGTCGTGTGTCAGGTGGGGTGCAAATCTATCACAGTTTTTTGAATGCCCACAAGGGGTGAAACAAGGGTGTCTGTTAGTCCTCTTATTTTCTCTCTCCTGATATCGGAAGTAGCTGAATATGTTCGAAAAAATGGAAAGCATGGAATTCAATTACTACCAATCCTCGAAGAGATATTCCTTTTATTATTTGCAGACGATATTGTCCTAGTATCCTCCACGCCATCAAGTCTGCAAAACCAGATAAACAATCTAGAAAAGGCTTCCAACTCTTTAGGGCTGACTGTGAATCTGGACAAAACGAAGGTGATGATCTTTAGAAAAGGAGGACATATTGGTGCAGGGGAAAAGTTTTATTTTTTTTAATGGAAATTAAATGGAGATAGTGAATAGTTATAAGTACCTTGGATACACTTTTTAACGACAAAGTTGTCTTCAAATTCTGCTTTCGAGGAATATGCTAGTAAAGCAAAGGGTAAAATTTTGGACCTAATGAAAACAATGTGGTCTCTTGGAAGTCTAAACACAACTGTCTTTTTTCAACTTTTTGATGCCCAAATTAAACCCATGCTTCTGTATGCCTCAGAAATTTGGGGCACATCGAAACTCCGTATTACTGAGTCAGCTCATCTGTTCGCATGCAAAAGATTGCTAAGTCTGAGCGATAAATCGCCAAACCATATGGTATACGGCGAAACGGGAAGATACCCATTGTACATAGACAGCAAAATCGTCTCCCTCAGATATTGGTTGAAACTTGGCAAGATTCCCAAAACAAGCTCTGATTATGCTCCAAAACAGTCTAGATACGGAAAATAGATGTAAGAGAAGTAACTGGGCAGGTGGTATAAAAGAGTGTATCGAGTCTTATGGTTTCCAGGACGTCCGGGCACAAAGGGGAGTGCGCAACGAAGCTGCCTTTCTTTCTGCCATCAGGCAAAAAATTATACAACGTTTTAAACTAGAATGGAGCACAAAAATATCAAACAGTGATAGATTTGCAACATACCTCTTATTCAAATCAGTCCACCAGACAGAAAAACATCTTAATGACATCACAATAAAGAAATTCAGGGATACTCTGATAAGACTCTACGGCTTGGCATAAACGAACTTGGCGTAAACAAACGCTTCCAACCTGAAAATGCAACAAAGACGTGTCCTTTCTGCCCAGGTGTCCTGGAAGACGAAATTCACTTCTTGTTTGTATGTCCTGTTTATGCTGGTGTCCGACATAAATACTTGAGGGAGTTTACTGACAATGATGTTGAACCCTCTCTTAATTCTGTATTTGAAAACCCAAGTACTGATGCTAACAGGAAAGTTGCAATGTTTGCTTTTTACGCTTTGAAGCACAGAGAAGAAATGCTGGCTTCGTAACCCCGTACTTGTTTGCAACTGTCAAGCAATGGGATATAGATATTATGCTAGTTATCCAGCACTCTGTACGAATGTGATGTATCTTATGCTAGTTATCCAGCACTCTGTACGAATGTGATGTGTCAGTGTCAGTGTCTCTCTCTCGCGCGTGCGCGTGCGATCGTAGACATTCTAATTATGATAACGATGACAAAAACGACGAAAAAACGCTGTCCGCACATAGCTCTGTATATAGTCACGATCTAATTTCTTCTTCTTCTTCTGTTTCTCTTCTTCTTCTTCTTTCCGTTCTTCTTACCGTCGAGTCAGCTTCCTAACTTAGGAGGGTCCTTGCTTGAAATTACTATTCACGTAACCCATGTCGCTCTGTATTCTGAACTTGTTCCAGTTCGTTTCCACTCTGAAGGGGTTCTTGTAGAAGTGCTGGAAGCCAGCCTTGTCCACATCCTGCAGCGTTGCTGCCATTCGTGGGAACTCCTCTCTGGCCGGGTACGTGAAGAAAATGTGCCATTCTAACAGAAACTGCTTTACGTTTCTGTAAACAGAGAGTGCGAACAGGTCAGTCAAGAGATCCATCAGTCATGCAATTAGTCAGTCAGCAAGGCAACCCTTCAGTCAGTCGATCACTGTCTCTGTCTGTATGTCTGTCTGTCTGTGTCCCTCTGTGGGTGGGTGGGTGGGTGCGTGCGTGAGTGTGTGTGAGTGTGTGTGTCTGTCTGTCTGTCTGCTTGCCTGTCTGCTTGCCTGCCTACCTGCCTACCTGCCTCTCTGTCTGTCTGTCTGTCTGTCTGTCTGTCTGTCTGTCTGTCTGTCTGTCTGTCTGTCTCTCTCTCTCTCTCTCTCTCTCTCTCTCTCTCTCTCTCTCTCTCTCTCTCTCTCTCTCTCTCTCTCCCCCTCTCTCCCCCCCTCTACCCTCCCCCCTTCCACCCCCCGTCCCCTACACCACCTCACTCTCCTTCTCCCTCCTTCCCTCTTTCTCTTCTCTCCCCTCCCCCCCCCCCCCCACCCTCTCTCTCCACCTGTCCCTTTCTCTTTCCCGCTCTTTCTCCGCTCTCGGTACCCCCTCCCCCCCACCCCCTCTCTCGACCTGTCCCTTTCTCTCTCTTTCCCGCTCTTTCGCCACTCTTGGTACCCCCTCCCCCCCCCCCCACCCTCTCTCTCCACCTGTCCCTTTCTCTCTCTTTCCCGCTCTTTCGCCACTCTCGGTACCCCCTCCTCCCCCCCTCTCTCTCCACCTGTCCCTTTCTCTCTCTTTCCCGCTCTTTCTCCGCTCTTTTGTATTATTATTATTATTGATCGCTTTTATACATCGCTGCTCTCTATTAATAATAATAACGTACATTGATCATGTCTGTCTGTCTGTCTGTCTGTCTGTCTGTCTGTCTGTCTGTCTGTCTGTCTGTCTGTCTCTCTCTCTCTCTCTCTCTCTCTCTCTCTCTCTCTCTCTCTCTCTCTCTCTCTGATTAATGCACCAGTTAACAGCGCAATTTCATTCGAAGCTACATACGTATGGTGCCTGTGTGTTTAGCTGTAAGCCGCCACCTGCACTTTTGGCAGAATGACCGGGATTTTGCGGTAACACGGGCGTGGATGGAATGGATACCGAAATAAAAATCCCCCACCGCTCCTGCGGGGACTCGAACCCGCGACCTTTTTGATCATGAGTCCAGCGCTCTAACCACTGAGCCATCCCCCACTGTTTACCACCACTCCCTCGGTCCCGCGGCCCTACCCCCACCCCACCACCCCGAACCCCCCTCCAACCCACGACGGAAACAGACCTCCCTTTGACAAGAACCCACAGCCACCAGATACTCTTTCAGCGGACAGTTGTCTG
>OY757558.1:5043924-5063924 GCA_963584105.1 Alviniconcha strummeri | reverse complement strand
CAAGTAGTGTGTCAAGTTCCTCAGCATTTCAGATCTTCCGAGAAGCAACCACTTGTGAGAGTTGCTATACCCGCCAGTCTATCTGCTCGGTCGTTTCCCTTCACTCCGGCATGTCCAGGGCAGTACATACACAGGAGTTTTAGAAGGTGGATGTCAACCTTTCCCGTCTGGGCTTCCTATTCCTCTTTTCACATTTTGTAGCAAGCTCATTGAATCTGTGAGGATGATGGCAGGTGCGGTCCGACTGTCACCTCTTGAGGCAAACCTACGGAGGGCATAGGGTGACAACTTCACACGGACCAAATTTCACTTATGTTTTAGTTTATATATTTCTTAAACATAGTGGTGTGTGTGCGTGTGTGTGTGTGTGTGTGCGTGCGTGCGTGCGTGCGTGCGTGCGTGTGTGTGTGTGTGTGTGTGTGTGTGTGTTTGTGTATGTGTGTGTGTGTGTGTGTGTGTGTGTGTGTGTGTGTGTGTGTGTGTGTGTGTGTGTGTGTGTGTTGCCTGTTTTGTAATGCAGATTTGATTTCTGTTCCGTCTGTAACCCATGTGGGGAACGAATTGTGAATTTTGTTCTGGTTGTGTTTGTTTGTTTTAGGTGCTGCTTTTGTGTGTGTGTGTGTGTGTGTGTGTGTGTGTGTGTGTGTGTGTGTGTGTGTGTGTGTGTGTGTGTGTGTGTGTGTGTGTGTGTGTTTCTTCTTTAGTTGTTTATGGATTCACACGTGCAGTTGGATGACCTGTAACATCACACTGATAGCACACTGACAGAGATTGGTAAGGGATGATCTGTAACATCACACTGGCAGAGATTGATGATGGGTGACCTGTAACATCACACTGACAGAGATTGATAACGATTGATCTATAAACATCACACTGACAGAGATTGATAACGATTGATCTATAAACATCACACTGACAGAGATTGATAACGATTGATCTATAAACATCACACTGACAGAGATTGATAACGATTGATCTATAAACATCACGCTGACAGAGATTCAGTCAGAATGAGGATGACCTGTAACATCACACTGACAAGCGTCACACCTCACCCAGGCCTTAGAACTTGAAGCTAAAGCCTGGAGTCGGTGCGAATATAGCCATGTATGCTTCGCCTACTGCCAGGAATTTCTTCCTTGTCCTAATTTTATTTCGACCTTCCCTGTCTATTCATCTTGATTTTTTAAATCCTGCTCCTATATTTTAGCTTGATTATAAATAACGCGGTTTTCTGTGTGGGCCCGCGGAATATAATAGGTCACCCTGCTCATAGTCACAAGCGAATGGCGGAATGGGGTTTTGACGTACCAGAACATGTGCTATTTATTGTGCATTGAGAAACAGTTGGATGGTTATATTTGTTTGACGTTGCAACAGTGACAAGCTCGTGATTTAGTGATGTGTTTTAAACTGATGTGAAGAGTGTTACCGAACATTGAGAAACAAATAGAGTCTGCAACAGTGAACTACACAAACTTGTGATTTGAACTGACGTGCAGAGTGTTTCTGAGTACTGAGAAACAGACGGACGAATGAATGAATGAATGAATTTTTTTATATAGCGCATAAAAAACTTCCACACAAAAACTTGCGTGTTCACAATCATAAATGAAGAATGATGGATAGGTACCAAGGAACGGAATGGGGTTTTGACGTACCAAATATTAGACACTGAGAAACAGATGGATGATTTGATTTTTGACGTTGCAACGGTGAACTAGACAAACTTGTGAATAGGTGACTTGTGCTTTGAACCAATGTAAAAGAGTGTTGAACGGGTGATTTGTCCAGAGGTAACAGTGCGGCTGACGGTTGTTAAAATCCCGTAACTAACTATCAGTCTGATGGATCACATCATGTTACAGATCATCATCAATCTGACTCACTGAATTACTGTCAGTGTGATGGTTTCAGATCATTATTAATCTGGTTGAATCATTGTCAGTGTGATGGTTACAGATCATTATTAATCTGGTTGAATCATTGTCAGTGTGATGGTTACAGGTCATCATTAATCTGGTTGAATCATTGTCAGTGTGATGGTTACAGATCATCATTAATCTGACTGAATTACTATCAGTGTGACGGTTACAGATCATCATTAATCTGACTAAATCACTGTCGGTGTGATGGTTACATATCATCATTAATTTGACAGAATCACTGTCAGTGTGATGGTTACAGATCATCATTGATCTGACTGAACCATTGTCCGTGTGATGGATAAAACGATGTTACAGATCATCAGTAATCTGACTGAATCACTTTTATTGTGAAGGATCAATCGATTTTACAGATCAACATCAATCTGACTGAATCGCTATCAGTATGATGGATCAAACGCTGTGACAGATCAACATCAATCTGACTGAATAATTGGCAGTATGATGGATCAAGCGATGTTACAGATCATCATTAATATGACTGAATCACTGTCAATATGATGTATCAATCGATTTGACAGATCATCATTAATTTGACTGAATTACAATTATAGCTAAAATAAAGAAGATCCAATTTTTTTTAAATTTTTTTTTTAAAGTTTATAACAACATATCATATAAACACACGTACAAAATAACAATAACACTTACCGACTGAGTGCTCACTGAGGTGATTTCCTTCACTGACCCACACGACAGGATGTCTTCCTTAGTGAGTACTTGCTCACAGTACCATGATTTTATCAGTTCGATGGCCGTGGATTTGTTGACAGTTAGTGAAACCTTCAGCACTGCATCACTCTGTTCTGTACACATTTCAGTTTCCAGGCGCTTCAGTAAGTACATCTCCTGTGCCTTCTGACGTTTCTCCATCAGCACGTTGAAGGTGTAGAGGAAGGGGTTCAGCGCGGAGTTGAAGGGCATCACAAAGATGGCCACAGCCACGTTGAGCTCGTCAGAAATAGGAGTTCCTGTGGAGGCCAGCACACCTAGCAAGCCGATAGGGAACCAGCACAGGAAGTCTGACAGAACAATGATGGTCAGGCGGCGCGCGACAGTGGTGTCTCTGGACCCCGTTTTCTTTGAAGAGGATATGGAGTTGGAGCGCACAGACCAGTAGATGAACGCCTGGCCCACAGCGATCAGCAGAAACAGCACGAAGTTCAGAATGATCATCACGCTGAAGGAGTAGTCGTAACCATGGAAACGTTTACTAGTGGTGAATGGCAGCGGGATACAGATGCCAGTCTGACTGTAGAATTCCCAATGTGATGTCACAGGTAAGAGAGGAACTGTTGCCAAGACAATTCCAACTACCCAGACAATTGTGCAAGCCATCAGAGCAGAGCCGCGGCTAAAGTGAAGTCTGCTAAAGGGAAAGCGCAGGGCGAGGAAGCGATCCAGAGTGATGAGGCAGATGATGAAGGCCGACACTTCACTGGACATCAGAGACAGAAAGCCAGCAATCTTACAGACCGTGCTTTCCTTCCACTGGTCGTCATGCCAGAGGTACTTCCCACGATAGATCTGATCAGCCACCCCTACAATGGCCAGGTATACCCCCATGAAGAAATCGGCCATGGAGAGATTGCTAACAAAGATATTGAAACTACTCAGACCTGCGCCTTTGTTGACGAGGTAGAGTCTGGCCACAAAGCTTCCCACGTTGCCCACAACGGACAGTGAAGCAAAGAGCCACAGAAACACACGGTACACGTTGGACTTGAGAAGGTCTTTACAAGACGCCAGCAGGTCTTGCATCGCATACACATGGCATTTATTCAGGTTGAGGTCCTCAGGAAGCATAGCTTCACAACACAACTTGTAGTTGTCAGTATGCACCACCTTCAGAGAAACTAGACTTCTCAGCAGAGCAATAGGGTAGTCCTTCAACGGGGAACCTCTCACGTCCAAGTTCTCCAACAGCGGCGTGGACTGGAAGCCATCATCCGCTATTGTCGTTAGCTTGCTCCACGAAATGTTGAGTGTCTTGAGGTTCGGGCAGCCGGCCAGTGCACTGCCGTTGAATACACTGAAACTGGTATCCGATAAATTGATAGTCTCGAGTACCACCATGCCTAGTTCCGGCGACTCCGTGTTTGTTATCGATAGCAAGGGGTTTCCGGACAACACAAGAACTCGTAGATTATTCAAGGAGTGGAAATGTTTCATGTCGATGTGCTTTAGTCCATTTTCACTTAAATCCAAATGCCTCAGATTAGGAAGCATCAAAATCGGCTGTGTGTCAATGCGGCAGTCCGACAGACGAAGATGTATCAGAAGGTGGTTGTCAGACAAGTCACTGGGTGAAATACCAGAACCACTGGCGTCCAGATAGCGAAGATCAGGATAGGAACTGACTAAGAATTTAACAGTGCAGACAAAGGCGAGACCCTGACATTGACACACATCAGGACAGGCCGGTTTTTCACACAACAACTCATCATCAAACTGAGGACACTGGAACACGCCGTCACACACGCGGTCTGGAGGCAGACATATACTGGACCCTCGACAGCGGTAGAAACCGGAACACGTGTAGCTCTCACACGATGCTTCATCCTCACGGTTCGGACAATCATCCACACCATTGCAGCGGAGATAGATCGGCAGACAGTGTCCTTGAGAGCACTGAAAGTGGGTCAAAGGACATTCATCTGAATTCTTCATCTCTCTGAGATCAGGATGCCCTATGCCATCCACGCGGAGTACTGCTGGCTGAGAGATGAGCGGAAGAGGTCGGATTTGTTCTGTACACGTTTCATCCGAACCGTCATAACAGTCCGATTTTCCGTTACATTCTTGGTGAAGAGCAATGCACTGACCATTCTGGCATTGAAACGAAGAAGCCGAACAAGGATAAAACTGACAAAAGTCCTCATCTGTGTTGTCTGCGCAGTGCTGAATACGATCACATACGAGAGTGTAGTGCAGAGTTTCATGGCTATTTTCACACACAAATATGGATACTGTGACGTTTTCCGAGTGACATGACGTCATGAATTCTTTCGCCCCGCACTGCCCCTGAATGTCACATGACAAGAAGTCCATTGTCACGTGACCGGAAGGACACTGAACCATACTGATTTTCCAAACCATTTCAATGGATATGCTGCTAACCAAGTGAACTTCAGTTTTGTTTACTGAATGTATAGTCGGTTTGCTGAATTCACAGAGGACGTCTGCCATTCTTTTCAAATCACAATCATCTGAAGATGCTGTATTTGTGAGGGGATTGTAAAAGCCGCAGTGGGGAGAATGAACAAAGCTTTTGGAGAAAATTGTTTTTCTGCCATCGCGCCATTGCCACGCACGTTTGTACAGTGCATCTGGAATCACGAATTGTATGTTGTCCAACAGCTGTGCCCCGATGACAACAGTACGCGGATCCTTCACAGCTGCCATGATCTGCCTGAATCGTGCGACTTCATCCCGTGTCGCCAGTGTGACCAGCCTCTCGTTACCTTCAGTGCATTTAGAAGAGGCCTCATTCCACGTCGTAAATCCTTCACGTCGAACAAACCGATAACATTTTGTTCCAGCGTCTAGTGCTCCGTCTCCACAGTCAGTGCTAGCGTAACTGCAGCCTTTCTCGTCTTCGTTCCCTTGACATTCTCTTACCATATTACAGCCGAGCAGCGGCTTGAAGATGTGTAACCGGGGTACGGAGCAGTTGTACAGATTATCTGACAGCTCCTGGGGCTGGGGCTGTTGGGACCTGGGAAAAATGGCGTACACCATCTTGAACCCTGTCAGCTCTTTCTTTTTGTCGGTATGGAAGAAGAGGTGTATTGAGGAACGATACACCCGTGATGGTATAATTTGCGTTCCACACTTTTTCCACCTGTGGTTCAGTGCTGAAGCATTGAACTCCAAGTAATCAGAACAAGGCGAAATAACTGGTCGCAAAGTAATCGGTTGCAAAGTAAAGTGAATGAATTTAATCAATACGAACTCGTTGTCCGAAACCTGCAGGTGAAAATACCCATTATATCTTTGAAGATAGACGCTATGCAGTCCGTCGTAGCGGGGCGATGTCACATAGCCGACTGCGTCCGTCAGTCGCGTCACAGGCAAGGCCACGGTTCCAGGACGAACATGAAAATGTATCGTTATCGGTGTTCCAGGGCACAGGTGGCCTTCACCCCGGAAGAGGAAGGTGAACCCGGTATCGGTAGCGAAATACACACTTCTGCTTTTTAGCGTTGAATCATAGATGGCTAACCTTTCTAGGCGACTGAATTCCGCTTCGAATTGCAGAATACGATATGGATGAGTGGTGTCCAGTACCCGCTGGTCAATCGTCACATCTGCGATGTACGTTCGTTGAAATATGAATCGCCACATACAGATCTGTGTACTGAAAATTTCACTTGCTACGATTCTGACAGTCGCTGGTGCTGTGTCGATAACTGGAGGGGTTCTCGCAGGACATTTAGTTGTGTTGATAACAAAGTTCCCGGCATCCTTTCGACACAGCATATCCTCACATTTGTTTATTGACTCCACGGGCACTTTTGGACACGGAGTTATGGGAACTGTAACATTAGGGTTACTGGCCGTATCTGTTTGGGGGCGAACGGAACTGAGCATGGTGGCAACAGTTTCAATGTTTTCTGAAGCAGCTGTGACAATTTCAGGTCTAGGTGATGCCAAGAATGCGATTAGAATCTGTATCACGATGGCCATGCTGATTTGTCGTCCGAACACCGGCGATCAGTTACGGTGTCTGTCGTCCCAACACCCGGCGTCAGTTACAGTATCTGTCGTCCCAACACTCGCTGTCACAGTGTCTGTCGTCACACACACACACACACACACACACACACACACACACACACACACACACACACACACACACACACACACACACACACACACACACACAAACACACGCGCGCGCACCAAAAACAATACACAACAACAAATGGTGACCACGGCAAAAGATACATAACAACAACAACAAACAACAATAAGCTCTGGGACTCCAAACAGCACCTGTTGCAGACGACCAATTTGATCAAAACAATCATAGTAGTTGTCTGAAGACGATCTTAGAACTTCTAAGAAGAGGGGGAAGGTGTGCGTGCGTTCCTGCGTGCGTGCTTGTGTGTGTGTGTGCGTGTGTGTGCGTGTGTGTGTGTGTGTGTGTGTGTGTGTGTGTGTGTGTGTGTGTGTGTGTGTGTGTGTGTGTGTGTGTGTGTGTGTGTGAACCCTTGTTGATGTCTACATTATGTGTTAGCTTTTGTTAAATTGTTGATATTTTCCATCGCGATGTACATTATGTGTCATGTTTATTCAGGGCTTTGAGCTGCGGTGTAGGCGCTTTGCAAATTTCAATTATTATTAGATATCACGAAAAGGCGATGAAAAAGAGTATGTTCAGACCTAAAAGATGACAAGAATGAGGACAGGCGAGAATTTAGTGGCAGTAAATTCCAAAATCACTGGACATAGGTATCATGCTGAAATAATTAAGGTCCTACACCAGCAATTTTCAGGCTGACACGTCGAGCATGAACAGTGAGACGTTTTCGAGAGGAAGAACGAAGCAATCTGGAAGGTGTGTACGAGGACAGCCGGCAGGAGAGGTAAGGTGGTAGATTGCCATCAAAGTACCGCATGAAAGCCTTACCGGTTTCAAGAAAATACCTTCTGCCACAGGAAGCAGTTATGGTTTCTTCAAGAGAGGTGTGGCATGGTCATGACGTGTTGTTGTGGCATGTCAATCCGGCACCATGGGTCTGCATTCTGCTGTCAGCTGATGTATTTAACTTCTCCTACGCGATTAAATTTACTGACCGTAATAACAACTCTTCCCGAGTGGGTGCTCACTGGGATGAATCCTTTACTGACCAATTATAACCTTCATGTTGCCCTCATTACTTACTAGATCAGCTTCAAAAAGTTCAGACTGCAGCAGCAAGGCTTGTGTTTAAAGTAGGAAGTGTGACCACATCCATCCTATTCTTAAAACTCTGAATACTACCAGTAACGCATCGTATTCAATACAAAATGTCAGTTATTTCCATCCCTGGAACAGCCCCTCAGCATCTGTCTGATCTCCTTCAAACTTTTACTCCAGCAAGACAATTACGATCAGTATCCGACACACGAACCTTTGTCACCCCTCGTGTCAACACACAGAAAGAAATGATGAAAGATCGTTTTCTTACGCTGGCCCATCTGTTAGGAACAATTTGCCTTAAACAGTCATCCACACTGATTCTGCCTCCACTTTTAAAGTCGCCCTCAAGACGCACCTGTTTAATGACCATTTCTAAACTGTTTTTCACATCCGTGCCTGTCTCCCCATCCTACGCGCGAGTGTATGCGTGAGTGTGTGTGTGTGTGTGTGTGTGTGTGTGTGTGTGTGTGTGTGTGTGTGTGTGTGTGTGTGTGTGTGTGTGTGTGTGTGTGTGTGTGTGAGTGTGTGTGTGTGTGTGTGTGGTTAGTTGTTTTTTTAAGCGCCCGCCCTGTGCTCCCACTTTGTGCGGTAGAAATCATCTTTATTATTATTATTACATTTGGTTGCAGAGCACGACACAATCTTCCATGGTGAGGACATTGTCACTGAGCCACGCATTGATAAGTTCCATAGCCGTGGACCTGCTGACAGAGAGTGGTGCCTTCATCGCTATGCTACTTTGCTCTGTACGCAGTTGCGTTACCAGCCGCTTCAGCAAGTTCGCCTGCTGTGTTTGCCGGCGTTTCTCCATCAGCACGTTGTAGGTGTAGAGGAAGGGGTTCAGCGCGGAGTTGAAGGGCACCAAGAAGATGGCCGCAGCGACGTTGAGCTCGTCAGGAATAGGAGTTCCTGTGGAGGCCAGCACACCCAGCAAGCCGATTGGGAACCAGCACAGGAAGTCAGAAAGAACGATGGTGGTCATGCGGCGTGTGATGGTGGCGTCTCTAGATCCTGTTTTCGTTGAAGAGGATATGGAGTTGTAGCACACAGACCAATAGATGAACGACTGGCCGACCGCAATCAGCAGGAACAGCACGAAGTTCAGAATGATCATTACACTGAATATGTAGTGGTAACCACGGAAACCCTCACTGGTGGCGAACGGCAGTGGGATGCAGATGCCCGTCTGAGTGTAGATCTCCCAGTGGGATGTCACAGGTAAGAGAGGAACTGTTGCCAAGGCAATTCCAACTACCCACACTATTGCACATGCTGCCAGGGCGGAACTGCGACTGAAGTGAAGTCTGCTAAAGGGAAAGCGCAGGGCGAGGAAGCGATCCAGAGTAATGAGGCAGATGATGAAGGCCGACACCTCACTGGACATCAAAGACAGAAAGCCAGCGATCTTACAGACCGCACAGTTCTTCCACTGATCATCATACCGGAAGTATTCCCCACTGTAGATCTGATCAGCCACCTCTACAATGGCCAGGTAGACCCCCATGAAGAAGTCGGCCACAGAGAGATTGGTGACAAACGTATTGAAGTTTTCCAAACCTGCGTCTTTGTTGACGAGGTAGAGTCTGGCCACAAAGCTGCCCACGTTGCCCACAACTGACAGTGAAGCGACGATCCACATGAACACACGGTACACGTTGGACTTGAGAAGGTTTTCACACGACGACAACAGGTCTTGCTCCGCATAACATTTGTTCACGTCGAAGTCTTCAGGTAAAACTGCTTCACAGCACAACGTGTAGTTGTGGGCATGCACCACTTTCAGAGAGACTAGACCTATCACTAGGGAAGTCTTTCAACAGGGAACCTCTCACGTCCAAGTTCTCCAAGAGCGGCGTGGATCGGAAGCCTTCGTCGGTTATTGTCGTCAGCGTGCTCCACGAAATGTTCAATGTCTTGAGGTTCGGGCAGCCGGCCAGTGCACTACCGTTGAACACATCGAGACAGGTACCCGATAAGTTGATCGTCTCAAGTACCATCATTCCTGGGTCCTGTGGCATCGTGTTTGTTATCGATGATAAGGGGTTACCGGACAACACCAGAACTCGCAGATTCTTCAGGGAATAAAGCTGATGCATATCGATCTGGACTAGTTCATTTAGGCTTAGATCTAAGTGCCTCAGATTAGGAAGCTCTAAAGTCGGTTGTGTGCGAATGCGGCAGCCTGACAGACGAAGATGTATCAGCAAGCGGTTGTGAGTCAAGTCCCTGGGTGTCATACCGGAACCACTGGCGTCCAAGTAGCGAAGATCAATGTAGGAACTGGCTGAGAAGTTAGCAGTGCAGACAAAGGCCAGACCTTGGCAATGACACACATCAGGACAGGTCAGGTTTTCACACAGCAACTCGTCATCAAACTGAGGACACTGGAACACGCCGTCACACACGTGGTCAGCATGCAGACACACTTTGGACCCTCGACACCGGTAGAAACCGGAACACGTGTATCTCTTGCAAGATGCCTCATCTTCACGGTTCGGGCAGTCATCCACACCATTGCAACGTAGATAGATGGGCAGGCAGAATCCTTGGTAACACTGAAAGTGGGTCAAAGGACATTTACCTGTTTTATGCAGTTGGATTAAGTAAGGCAACCCTTTGTTATCCAGGTGGAGTATTCCTGGAGGCGGATAGGTGAAGCTGCTTTTAAGGAATCGTCTACACATTTCATCCGAATTGTCGTAACAGTCCGATTTTCCGTCACATATTTTGCCAATGGGAATGCATTGACCGTTTTTGCATCCACCCGAAGGGGTCGGGCAAGGAGAATACTGACAAAAGTCCTCATCCGTATTGTCCGCGCAGTGTTGAATATGATCACACACCAGAGTGTAGTGCAGAGTTTCATGGCTACGCTCACACACAAACATGGGTACTGTGACGTTTTGCGAGTGACATGACGTCACGGATTCTTTCGCCCCGCACTGCCCCTGAGTGTCACAAGACAGGAAGTCTCGTGTCACGTGACCTGAAGGACACTGAACCATACCTTTGCCCCAATCTGTTTGATTAAGATCAATCCAAACGGTGTCATCAAGATCAGTTGATTCGCTGGTAAACAAGTGAAATACAGTCTTTTTTCCTGAACGTGTATTCGGCTTGCTGAACTCGCAGAGTATATCTACTTGGAATTTTGCCGTACACATGACGCTTATAAAAACAATTGCGCCTTTAACATAAAGCTGACAAGCAGGAGGAAGTCCAAATGTTGAGTAGAAAAACGCCGTTCTGCCATCGACCCACCGCCACATGTATTTGTATATCGCACCCACGGTCAAACGGCGAAGCAGCTGTACCCCGATGTAAACCCTATACGAAGTAATCGCAGGATCCATGACCTTAATGAATAGATCGAATTCATACGATGACGCCAGAGTAACCAGGTTCTGGTTACTCTCGGTGCATTTAGAATTGGCCTCATCCCACGTGGTATATGCGTTACTATTAATAAACCTGTAACATTTTGTTCCCCCGTCTAGTGCTCCGTCTCCACAGCCGTTGCTATAGTTACCGCAGTCTTTCTCGTCTTCGTTCCCTTGACACTCTCTTATCATATTGCAGCTGAGCAGCGGCTTGAAGCTGTTGAAATGGGGAACGGAGCAGTCGAACAGATTGTCCGACAGCTGCTGGGGCTCTTGGGACCTGGGAAAGATGGCGTACATCATCTTGAACCCGATCACTGGATCCCTGTTCTCTGCATGCAGGAAGAGGCGTAGAGAGGAACGATACACCCGTGATGGTATATTTTGTTTTCCACACTTTCTCCACATGTGGGTGAATGCTGGAACGTTCAACTCCACGTAATCAATGCACCAGCCAGTCTTACTTCGCAAAGCAAAGCGAGGGAAGCTAATCAACACGGATTCGTCATCAGAAACCTTCAGCTGAAAATGTGCATTGTAACTGTTAGAGTTGGAGCGGTAGAACCAAGGCATGGTCACCAAGCGGACTGTGTCCGTAAACCGAACCACAGGCAAGTTGCTCACAGTTTGCGCAAGAAAATGAAACGTTATGGATGGGGCAAGGCCATACGGGTCAGGACTCCAGACGCTGAAGAATAGAGTGGAGGAGGAGGTGAAGGTCACACTTTTTCTCGTCATAAACGTAAATGTTCCAACTACGATAGTGCTTGACAGGGTCCAGCTCCAGTCGGTCTATCGTGACGTTAACGAACAAATTAGTATCAAACGTAATGGACCATTTACAGATATTGTTGGGTCCTCCACCAAATTCATTCCCTAAGATTTTGACAGTGGTTGGTTCCATCAGGAAGAACACAGGCCCGACTTTCGCACGACATGCGGTTATGTTTAAAACAAGATACTCGGCCTCCTGTTCACACTCCATGGCCTCACAGTTGTATGCTGATGACATGGGCGATCTTGGGTACGGAGCCGCTGTGGCTGTGGCTGTAGCTGTCAACGATGCGAGTACGGTTTCTTTAGTGCTATTGCTGCTATCCTTTCCGTCGTGAACAGAACCGAGAAGGATGTCAACAGTTTCAGTGACTTCTGAAGCATTTGTGACAGTTCCATCGACCCATTTCACGGACTGGAAGTACCTCTTGTAGTCTGAGATTCTCCATCCTGTTCAAGGTCACTTTCACTGGTAACGTTGGTAACCTTAATTGTGAGGTCTACAATGTCTGCAGGTGTAGGACTGCTGTGCCAGCCACCAGATTTGTTTCTATTGACAGCAGCCACGGTGTAGTTGTGTTTGGGAGAAATGTATGCCGACGGCGCAGAAATGGATAGTTCTCTTGACAACGATGAATTCTCAGTGGTAATTACAGCTCCGCTCTGTCCAGGTGATGCCAGCAAGGCGATCAGGATTTGAAATGCGACGGCCATGCTGAAAAACACCTGTGCTCGGTCTGCTGTCCCAACACCCGTCATCAGCTACAGTGTCTGTCGTCCCAACACCCGCCGTCAGCTGAGGTATCTGTCGCCCCAACACCCGCCGTCAGCTCAGTGTCTGTCGTCCCAACACCCGCCGTCAGCTACAGTGTCTCGTCCCAACACCTGCTGTCAGCTGTAGTGTCTGTCATCTCAACACCCGCCGTCAGCTCAGTGTATGTCTTGCCAACACCCGCGGTCAGCTACAATGTACGTAGTCCCAACACCTGCTGTTACACAAACGCATACACACACACGCGCGCGCGCGCACGCATGCACGTACACACACACACACACACACACACACACACACACACACACACACACACACACACACACACGCACACACACATCCACGCAAGCACACACACACACACACGCACGCACGCACGCACGCACGCACGCACGCACGCACGCACACACACACACTCACACACACACACACACACACACACACACACACACACACACACACACACACACACACACACACACACGCACTACGCGTGCATGCGTTACTGGTTATGGGTTGGTAAAATGTGTCACACGTCCCAACACCCGCCGTCAGCTACAGTGTCTGCCGTCCCAACACCCGCTGTCAGCTACAGTGACCGTCGTCCCAACACCCACCGTCAGCTTCAGTGTCTGTCGTCCCAACACCCGCCGTCAGCTTCAGTGTCTGTCGTCCCAACACCCGCCGTCAGTTTCAGTGTCTGTCGTCCCAACACCCGCCGTCAGCTACAGTGTCTGTCGTCCCAACACCTTCCTATAGACTTTTTCTAAACTATAGGTAGCGTCCTGGCGTCCAATGGTTGGCAAATAGACGCAGCCTACGAATTTAGATGTTGTCTATACTGTTAAACGCCGTCCGTGCTTCCGACGCTATGGTCACCTCAGGACCATCAAACACTGTGATAAGCAAATGCACCTTACAAAACTCTTCCCATATGTCAACCCTTTCTCAGATCAGATCTACAAAATCAACCCAGACATTTGAAGCAAAACATACATGGATACACAAACAGCAAACATTAATACATTTTCGAAGGGCTAGACCCACAAGGCTAGGGCTAGGGTATGCTGGTATGGTCGACTGATCTTTCTGATTGATTGATAGGTACTACATAAAAGAAAAGTATATATATAATTAAAAGGGGACATGGGGAAGGATGAAGGAATTTGCATTTTTATGCGAAGTCAATCAACCTGATTCGACTACAACATAACTGACCTAGTCCGCCACGATTGTGAAGGTGTGCAGTGCATGCAGTAATTCACATTTTAATGCACGATGCATATCAGACCTGCTGCCAAAGCGCTTAAAGTGTCGGCCTTCCTATAAACAGCGGGCCGGGGAAATTTGAAACAGATTCTGATCAAAGTATGACACGGTCACATCGCTGCTGGTTTATCACAAATATCTGGAAATCAGACCATCGCTTGAATATGACAGACATAAAATTCACTCTCAGCTTTCTATCTGCTGAATCATTGTGTTGATGACAGTTATTTTTTCTTATTTCAAGACTCAAAAGCTTTGAAGCGAGGACAATCTGAATACAAATGGGCGAGGCTTATTTAGTGACGTGGGCAGTGCTGTGTTTTCAGTTTCACACACATCGCTCACTTCAAAATTCCAAGGCCAGCCGTTACTTTCAAACAGTTGCTGAACTGCGTCTTTCTGTTCACGATTTTTGTCCCTCTGCCAGCAGTTACTTTCAAACAGTTGCTGAACTGCGTCTTTCTGTTCACGATTTTTGTCACTCGTGTCACTCTTAACTTGGGCAAATGGGCGGGGCGCCCATTTGCCCAAGTTTAGAGTGACACGAGTGCGCATGCGTGAATTTTCACAGCCCGAAAGCATACCTTCGGGAACCGAGGCTTACAAATTAATTTTAACATTCTTTATAAAGAGAGATAATGGCAGCGCGACTACAAAGGGAAATAACTATACCGAGCTACACCAGAGACTAAAGCATCTGTGCTCCCGAGTAGGTTCTCTCTGAAATAGTTTTCTTCTTCTTCTTCTTCTTCTTCTTCTCTCTCTCTCTCTCTCTCTCTCTCTCTCTCTCTCTCTCTCTCTCTCTCTCTCTCTCTCTCTCTTGTTTTTTGTTTTTTGCTTTTATTTTTGTTTTTTTGTTTGTTTGTTTTTTGTTTGTCTGTTTGTTTTGTAAACATGGTGCTTAACGCCCACAGGAACCATAAGGCTTATTAGGGACGGGAGAAGTGGAGGGGGGGGGGGGTATAGAGGTGGGCGAAGAAGACAATATACCTCTCGCTACACTGTCACAACCAGAACGATTCCTGCATTAAGATGGGCGGCGATGAGAGCCATTTTAATGTTTCAGTAGGTAGTGATGGACAAATTCACGCATATATACACACACACACACACACACACACACACAAAAGCACGCACGGATGAACACCCACACGCACGCACGCACGCGCACACACACAACACACACACACACACACACACACATTCTCTCTCTCTCTCTGTCTCTCTCTGTCTCTCTCTGTCTCTCTGTCTCTGTCTCTGTCTCTGTCTCTGTCTCTCTCTCTCTCTCTCTCTCTCTCTCTCTCTCTCTCTCTCTCACACACACACACACACACACACACACACACACACACACACACACACACACACACACACACACATGAGCAGATATTACAACACAACACAACACACACACACACACACACACACACACACACACACACACACACACACACACACACACACACATGAGCACATATTACAACACAACACAACACAACACACATACACATGAGCATGTTGTGTTGTAATATGTGCTCATGTGTATGTGTGTGTGTGTGTGTGTGTGTGTGTGTGTGAGAGAGAGAGAGAGAGAGAGAGAGAGAGAGAGAGAGTGTGTGTGTGTGTGTGTGTGGTCAGTGGTCCAGTCAGATAATCAGTACTGTAAGCCTCAGTTATTGACTGGACCACTAATCATCAAAAAGGCCGGAAAATGGTACAGTTCTTTTACATCTAGGGCATGCTGGTGTAAACTAAATGATGTCAATCTTCAGAAAACATGAAACTGTTCAAGTACACACAATGGACTCACGACACCCTGAGCGCATTCAAGTAGACGCATTTGTGTACACACTCAATGGACTCACGACACCCTGAGCACATTCAAGTAGACGTACGACACCTTGGGCACATTCAAGTAGACGCATTTGTGTACACACACAATGGACTTACGACACCCTGGGCACATTCAAATAGACGCATTTGTGTACACACACAATAGACGTAGGACACCCGGGGGACATTCAAGTACACACATTTGTGTACACACACAATAGACGTACGACACTCAGGGCACATTTAAGTACACGCATTCGTGTGCACACACAATAGACTTACGACACCCAAGGCACATTCAAGTACACGCATTCGTGTGCACACCCAATTGACATTCGACACCCAGGGCACCTTCAAGTACACGCATTCGTGCACACACACACACACAATAGACATACCACACCCAGGGGCATATTCCTTATCGCGGCCCCGCCCCCCAGAGGTCCACAGGAGGAGACGTCAGATCGTTGGTGGGCTGCCTTCTAAATGAGACACTGCACTGCTGCCGAGTCACTGCGGTGGTGTTCAGTAATGCCGGTTCTGATTCAGCATACGCAGGACACCACCTACTATGCCCCCTACTGCCGACAATGTTAGCTAAGTCGCGGAGTCAGACTGAGTGAGCGTCCCCTCCAGACAGCAGACCGCCACTACGTCCCTCAGCCAATTCTTCTATGTGGACTCTCTGACGTTGATAGCTTTGATCAGAACTGCCTCTGGCAAGGGAGGAAGAAGGAACACCGAGACCTTGGCCACCACGAGAGCATGGCATGAACGGCTACATACGCTGAACTTAGTTTTTAAGGTAGTGATAGGTGAGGATGAGGATTATAACTGATGATACTGTGGAGGTCCATTTCGGTTTGAGGACACACACGACAGGGCCGCAGATCACGTTTACAGTCAAAATCATCCCGGGAACTGCGGCACCTGCAGTGTTGGTCATGTAATAAGAGTAACACTCTCAAAGACGTATATGTGAAGTGGATGAAGGTTGGCTGTGTGGTCCCAGCTTTTCCATGGGGCTGTAGCACTCCCAGCTCTGGGTCTGAGCCATTGGAAACGAACCCTGCTGCCTCATTTTCAGGCTTGTAGTTTTGACAAACGTGTTGATGGGCCTAACTCTAGTGGCAAAGGAGCAAAGCACTGATGACGAACGTGTTGGGGGGCCTAACTCTAGTGGCAAAGGAGCAAAGCACTGATGACGAAACGTGAAAGGCCTAGATCTAGCGGCAAAGGAGCAAAGCACTGATGACGAACGTGTTGAGGGGTCTAGCTCTAGTGGCAAAGGAGCAAAGCACTGATGACGGGCCTAGATCTAGTGGCCAAGAAGCAAAGCCTCTGATGACGAAACGTGCAGGTTCCACACGCCTCTCGTGAGGACGAAGTCCAGACGTCTTCAGCCATTTCGTCGCTACAGGCACCGAGCGGCGACTTGTAATGTGAACGTTACAGTCACCGTCCAGCCACTTGTAACGAGAACGCTACAGTCGCCGATCGGCGACTTGTGTCAGCGGAGTTACTAAACTTCTTGTCTAAACATTCTGTCAAAGAACTGTTCCTTAAACTTGCAATTCCTCGTTACAGTACGGAGCAAGCATTAAACATGGATACGGACATCAGTCACTGTTACAATACGAAGCAAGCGATACACGGTTACGGACACAAGTCACGGTTACAGTACGGAGCAAGCGATGACCATGGACACCAGTCACTGTTACAGTACGGAGCAAGCGATGAGCATGGACATCAGTCACCGTTACAGTACGGAGCAAGCGATGAACATGGTTAAGGACATAGTCCCCGGTACAGCACGGAGCAAGCAATAAGCATAGTTATGGAGCAAGCGATGAATACTGGTTATGGACATAGTCTCCGTTACAGTACGGAACATGATTTGAACATGTTAGGGACATAGTCTTCGTTACAGTACGGAGCAAGCAATAAAATGAGTATGGTTATAGACGTCAGTGGCCGTTACAGTACGGAGCAAGCGATGATCGTGGTTATGGACACTGGATGTACTTGCTGCTAACAATTACAGTGGGGAAGTGTTTGTTCGACTTGAGGACAGTGACTATCCCGATGACAGTGACAGTGAGGTTCTCGATGACAGTGAAAGTGAAGTTCTCGACGACAGTGACAGTGACGTTATCGATGACAGTGACAGTGAAGTTCTCGATGACAGTGACAATGACGTTATCGATGACAGTGACAATGACGTTATCGATGACAGTGACAGCGACATTCTCCTTGACAGTGAAAGTGAAGTTCTCGATCACAGTGACAGTGACTTTCTCGATGAGAGTGAAAGTGAAGTTCTCGATGACAGTGACAGTGACGTTATCGATGACAGTGACAGCGACATTCTCCTTGACAGTGAAAGTGAAGTTCTCGATCACAGTGACAGTGACTTTCTCGATCACAGTGACATTGACGCTCTCGATGAAAGTGACAGTGACCTTCTCGATGACATTGACAGTAACATTCTCGATGAAAGTAACAGTGACTTTCTCGATGACAGTGACAGTGACATTCTCGATGAAAGTAACAGTGACTTTCTCGATGACATTGACAGTTACTGAACATTCTCGATGAAAGTAACAGTGACTTTTTCGATGACAGTGAAAGTGACGCTCTCGATGAAAGTGACAGTGACTTTCTCGATGACAGTGACAGTGACATTCTCGATGAAAGTAACAGTGGCTTTCTCGATGACAGTGACACTGACATTTTGGATGGAAGTGACAGTGATGTTCTCGATAACAGTGAAAGTGACTTTATCGATGACAGTGACGTTAACAACTTTTTTTCTTTTCTTTTTCTTTTTGCCGGATGATTCTCACACGAAACGTGTGTATTCCCTTAACTGTATTACGTCAAACTTTAATATCCAAACGAATTAGTCCATTTAATTTAACCCACTTAAACCCATGGCATTCAAAATTGTCTTTAAATTGATGTATGGATGAATACGATTGGAAGAGTGGTGGAGAAGATGAAATGCAAACGCAAACTTAATTCACGCACAGCCTAAAAAGACAACACTCAGTGGGCGGAGGAAGACAGCAGTGCAAAGCTGACTTCGTTTCAAATAATCGTTCCTCTAACCGGTCCTGCATTGCATGTTATCATCATCAGTTTCTAAAGGCGTGTGAGGTGACAGCCCTGCAACAATTTCAGTCAACAAGCACAAGTGTTGTCACACATCGACATCAGCACTACGTAAGCCTGCACGGTGTGTGACTCGGAAACTAGATCTAGATCAAACGTCAATAGCGCATAAGCGTACTGAAAGACACAAATGTTATAAAACTCACTTTTCAGTCAGGCCTCATGACTTTTTACACACATCTCCAGTAAATTCTGCATTATATGTTGTTATTATATTTGTTTTGGTCTGCTTATGCAGATTTCTCTGTCAGATTATTCTGCTTGCTTACATGATTTACAAGTTAGTTGCACATTTTGATCTATCCTTAGATCTATTTCAAGGTGATTTCTGAATTTCATTATTCTCTAACAGTTTACCACCTCTAAACCTGAACAAATCAGTGAATATTGTAATAATTAACAGTACGCACACGCTGCTGAAGTGCATTTAAACAGGGTGCAGTGTTTTTGTGTTTTTACACTATCCTCCTGATGTCAACTGTCCTGATGGACATATCGCTTCACGCTACACACAGCACAGGGTTGTCGATATCAGTTCATACGAGAAATTATCAACACGTCAGAACTTCCCATATTTGAAGCAATCTTTAGGTGAAATATCTGGAGAAGATTGTCGACTGCTATCCACAATCCGTTGCGAGTGATGAATAGAGCTACCAGCTTTGCTATTCCTAGTTCTGTATTCGATCCTCTGCCCGCAGTGAACTGCTTATGGTAAGCCGTGAAGCGCTACTGACGATGCAGCAGACTACCGGGTTTGTTGTTGTTGTTGTTGTTGTTGTTGTTTTAATTTATTTTTTATTTCTTCTTCTTAATCACGAACACGGTGTAAATAAAGAACGTTGCACCAAAAAGACCGTAGTGCGCGAGAAAGAAAAAGAAACAAACAAACAAAAAAGAAGAGAAGAAAAGTGTTTCTCGCGCATAACGCGCAGCTGGTA
>OY757558.1:5030697-5043724 GCA_963584105.1 Alviniconcha strummeri | reverse complement strand
CATAATTAATTGTGTTCTTGTTTATGTATTGAATGTTGCTGTGTTTGTCATCAGGGACAGATTTGGAGAATGTTGCTGTGTTTGTCATCAGGGACAGATTTGGAGAAAAAAAGAAAGAAAAAACCGACTCGTGCTTAAATCTTTTTCCTTATGTAATAAAGTATTATCCTCCCTCTCTCTCTCTCTCTCTCTCTCTCTCTCTCTCTCTCTCTCTCTCTCTCTGCGCGATATAACCGTACTGATTGACTGGGCGTAAACCATCAAGTCTGTCTCTGTCTGTCTGTCTGTGTGTCTGTCTCTGTCTCTCTCTCTTGGGATGCGATATTGTTTGAATACTTCGTTGTTCATCGTGTATCTGAACCATATTTTCCATCATCATCACCAGCATTATTATTTTATTTTTTATTTTATTTTAATTTTATTTTTGTCGTCGGGTTTTGGCTCTGATTTTAAAATTATCATCTTTTTATTCTTTTTTCTCCCCCCCCCCCCCCCCCCGACATTATCATCTTTTTCGTCATTACTGCGATAGTCAATGTTGTTCCTATTGGCATAGATTAGCAGGGACGGATAGTAAGAATAGGCAACTGCCTAAAATCTTAATCCTTGTGTAATAAAGTTCTGAGTTCTCTCTCTCTCTCTCTCTCTCTCTCTCTCTCTCTCTCTCTCTCTCTCTCTCTCTCTCTCTCTCTCTCTCTCTCTCTCTCTCTCTCTCTTATAGTACAGTCGATTTTGTTTTAAACTGCGCTAATTCCAACAACCATGCTTGTAAGTGGACTACCAGGTGCAGCAGAAATCACAACTGATGCCCTACTACAGAAAAACGGCGTGTCTTCGTGAAAAGTCACCGGAGACCGCAACAACAACACCGTGTTCATTCTTCGGTTGACAGCCCAGAGCTCCGGGTTACAGCTAAACACGCATGCACCTTATGTATGTAGCTTTGCATGAAGTGACGTGGTGTATGATTGTATGGTGTACACAGAACGTGCCGAGGCGGCAGCAGTTTCACGGGGCACCAGCAAATGTCAACGCTGTAAGCACACCACTTCGGTGGATATTCAAAAACATGCCATGAAAAAGCTAGTCACTCATGCAGAATCGCCTACGAGCGCAGTGAGTCTGCTCGAGAGCGGAGAACAACGCTATATAAAAGCGATCAACGACAGCAACGTTTGTGCAGAATTACCTTCTCGCAACCAAAGCATCGGAATGTAAGCACTGCAGTGCAAGAGTAATTTGGTTCAGGAAAAATAGAGGCTCAAAATGGTATTAGTAAATAATAAAATAATGATTTATAATAGGGACACAGGTAGGCACGTTTACATCCAGAAGCAAGCCACGTCATAGCATTTTCATATAATTAAAAGGGCATATTTGCAGTTGAAGGAACTACATAGTACAAATACAGATAAACACACACACACACACACACACACACACACACACACACACACACACACACACACACACACACAGAGAGAGAGAGAGAGAGAGAGAGAGAGAGAGAGAGAGAGAGAGAGAGAGAGAGAGAGAGAGAGAGAAATAAGAAGACGGTATGATCTTGAACTTGAAGAACAGACTGCATATGCATCTTCGTACATCTGCCAGGTGACTACCCAAATGTACTGATGCATATTAACGCATGCCAACTATTACTTCGTGTTTTCATTAAATTTATCCACTTCAGGGTCACTTGTTAGAGTTTGTGTCATAAACAGTGGTTCTTTCGACAGGCAGTGAGATCTTCAGCGTTGTGTCACTGCGCGTCTGTTCTGTACACAGTCGAGATTCCAGCCGCTTCAGCAAGTACGCCTTCTGTGCTTTCCGGCGTTTCTCCATTAGCACGTTGAAGGTGTAGAGGAAGGGGTTCAGCGCGGAGTTGAAGGGCATCACGAAAATGGCCACAGCCACGTTGAACTCGTCAGGGATGGGAGTTCCTGTGGAGCCCAGCACACCCAGCAAGCCGATAGGGAACCAGCTCAGAAAGTCCGACAGAACAATGGTGGTCAGGCTGCGCGCGATGGTTGCATCACTGGACCCCGTTTTCTTCGAAGAGGATATGGAGTTGGAGCGCACAGACCAGTAGATGATCGCCTGGCCCACAGCGATCAGCAGAAACAGCACGAAGTTCGGAAGGATCATCACACTCAAAGAATAGTCGTAACCCTGGAAACGGTGAATGGTGGTGAATGGCAGCGGGATAGATATTCCAGTCTGACTGTAGTACTGCCAGTGTGATGTCATAGGTAGCAAAGGAACTGTTGCCAAGGCAATTCCTATCACCCAGAAAACTGCACAAGCTATAGGCGCGGAGCCGCGGCTGAAGTGAAGTCTGCTAAAGGGAAAGCGCAAGGCGAGGAAGCGATCCAGAGTGATGAGGCAGATAATGAAGGCTGACACTTCACTAGACATCAGAAACAGAAAGCCAGCGAACTTACAGACCGCAGTTTGCTTCCATTGATCGTCATACCACAGGTATTCCCCACGGTAGACCTGATCAGCCACCCCTGAAATGGCCAGGTAGACCCCCATGAAGAAGTCGGCAATCGACAGATTGGTGAAAAAGATACTGAAACTTCCCAGACCTGCGCCTTTGTTGCCGAAGCGGAGTCTGACCACAAAGATGCCCACATTGTCCACAACGGACAGTGAAGCAAAGAGCCACAGAAACACGCGGTAGACGTTGGACTTGAGAAGGTCTTTACACGACGCCAGCAGGTCTTGCTCGGAATGGTAGTTATTTAAGTCGAAGTCCTCAGGAAGAATGGCTTCACAATACAATTTGTAGTTGTCATCATGCACCATTTCCAGATACACTAATCTTTTCAACAGATCACTAGGGAAGTCCTTCAAAGGGGAACCTCTCATGTCCAAGTTCTCCAACAGCGGCGTGGATTGGAAGCCTCCATCGGTTATTGTCCTCAGTTTAATGTTCCGTGAAATATTGAGTGTCTTCAGTTACGTGCAGCCGGCCAGTGCACTACCGTTGTAGACAACGAGACGGGTACCCGATAAGTCGATGGTCTTAAGCACCATCACGCCTGGTCCCGAAGGCGCTGTGTTTGTTATCGCTGACAAGGGGTTACCGGACAACACTAACACACGTAGATTCTTCACGGAATGGAAATGCTGTATATCAATCCGCGTTAGTCCGTTTCCACTTAGATCCAAATGCCTCAGATTAGGAGGCATCAAAATCGGCTGTGTTTCAATCTGGCAGTCCGACAGACGAAGATGTATCAGAAGGTGGTTGTTAGACAAGTCATTGGGTGTCATGCCAGAACCACTGGCGTCCAGGTAGCGAAGATCAGGGTAGGAACTGGCTGAGAAGTTAGCAGTATAGACAAAGGCCAGACCCTGACATTCACACACATCAGGACAGGTCAGCTTTTCACACAATAACTCGTCATCATACTGAGGATACTGGAACACGCCGTCACGCACGTGGCCATCATGGAGGCACGCTTTAGACCCCCCGACATCGGTAGAAACCGGAACAGATGTAGGTCTCGCATGATATCTCGTCTTCACGGTACGGGCAATCATCCACGCCAATGCAGCGGAGGTAGATGGGCGGGCAGAATCCTTGGAAGCACTGGACGTGGGTCAAAGGACATTCATCTGAATCCATCTAGAAGAGGAATGGTTGCCCTGTGTCGTCCACGTGAAGCACTGCTGGTGGCAGAGTGGTCAGTGCCAGAGTTTGTCTTCCTGTCTCACACACTTCATCCGAACCGTCGTAACAGTCCGAGTCCGCATACTTGCCGCTTAGCAACGCACTGACCGTTTTGACATCGAAACAGAGAAACCGGACAAGGGCGATAGAGACAGAAGACCTCATCAGTGTTGTTCTCGCAGTGCGGAATATGATCACACACCAGAGTGTAGTGCACAGCCTCGTGGCTATGTTCGCACACAAACATGGCTATTGTGGCGATTCCTGATTCACATGACGTCAAGCATTCTTTTAGACCGTACTGGTCCTGTGTGTCACAGGACAGGAAGTATCTTGTCACGTGACCGGAATGACACTGAACTATACTCACGTTCCATATCGTGTCGTCAAGATCAGTAGATACCCAGCTAACCAAGTCGACTTTACCTTCGTTTCTTGAATGTGTATTTTGTTTGTCAAACTGGCAGACTATGTCAGCTTGAGTGCTTTTTTGACAATCCAAGGAAAAGAAGTGTCCATCACTGGGACTATATTCAGCACATTTGGGAGGAGAATCCCAAGTAAGCATGTCGATGGTAAGAGCTGTTCTGCCATCGACCCATTGCCACAAGTATTTGTACATCACGTTCACGGCCGTCCTCTGTACATCCACCAGCATTGCCCCGCGGTCAACAGAACGAGGATTACTCAAAGAAGCCACAATGCGTCTGAATCGCCTGACTTCATCTTGTGTCGCCAGAATGATCAGGTACTGATTGTTCTCACTGCATTCGTTATAAGCATCAGCCCAAGTCGTAGTCACGCCACGTCGAACAAACCTGTAAAATCTTGTTCCCGCGTCTAATGCCCCGTCTCCACAGCCGTTGCTATAGTAACCGCAGTCTTTCTCGTCTTCGTTCCCTTGACACTCTCTTACCAAATTACAACTGAGTAGCGGCTTGAAGCTGTGGAAATGGGGAACGGAGCAGTTGTACAGACTGTCCGACAGCTGCTGGGGCTCTTGGGACCTGGGAAGGATGGCGTACATCATCCTGAACCCAGTGAACTGAGCCAAATCGTCAGTGTGAAAGAAGAAGCGTATAGAGGAACGCGATGGTATCTCTTCCTGTCCACACTTTGTCCACGTAAAGTTGTCCAGTGTGTCCATTTCCTTCAACCTAAAGTCTAAATAATCATATTCACAAAAGGCATCCGGCTCCAAACGAAAATGAGTGAAGCTGATAAACAGGGACTGGTCTTCCGAAAGATGCAGGTGAAGTTCCCCCTCATAGTTACTGGGATACAAGCGATCCAGTCCGTTGAACGAAGGCGAGGTCACACAGCTGACTGTGTTTGTCAGCCGTACCACAGGCAGGGCCTCCACAACGCTACCAAGTTGTACCACAGGCAGGGCCTCCACAACGCTACCAAGTTGAACAAGAAAATGAAATGTTATGGCCGACGCAAGGTGCAGGTCATGACCCCGGAAGCGGAAGGAAAGGGAGAAGGCGGAGGTGAAGGTCACACTTGTGTTTCTCAGCAATGATATATTGAAGATTCGTGTGATGTTGAAACCGTTTTTCACGTAGAACTCCAGGGTTTGGGCATCATTGCCTTCATTCTCTTCCAACACCAGCTGGTCAATCGTCACGTTGATAGAATTATTGTTAGGAACTCTGATGTACCAATAGCAGAGGATGCTGAGACTGACAGAGTTTACGTTCGCCAGAATTTCCACAGTCGTAGGTATTGACGTGTCGATTGTCTCCGCAATGTTTATGGCACAGGCTGTTGTGTTAATGACAAAATACCCGGCCTCCTTTTCACACAGCATAGCCTGACAGTATTGTCTCGGCGTCACGGGCGATGTTGTGATCAGAGTGAAGACAGACGTGGGTACAGTGGTCATTGTTGTGAACACGATTTCGGTGGTCAAATGATCGTTCTCCCTTCTGATGTGAACGGAAGTGGACACGGTACTAATGTTTCCTGAAGCTGCCGAGACAGTTTGATCACGACCTGAATTCACGGCACGCGTGGTCGTACTTCTGACTGTGTGAGAGTCGGCAGTCTGTCGAGGAACACTGTCACTGGCAACGATGTCAGCAGAAACAGCCCCACCGGTCGTGCCGGCAACGTCGCCTGTGTTCTTTGAATTATCTGCAAGGTTGCCTGTAAACATGTTGTCAGTAGTCCGTCCATGTACAATTTCACTGGGAACGTTGCTTATATCAAAGGTGTTGACAGTATATCCGTCTACACTTTCTCTGGTAACATTGCCTGTATTCATGAGGTTGTCAGTATGTCCGTGTACATTTTCACTGGCAGCGTTGCTTCCATCGATAATGTTGTCAGTGGTCCGTTCGGGGACACGTCCACCAGCAAAGGTACCCGATCCATGGTGCTGACAGCTGTGTGTGTGGTTGTAGGAATGCTGTCACTGTTAACAGTTCTGTCCGCATTATCAATAGCCAGAGATTACATCACTTCCTCTTGTTAATACATGCCATAGCGTGTTTTCCTGGACACCAAGAGCACTGGTAAAGTTGCTGAGCTTCGGAGTCACGTATTTCGATGACGTACTATGAACATGTAGCACTAGTAACACTAATGAATTGTCGGTAGTACCTACACCTCCTGTTTGTCCAGGTAATTCTAACAAGCTGATCAAGATTTGAAACACAGGAGCCATGGTGAGAAACACCTTTAGCCGGTCAGCTGAATGAAGCATGGTCAGCACTTTGATGAAAAGAGCAGCAGTAATTTCAAGTTGGATTATTCTGCTGTTGCCCTTGTGACCAGAGCAGTTCAGCACTTCTCAGGAAACAAGGATCACTGAAGCACACAGACGTACACGGTAGTGGCGATCTGTCCAGCTACAGTAGTCGCTATCCTTAAGGTATCTTAATTATGTCATGATCCAGTCTGAATGGAAAGGTATCAGTGTCTGTATTATCCGTCAGTTACAATGCCTGCCAAACCATCTTACTACAGTGTTTGTCGTCCCAACACCCGCCGTCAGCTACAGTGACTGTCATCCCAACACCCACAGTCAGCTACATTGTCTGCAGGCCAAACACCCGCCGTCATCTATAGTGTCTGCCGTCCCAACACCCGCCGTCAGCTAATGTGTCAGTCGTCCCAACACCCGCCGTCAGCTACAGTTTGTGTCGTCCCAACACCCGCCGTCAGCTACAATGTCTGTCGTCCCAACACCCGCCGTCAGCTAGTGTGTCTGTCGTCCCAGCACCCGCCGTCAGCTACAGTGTCTGTCGTCCAAACACCCGCCGTCAGCTAATGTGTCTGTCGTCCCAAGATCCGTCGTCAGCTACAGTTTGTGTCGTCACAACACCCGCCGTCAGCTGAAATGTCTGTCGTCCCAACACCCGCCGTCAGCTACAGTATCTGTCGTCCCACCACCCGCCCTCAGCTATAGTGTCTGTCATCCCAGCATCCGCCGTCAGCTACAGTGTCTCGACCCAACATCGCTGTCAACGACAACAACGACTGGTCCTCGTAATGACTTAGCGTCACACAGCTGCGGTGATTTATCATGTTCCCATTCTAAATTTCTTGTTCTGTTCTGCCGTCGCCCTGATATAACCGTACCGGCTGACTGGGCGTACAACACTAACTTACTTACTATTCTGCCGTAAAACGCCGAGTCGCTCAGATACAAACGAAAAACAAAACAAAACAAAAAACTATAAAAAAACAAAAAAACCAAAACGCGCACGTAGAAGATCCATAGGCAGTTGAAAATAGAAAATGAGTAGGGGCAGTTTAACCGGCAGATTTTTTCTTTTTTTTTTCTTTTTTTTCTTTTTCTTTCTTATTCAGAATGAATAGGTATCCTCAATGCATCTCGCCCTGATATAACCGTATCATGGTTGACTGGTCGTAAAACACCAAGTTATTTACTTACTGCATCACAATAGCTAAAAAGGAAAGCTGCACACATATTGGTAGGACTCGGTAGCGCTGCTCTTGCGGCTGCTGTAACTGTTAGTGTCCAGCTCTTGCGGCTGCGTGTGTGTGTATGTGTGTGTGTGTGTGTGTGTGTGTGTGTGTGTGTGTGTGTGTGTGTGTGTGTGTGTGTGTGTATTTGTGTGTGTGTGTTTGTGTGTGTGTGCGTGCGTGCGTGTGCGTGCGTGCGTGCGTGCGTGCGTGCGTGCGTGTGTGTGTGCATGTGTGTGTGTGCGTGCGTGTATGCGTGCGTGTGTGTGTGCGTGCGTGCGTGCGTGTTCGTGTGTGTGTGCGTGCGTGTGTGTGTGTGTGTGTGTGTGTGTGTGTGTGTGTGTGTGTGTGTGTGTGTGTGTGTGTGTGTGTGTGTGTGTGTGGAGGGTCGGCGCTTTCTACAAATTAATTCAGTTAAAGAGGGTAGGCTGCCTGTGTGCTCAATAAATCCCACGAAATAAGTATGTGTTCGATCACCTTGTCGCACATGAGTTTCGCTGGCGTTGCGTTTGTAACTTTGCAATGGTCGTTTGACTGACGATGTCCCTTTCTCGTCTTATCACCAAAGATCGTCGAGCGCTACTTATTTTTAGGCTACGCTTCTCACCTCCAGGCCATGGATGGTGTGATGTCTGCAGTTAGCGTCAAGCTCCTCAACACTTCAGATTTTATGAGACACAAGCCGCATGTGATGGATGCTTTTCCCGCAAGTCTATCTGCTCGGTCGTTTCCCTCCAGTCCAACATATTAAGGACTACTCGAGTCTCTCTTGAATACTCTAGGAAAGATAACCCCTTATTACCGCGTCCATTTAGTAAAAACAGCCTTGCTTCCCTTAGAAACTCATTGAGTGCTTCAGCAAAACCGATAAAGCGAAGCTCGCAGCTAATCTGCGAGTTTTTACACCAGACGGTGGCATAAATTGCATCTCTCTCGCTCTTGAATCTTGAATCTTGACCTGATCACGTCTACTCTGTCTCCTCTTGACTGAAACAGGTTTTCATTTGTCTGGTCTTGATTACACACACACATACACACACTTACACAAATGCACACACACACACACACACACACACACACACACACACACACACACACACACACACACACACACACACACTTACGCACAGACACAAATGCAAGCATACACCCACACGCACGCACGCACGCACACACACATACATACACACACCCCCACACACACACACACACAGTGATATAATGAATTAATCTAGTGTTTGTAATTAAGCATATTTCTACTAATTACCCAACATTTCTAAGGTATGTTTGACCATCAGCGGTCTGCGTAAATTGAAAGTGACAGCGAACAGCTCAGTCAACAGTGGTAACAAAAATGTGTTCGTCATTATTCTCGTGCTCTAAACTCCATAAATTATCCGTTTTGCACGCCTAGCAATGTGCGGCTATGACTCGGAACGTGGTGAAAAGACTGGCCAACCAAACCCGTGTTAACTGCTTGATGTGATCGGCCAATCAGACAGGTTATGCTTTTTACCGAGTGGAGTATATATTATGCTCAGGGTACAAAGAATTGTCAAGGGGAACGGAGAAGAGAAGACGTGCCGAAAGCATTTTGTATTTACAGACTTCTGTCAGACCAACTGGCACAACCTGAGTGGACTGTCGACGCTCTTCAGCTATTCGTTTTACTGAACGACTGGGTCGGTTCTACGAATGGACCCGGGGCTGCAGAGACTGCTGCGTCCTTCGTGGGCTCTGGAGTCGGAGACTGCTGCATCCTTCGTGGGCTCTGGAGTCGGAGACTGCTGCATCCTTCGTGGGCTCTGGAGTCGGAGACTGCTGCATCCTTCGTGGGCTCTGGAGTCGGAGACTGCCGCATCATTGGTGGGCTCTGGAGTCGGAGACTGCCGCATCCTTCGTGGGCTCTGGAGTCGGAGACTGCCGCATCCTTCGTGGGCTCTGGAGTCGGAGACTGCTGCATCCTTCGTGGGCTCTGGAGTCGGAGACTGCTGCATCCTTCGTGGGCTCTGGAGTCGGAGACTGCCGCATCCTTCGTGGGCTCTGGAGTCGGAGACTGCTGCATCCTTCGTGGGCTCTGGAGTCGGAGACTGCTGCATCCTCCATGGGCTCTGGAGCTGCTGCTGAACTCATCCAAACGTGGCTTAATGAGCAAGTACTCAGCAAGGAAGAAGTTTTGTCCTGCTCAGCGACCAGCTGATTCATAACAGTAATCACGCGCTCAGGAAGTGTTTGTCGTGTTCATAAATAATAATAATAATGATAATGCATAAATTTTCTATAGCGCTATTCCCCGCTGAGCGAGCTCAACGCGCTTGTTCACATACATGTAGATAATATATTACTTTTACATTTACTAACATATAATATACAAACAATCTCATAATACATACTTAACAAATTACACTAATATAAAACAAATACTTGTAAAATGGCACATAAAAAACTGCTATAAAACATAGAGACGTTACAATAATTTAAAATAGGTACATAATTATAAAGCTGTGTTCTAAGTAATTAGTATTATTACTATGCTAAACACACACACACACACACACACACACACACACACACACACACACACACACACACACACACACACACAACACACACACACACACACACACACACACACACACACACACACACACACACACACGCACCTCCCCCTCCTCCCCCCCTCTCCCTCTGCCCCTCTCTTTGTCTCACATGCAGACATACTCTCTCTCCCACCCACCATCACTCCCGCTCCCTGCATTCTCTCTCACTCTCACTCTCTTAACAACCGCGACAATTAAAGCACTCAGGAAGCACATTCATGCGGGGGGGTAGTGTGGGGGGGGGGGGGGAGGTGGGAGGTGAAGGGAGGGGGGGGAAGGCGGGGGCTGAAGACTGCAGAGATCCTACTGGCAGAAAGCTGTCGTAAACAAGTGAGTTTTGAGTCTGGATTTAAACAGCGGAAGGGTAGAAGAATTTCTGAGGCCGGATGGCAGAGAGTTCCAGACAGAAGGTGCAAGAAAGCTGAAGGAACGCTCTCCGAACGTTTTGGTTTGCGCAGCTTCTCACACGATTAGCGAAGGTTTCGTGTTGGTTCATATGCACATGGAGTCTGAGAAAGATAACCTGGTAGAGAGCCGTCGAAACAGCAGTAGACAAAAGTGGATATCTTATACTGTGGTCGGAATTTCATCGGAAGCCAGTGCAGTTCTTGCAGGAGTGGTGTCACATGATCGTATTTGGACTTTCTAAGAACAAGTTTTGCAGCGTTGTTCTGGACTCTCTGCAAGCGTGAAATCTGCTTCAAGGGTAATCCTGCAAGGATGGAATTGCAGTAGTCAAGCCTGGGTGTTATGGCAGATGAAACGAGTAAAGAAAGTAAAGAAAGATCAAGTCTGTGCCTTTAAAGGAAACCGTTGTGAAACACACGAGAGAGAATGAATGAATACAAATACGAAAGTTTAATTGTCTAGGCAACTGACCCATTACAATATGGGGGAAGTGGAAAGTGGTTACACAGAATTTTATGCAATAGTGATTCACTCATAAAAATAAAAATAAAAAGTTCACGGTGCAACAGTGCACATATGCATGGAGACCGTGTCACAGAAACAACATCAGTCGCTTCAGTACCGTGATGCCATACTGCAGCAAATTCATCACCGAGAAGCCCGATTGTGTACACAGGTCAACATTTTAAACAGTGTAAAAATGTCGCCCAGCAACAGTGGTCACCGTAAAAAGACAACACGAGAATAATTCCAGCTCGTCTGTGTACTCGGATGTACCCTCAGAAACCCAGTTTGTGACGACGAACACTGCCTCATTTTGAAAATAATAAAAGTATTTGTCAAGCGCAAAATCTTGTCCATAGAGACTATTCCAAGCACATACACACATTTTCAGGGGCTTTTTGCAATACTGTTTGATGAACCAGTGTTGCAAAGTGCGTCTCTCGAAGTCGAACTGAAAATAAAATCATCAGATTCACACACCGAAGATTCTCGGATTCAACATCTATGAAGCGCTACTTTCTCGATCGTTTTGTTTCTTGACAGGTTTGTGATGCGGCGTTGAACAGACTTGTCTCTCAGACCACTCGACTTGCCTCTGATCACATCACGATCTAGCTCTTCGTGAAACACTGCGAATTCCTTGTCATCTGTTGTTTGCAGTAATCATCACTAAAACTGACACTTATACCAGCCGATTTGTTTTCAACTAGTGAAAGCTCAGTCACACTAGTTTTATACAAATAACCAAACCTTTCATTGGCGTTTATCTGTCCCGTCGGTGTGTCACTCAAGCCAATTTGGCATTTTCGATGGGAACAGAAACTAACATTTGCTTGTCATGTCAACACAGTCACTGGCAACCCCACTCTTTGCACGTGCTTGTCTGTCTTCAAACATGCTGTGTTGTGAACTCTCGATCTGTGTTCTTGCTTTGTTGACAGTCTTTGTCAGCAGTAGGCAAACATTCAACGTAATTTTCGTGAAAATCACTTGCCTGTTTATGTCCTTGTTGATGACTATTAGCGGTTTGGGTTGGTGGTGTTTCATTGCTGCTATTCTTTCCTCTGCTCTCCTCTTGTCTCGCAACACTTGACTCAGGGGCTTCTTCCTGTAGTGGACGGTACCATGGCTTAATGACTGACTGTGTGTCGGAGCTCTGGGCTGTCAACCGAAGAATGAACACGGTGTTGTTGTTGCGGTCTCCGGTGACTTTTCACGAAGACACGCCATTTTTCTGTAGCAGGGCATCAATTGTGATTTCTGCTGCAACTGGTAGTCCACTTACAAGTATGGTTGTTGGATTTAGCGCAGTTTAAAACAAAATCGACTCTACTATAAGAGAGAGAGGACTCAGAACTTTATTACACAAGGATTAAGATTTTAGGCAATTGCCTATTCTTACAATCCGTCCCTGCTAATCTACATGCCAGCAGGCTACAAATAAAACAATGGTAACAACACCGACTACCGCTGTAATGATGAAAAAGATGATAATGTGTGTGTGTGTGTGGGGGGGGGGGGGGGAGAAAAAAAAAAAAAAAAGAAGAAGAGAAAGATGATAATTTAAAATCAGAGCCAAAACCCGAGGACAGAAAGAAAAAAGAAAAAAAAAGTAACGGTGATGATGATGGAAAATCTGGTTCAGATACACGATGAACAACGAAGTATTCAAATGACAATATCGCATCCCAAGAGAGAGAGAGAGAGACCTGATGCTTTACGCCCAGTCAGCAAAATACGGTTATATCGCGCAGAAGAGAGAGAGAGAGAGAGAGAGAGAGAGAGAGAGAGAGAGAGAGAGAGAGAGAGAGAGAGAGAGAGAGAGAGAGAGAGAGAATACTTTATTACATAAGGATAAAGACTTAAGCAGGAGTCGTTTTTTTGTTTTTTTGTTTGTTGT
>OY757558.1:5018783-5030497 GCA_963584105.1 Alviniconcha strummeri | reverse complement strand
GGATCAATAGCTGATGGCACTAGCTGATCCAATCAGCGACCTGATCGCCCGTTAAGATGTTGTGATAGCCGCTAATGGCTTCTGCAGCCAGGTGACGTCCCTTGTTTCACTCTCTAAGGCTGTGAAGATTTGATTGGGTGTCGCGCGCGCGCCGAACGAGGCGACGGCTCGGAGAGCAGCGTCCTTCCGTAATCCAATCGGCGTTTGTTTCGTACTCCCGCGCTCAGTGGCTCCGTGACGCTTGAAGCTCGTTTGTCAGCCCGAGCGTTATTTATTGGTTTTTATCGTTCGCTTGATCAAACGCCACTGCACGTTAGCACACAGCGGGTGTGAGGAGCAGCCTTGGAGTGACAGCCCTGACCCTCGGGTCATCCGGGAGGTTCGGCTACACTGGGAGCAATTACCGTTGAAAGCTGAAGATGATGCTTGAATTATTGACTGCAGTTACAGTGGGAATGTTACCCCTCTGAGTTTTACCGCCTTGGGTGATGGAGGAAAGAAGGAAGGGAGAGACCTGCTGGGCCGAATGGTCAAGTTGTTGCGTTGAATGGGGAGGAGGAGCGCAAGAGTGATCAAGATTCTTCGGACAAAACTATTGATTTTCTTACGGTCAGTTTTAGAAGTGTAAAAGAAGCCTGCAAAATCTGTCTGTCTGTCTGTCTGTCTGTCTGTCTGTCTGTCTGTCTCTCTCTCTCTCTCTCTCTCTCTCTCTCTCTCTCTCTCTCTCTCTCATCTCTCTCTCTCTCTCTCTCTCTCTCTCTCTCTCTTAGTTTAGCAAGGAACTAGTTGTTGAACAGGTTTTTGACTGAACCTAAACTACAATCCTTGTAAAATAAAGCTTTCGAGTTCTCTCTCCTGATTTGTTTTGTTTTGTTTTGAATCTGTCTTACTTTGCTTTATTATTGCTCCGTTCGTATGTTGTGAAGTTAAGTTTTAGACATAAATTAGTTTTTGTTTTTGTTTTTAAGTCCCCCCCCCCCCTCCCCCGGCATAATCAAATTGTGTTCTTGATTGATGTGTTGTGTGTTGCCGTGTTTGTCGTCAGGGAAGATTTGCAAAACAAAACAAAAAAAGACTCGTGCTTAAGTAAGATAGTACTCTCTCTCTCTCTCTCTCTCTCTCTCTCTCTCTCTCTCTCTCTCTCTCTCTCTCTCTCTCTCTCTCTCTCTCTCTCTCTCTCTCCAATTGACATAAAATGTACTGAATTTTGTTGTTTTCCCTTCCTTACTCTTGTCAAGCTTAATTTTTTATATTTATATTTTCATGAAATATTTACTCTTTCTCTCTCCTCGTGCGCATCCTTTTTTTTTCTTTTTCTCTCCCTTTTTTTCTTAAATGTAAATTTTGTATATTATAATGCTTGTGGGCGTGTGTGATGTGCTTTGATTTTGGTTAGTTGTGTATGATACATCATCGGTTAGATTCCAGTCTTGTTTCATACGTAGATAGTGAGATAGTCATTATTCTGTCGCTTTCATTTATTCGTTATCATTTTGCAATTCTCGCTCCTCTCTCCTGAAAATTTGTTTGAATCTGTCTTACTTTCCTGTATTTCACAGGCTCTGGTTCGTATGCTGTGAAGTTAAGTTTTAGACACAAATTATTTTTTGTTTTGTTTTTAAGTTGTGTTCTTGTTTATGTATTGTGTGTTGCTGTATTTGCCATCAGGGACAGATTTGCAAAAAAACAACAAACAAAAAACAAAAAAAAGACTCCTGCTTAAGTCTTTATCCTTATGTAATAAAGTATTCTCTCTCTCTCTCTCTCTCTCTCTCTCCTCTCTCTCTCTCTCTCTCTCTCTCTCTCTCTCTCTCTTTCTGCGCGATATAACCGTATTTTGCTGACTGGGCGTAAAGCATCAGGTCTCTCTCTCTCTCTCTCTTGGGATGCGATATTGTCATTTGAATACTTCGTTGTTCATCGTGTATCTGAACCAGATTTTCCATCATCATCACCGTTACTTTTTTTTTTCTTTTCTTTCTGTCCTCGGGTTTTGGCTCTGATTTTAAATTATCATCTTTCTCTTCTTCTTCTTTTTTTTTTTTTCTCCCCCCCCCCCCCCCCACACACACATTATCATCTTTTTCATCATTACAGCGGTAGTCGGTGTTGTTACCATTGTTTTATTTGTAGCCTGCTGGCATGTATATTAGCAGGGACGGATTGTAAGAATAGGCAATTGCCTAAAATCTTAATCCTTGTGTAATAAAGTTCTGAGTCTCTCTCTCTTATAGTAGAGTCGATTTTGTTTTAAACTGCGCTAAATCCAACAACCATACTTGTAAGTGGACTACCAGTTGCAGCAGAAATCACAATTGATGCCCTGCTACAGAAAAATGGCGTGTCTTCGTGAAAAGTCACCGGAGACCGCAACAACAACACCGTGTTCATTCTTCGGTTGACAGCCCAGAGCTCCGACACACAGTCAGTCATTAAGCCATGGTACCGTCCACTACAGGAAGAAGCCCCTGAGTCAAGTGTTGCGAGACAAGAGGAGAGCAGAGGAAAGAATAGCAGCAATGAAACACCACCAACCCAAACCGCTAATAGTCATCAACAAGGACATAAACAGGCAAGTGATTTTCACGAAAATTACGTTGAATGTTTGCCTACTGCTGACAAAGACTGTCAACAAAGCAAGAACACAGATCGAGAGTTCACAACACAGCATGTTTGAAGACAGACAAGCACGTGCAAAGAGTGGGGTTGCCAGTGACTGTGTTGACATGACAAGCAAATGTTAGTTTCTGTTCCCATCGAAAATGCCAAATTGGCTGGAGTGACACACCGACGGGACAGATAAACGCCAATGAAAGGTTTGGTTATTTGTATAAAACTAGTGTGACTGAGCTTTCACTAGTTGAAAACAAATCGGCTGGTATAAGTGTCAGTTTTAGTGATGATTACTGCAAACAACAGATTGATTGATTGATGATCGCTTATATAGCGCTATTCTCCACTCTCTTGAGCAGACTCACTGCGCTCGCCTGTGGTGCTACATGAGTGACAAGATTTTATAGCGCGTTTTTTTTTTTTTTTTTTAATATCCACCGAAGTGGTGTACTTAAGCGCTGGCATGGCTGGTGCCACATGAAACTGCAGCCATCTCGGCGCAAGTTCTGTGTACACCATACAACCATGCACTATGTCACTTCATACAAAGCCACATACGTAAGGTGTATGCGTGTTTAGCTGTAACCTGCCACCTGCGCTTTTGGCAGAATGACCGGGATCTTTTACGTGCTACTGTGGTAACACGGGGGTGGATACCGAAATTAGAGTCAGCACAGAAAGTCGACCCTGGAGAAGAAAATTCTCCCGCCGCTCCTACAGGGATTTGAACCCGGGACTTTTCAGTCACGAGTCCGGCGCTCTAACCACTGAGCTATCCCCGTCCCCAGATGACAAGGAATTCGCAGTGTTTCACGAAGAGCTAGATCGTGATGTGATCAGAGGCAAGTTGAGTGGTCTGAGAGACAAGTCTGTTCAGCGCCGCATCACAAACCTGTCAAGAAACAAAACGATCGAGAAAGTAGCGCTTCATAGATGTTGAATCCGAGAATCTTCGGTGTGTGAATCTGATGATTTTATTTTCAGTTCGACTTCGAGAGACGCACTTTGCAACACTGGTTCATCAAACAGTATTGCAAAAAGCCCCTGAAAATGTGTGTATGTGCTTGGAATAGTCTCTATGGACAAGATTTTGCGCTTGACAAATACTTTTATTATTTTCAAAATGAGGCAGTGTTCGTCGTCACAAACTGGGTTTCTGAGGGTACATCCGAGTACACAGACGAGCTGGAATTATTCTCGTGTTGTCTTTTTACGGTGACCACTGTTGCTGGGCGACATTTTTACACTGTTTAAAATTTTGACCTGTGTACACAATCGGGCTTCTCGGTGATGAATTTGCTGCAGTATGGCATCACGGTACTGAAGCGACTGATGTTGTTTCTGTGACACGGTCTCCATGCATATGTGCACTGTTGCACCGTGAACTTTTTATTTTTATTTTTATGAGTGAATCACTATTGCATAACAATTCTGTGTAACCACTTTCCACTTCCCCCATATTGTAATGGGTCAGTTGCCTAGACAATTAAACTTTCGTATTTGTATTCATTCATTCTCTCTCGTGTGTTTCACAACGGTTTCCTTTAAAGGCACAGACTTGATCTTTCTTTACTTTCTTTACTCGTTTCATCTGCCATAACACCCAGGCTTGACTACTGCAATTCCATCCTTGCAGGATTACCCTTGAAGCAGATTTCACGCTTGCAGAGAGTCCAGAACAACGCTGCAAAACTTGTTCTTAGAAAGTCCAAATACGATCATGTGACACCACTCCTGCAAGAACTGCACTGGCTTCCGATGAAATTCCGACCACAGTATAAGATATCCACTTTTGTCTACTGCTGTTTCGACGGCTCTCTACCAGGTTATCTTTCTCAGACTCCATGTGCATATGAACCAACACGAAACCTTCGCTAATCGTGTGAGAAGCTGCGCAACACCAAAACGTTCGGAGAGCGTTCCTTCAGCTTTCTTGCACCTTCTGTCTGGAACTCTCTGCCATCCGGCCTCAGAAATTCTTCTACCCTTCCGCTGTTTAAATCCAGACTCAAAACTCACTTGTTTACGACAGCTTTCTGCCAGTAGGATCTCTGCAGTCTTCAGCCCCCGCCTTCCCCCCCCTCCCTTCACCTCCCACCTCCCCCCCCCACACTACCCCCCCGCATGAATGTGCTTCCTGAGTGCTTTAATTGTCGCGGTTGTTAAGAGAGTGAGAGTGAGAGAGAATGCAGGGAGCGGGAGTGATGGTGGGTGGGGAGAGAGAGTATGTCTGCATGTGAGACAAAGAGAGGGGCAGAGGGAGAGGGGGGGAGGAGGGGGAGGTGCGTGTGTGTGTGTGTGTGTGTGTGTGTGTGTGTGTGTGTGTTGTGTGTGTGTGTGTGTGTGTGTGTGTGTGTGTGTGTGTGTGTGTGTGTGTGTGTGTGTGTGTGTGTGTGTTTAGCATAGTAATAATACTAATTACTTAGAACACAGCTTTATAATTATGTACCTATTTTAAATTATTGTAACGTCTCTATGTTTTATAGCAGTTTTTTATGTGCCATTTTACAAGTATTTGTTTTATATTAGTGTAATTTGTTAAGTATGTATTATGAGATTGTTTGTATATTATATGTTAGTAAATGTAAAAGTAATATATTATCTACATGTATGTGAACAAGCGCGTTGAGCTCGCTCAGCGGGGAATAGCGCTATAGAAAATTTATGCATTATCATTATTATTATTATTTATGAACACGACAAACACTTCCTGAGCGCGTGATTACTGTTATGAATCAGCTGGTCGCTGAGCAGGACAAAACTTCTTCCTTGCTGAGTACTTGCTCATTAAGCCACGTTTGGATGAGTTCAGCAGCAGCTCCAGAGCCCATGGAGGATGCAGCAGTCTCCGACTCCAGAGCCCACGAAGGATGCAGCAGTCTCCGACTCCAGAGCCCACGAGGCTCTGCATTCTGCACTACACTCTGGTGTGTGATCATATTCCGCACTGCGAGAACAACACTGATGAGGTCTTCTGTCTCTATCGCCCTTGTCCGGTTTCTCTGTTTCGATGTCAAAACGGTCAGTGCGTTGCTAAGCGGCAAGTATGCGGACTCGGACTGTTACGACGGTTCGGATGAAGTGTGTGAGACAGGAAGACAAACTCTGGCACTGACCACTCTGCCACCAGCAGTGCTTCACGTGGACGACACAGGGCAACCATTCCTCTTCTGGATGGATTCAGATGAATGTCCTTTGACCCACGTCCAGTGCTTCCAAGGATTCTGCCTGCCCATTTACCTCCGCTGCAATGGCGTGGATGATTGCCCGTACCGTGAAGACGAGATATCATGCGCTAACCTACATCTGTTCCAGTTTCTACCGATGTTGGGGGTCTAAATCGTGCCTCCATGATGACCACGTGTGTGACGGCGTGTTCCAGTGTCCTCAGTATGATGACGAGTTACTGTGTGAAAAGCTGACCTGTCCTGATGTGTGTCAATGTCAGGGTCTGGCCTTTGTCTGCACTGCTAACTTCTCAGCCAGTTCCTACCCTGATCTTCGCTACCTGGACGCCAGTGGTTCTGATATGACACCCAGTGACTTGTCTAAAAACCACCTTCTGATACATCTTCGTCTGTCGGACTGCCGCATTGACACACAGCCGATTTTGATGCTTCCTAATCTGAGGCATTTGGATCTAAGTGGAAACGGACTAACGCGGATTGATATACAGCATTTCCATTCCGTGAAGAACCTACGTGTGTTGGTGTTGTCCGGTAACCCCTTGTCAGCGATACCAAACACAGCGCCTTCGGGACCATCAGACCATCGACTTAGCGGGTACCAGTCTCGTTGTCTACAACGGTAGTGCACTGGCCGGCTGCCCGAAACTGAAGACACTCAGTATTTCATGGAACATTAAACTGACGACAATAACCGATGGAGGCTTCCAGTCCACGCCGCTGTTGGAGAACTTGGACATGAGAGGTTCCCCTTTGAAGGACTTCCCTAGTGATCTGTTGAAAAGATTAGTGTATCTGGAAATGGTGCATGATGACAACTACAAATTGTATTGTGAAGCCATTCTTCCTGAGGACTTCGACTTAAATAACTACCATTCCGAGCAAGACCTGCTGGCGTCGTGTAAAGACCTTCTCAAGTCCAACGTCTACCGCGTGTTTCTGTGGCTCTTTGCTTCACTGTCCGTTGTGGACAATGTGGGCATCTTTGTGGTCAGACTCCGCTTCGGCAACAAAGGCGCAGGTCTGGGAAGTTTCAGTATCTTTTTCACCAATCTGTCGATTGCCGACTTCTTCATGGGGGTCTGCCTGGCCATTTCAGGGGTGGCTGATCAGGTCTACCGTGGGGAATACCTGTGGTATGACGATCAATGGAAGCAAAGTGCGGTCTGTAAGTTCTCTGGCTTTCTGTTTCTGATGTCTAGTGAAGTGTCAGCCTTCATTATCTGCCTCATCACTCTGGATCGCTTCCTCGCCTTGCGCTTTCCCTTTAGCAGACTTCACTTCAGTCGCGGCTCCGCGCCTATAGCTTGTGCAGTTTTCTGGGTGATAGGAATTGCCTTGGCAACAGTTCCTTTGCTACCTATGACATCACACTGGCAGTACTACAGTCAGACTGGAATATCTATCCCGCTGCCATTCACCACCATTGACCGTTTCCAGGGTTACGACTATTCTTTGAGTGTGAAGATCCTTCCGAACTTAGTGCTGTTTCTGCTGATCGCTGTGGGCCAGGCGATCATCTACTGGTCTGTGCGCTCCAACTCCATATCCTCTTCGAAGAAAACGGGGTCCAGGGATGCAACCATCGCGCGCCGCCTGACCACCATTGTTCTGTCGGACTTCCTGTGCTGGTTCCCTATCGGCTTGCTGGGTGTGCTGGCCTCCACAGGAACTCCCATCCCTGGCGAGGTCAACGTGGCTGTGGCCATTTTCGTGATGCCCTTCAACTCCGCGCTGAACCCCTTCCTCTACACCTTCAACGTGCTGATGGAGAAACGCCGGAAAGCACAGAAGGCGTACTTGCTGAAGCGGCTGGAATCTCGACTGTGTACAGAGCAGACGCGCAGTGACACAGCGCTGAAGATCTCACAGCCTGTCGAAAGAACCACTGTTTATGACACAAACTCTAACAAGTGACCCTGAAGTGGATAAATTTAATGAAAACACGAAGTAATAGTTGGCATGCGTTAATATGCATCAGTACATTTAGGTAGTCACCTGGCAGATGTACGAAGATGCATAAGCAGTCTGTTCTTCAAGTTCAAGATCATACCGTCTTCTTATTTCTCTGTGTGTGTGTGTGTGTGTGTGTGTGTGTGTGTGTGTGTGTGTGTGTGTGTGTGTGTGTGTGTGTGTGTGTGTGTGTGTGTGTGTCTATTTATCTGTATTTGTACTATGTAGTTCCTTCAACTGCAAATATGCCCTTTTAATTATATGAAAATGCTATGACGTGGCTTGCTTCTGGATGTAAACGTGCCTACCTGTGTCCCTATTACATTATTTACTAATACCATTTTGAGCCTCTATTTTTCCTGAACCAAATTACTCTTGCACTGCAGTGCTTACATTCCGATGCTTTGGTTGCGAGTAGGTAATTCTGCACAAACGTTGCTGTCGTTGATCGCTTTTATATAGCGTTGTTCTCCGCTCTCGAGCAGACTCACTGCGCTCGTAGGCGATTCTGCATGAGTGACTAGCTTTTTCATGGCATGTTTTTGAATATCCACCGAAGTGGTGTGCTTACAGCGTTGACATTTGCTGGTGCCCCGTGAAACTGCTGCCGCCTCGGCGCGTTCTGTGTACACCATACAATCATACACCACGTCACTTCATGCAAAGCTACATACATAAGGTGCATGCGTGTTTAGCTGTAACCCGGAGCTCTGGGCTGTCAACCGAAGAATGAACACGGTGTTGTTGTTGCGGTCTCCGGTGACTTTTCACGAAGACACGCCGTTTTTCTGTAGTAGGGCATCAGTTGTGATTTCTGCTGCACCTGGTAGTCCACTTACAAGCATGGTTGTTGGAATTAGCGCAGTTTAAAACAAAATCGACTGTACTATAAGAGAGAGAGAGAGAGAGAGAGAGAGAGAGAGAGAGAGAGAGAGAGAGAGAGAGAGAGAGAGAGAGAGAACTCAGAACTTTATTACACAAGGATTAAGATTTTAGGCAGTTGCCTATTCTTACTATCCGTCCCTGCTAATCTATGCCAATAGGAACAACATTGACTAGGCGCAGTAATGACGAAAAAGATGATAATGTCGGGGGGGGGGGGGGGGGGGGGGGGGGGGAGAAAAAAGAATAAAAATATGATAATTTTAAAATCAGAGCCAAAACCTGACGACAAAAATAAAATAAAAATAAAATAAAAAATAAAATAATAATGCTGGTGATGATGATGGAAAATATGGTTCAGATACACGATGAACAACGAAGTATTCAAACAATATCGCATCCCAAGAGAGAGAGACAGAGACAGACACACAGACAGACAGACAGAGACAGACTTGATGGTTTACGCCCAATCAGTACGGTTATATCGCGCAGAGAGAGAGAGAGAGAGAGAGAGAGAGAGAGAGAGAGAGAGAGAGAGAGAGAGAGAGAGAGAGAGAGAGAGAGGGAGGATAATACTTTATTACATAAAGATAAAGATTTAAGCACGAGTCGGTTTTTTTCTTTTCTTTTTTCTTTCTGCAAATCTGTCCCTGATGACAAACACAGCAACATTCAATACATAAAACAAGAACACAATTAATTATGCGGGGGTAAAAAAAAAAAAAAAAAAAAAAAAAAAAAAACTACTTAAAAACTAAACAAAAACTAATTTATGTCTAAAACTAACTTCACAACATACGAGTAGAGCAATAATAAAGCAAAGTACACACACACACGCACACACACACACACACACACACACACACACACACACACACACACACACACACACACACACACACACGCTCGCGCACGCGCGCTCAACACTCGCTGGCACAAGCACACTGATTTTTTTTTTTCAGTGGGCAGACGTACACACAAATGTAGTATATAAAAATGTCATAAACATACCAATATCAAGCAAAATATTCAATCAATCTTTGACGTAACAGAAGTCATCAGGAATTATCATTCATCTTTTTTAACCTTAACTGCAATGCAAAGAACAGAAACTTTGCCATGCCAAGTATTGATTCTTGTGTTTTGCCATTCATGTTGCTAGCAAACCACTTTTCTTGATCAGATCCTGTTGTAATTTACCAAATATCTTCTTCTAAGTGTAGGGGAGTGGGGTGGGGAGTTGAGGGAAGGAGGTTGGAAGCATGGATGAAGAGCCACAAGTCAGAGGTTGCTACAAGATAACTTTTGTTTGTACACCAACCAACCAGGAAACAGTGTAGGGTCTCCGCTGAGATGAACACATGAACACCGGCCGCAACAGTAAACAAACAACCTGCCTCTGCAGGGACACTGGGGGGAAAAGGACGCTGCCGGCCCAGCACACAACTTTTAACACCTTAGATAACTGGGCCATAAACCCCCCACCCAATCAAAAAGGAAAAGGACCGGAAAGAAAAGGTTATAGGGTCACGGCCCGGAACATGTATACAATACACTAGGTTACATAAGGTTTCTATAGACTGGACAATGCAAAAGGAAATGGATTTCACTCGCAGGTGTATTTTCACAGAAAGGACAATTTACCTCTTCTGGTAATTTTGAATACCGATATGTATGTGTGTTTAGAACGAAGGAGAGAGCGGGACAGAGAGGGACAGACGGGGAAGAGAGAGAGAGAGAGAGAATTACAAAATCATATTAACGAATAAATGAAAGCGACAGAATAATGACTATCTCACTATCTACGTATAAAACAAGACTGGAATCTAACCGATGGTGCATCATACACAACTAACCAAAATCAAAGCACATCACACACGCACACAAGCATTATAATATATATAAAATAAAATAATAATAAAAATAAAAATAAAAACCACGAGGAAAAAGAGTAAATATTTCATGAAAATACAAACTAGCAGGCAAGACCTAGGTTTGGACGTAAATAACAGACGATCTTCCGAAATCCAGGGGAATGCACTCGGTAAATGCATACAGGCATGGCCTGTATAATTATATCAGTCCATGCCTGTGGGTGTAGCGCAGAGTAGGCACGCGTTTGTTGGGGTACCGTGAGCACGTCGGGAAGATGACGGATACCCGTAAACAAAAGGCAGAAAAGGCATCAGAAATGCCGATCAAGCGCTCACTGTTTGTGGGAAAAATGCAGATCGGATAGTAGGTTCCCCCAGCTGGTGGTCTAGTATAAATTAAAATAGATCCATGCCTGAAGATCTAAAACTCGCAGATCGGCTCTTCTCAGCTGCCGCCTCCATTGAGGGGATTTCACTCTCCCGGAGTAAGAAAACACTGTTAAATTATCTCTGCCTGTTATTTCCGGAAATCGTCTATTACGCAACACTGCACTGGCACGCCTTATACATTTTTGGCTGACAGCTCTGAATCCATCTGCAATGTCTGGCGTGGTATTCCTAGATGTAATGAAGGCTCATTAACACGATATCCTACTGAAGAAGCTCGTCATTTACCTTAAAAACTCATGATCTCCGCCATTTTTAAATCGTTTCTTAATAACAGAATGCAACGTGTTTTATTCCATGGCTCTTGCTCCTCCGCACGCACATAGCATCGCTTTCCGGCACCTTCCTCCAGACTCTTGGTTACGCCACTGAAGGGCACTCTTTATTTCCGCGCAGCTGTCCATCGACGCGGTCATGCAGCGCCCTCCGAAAGGTTCGGGTACTGATATGACTGTGGAAGCAACCTAGCGCCCAAGCACGCACGTAAACATGAGACGTATCCACCCCGGGTAAAAAGAAAAAAAAAAAAAAAAAAAAAAAAAAGGTCCGTCTCGATTCAAACGATATTGGTTTTATTTGAGCTGGCGTAAGCAACAAACGTCTGACATAATTTGAATTGCTTGTAACAAACTTACTACTGTTTCAGCACCAACAAAAAACTTCTCATTAGCTGACAGTTTTCTGGGACCTATGGCGTAACTAAATACGGCAGTGGTTGAAGTGGTTGATGTCGTAAACCACTGCTTGGAGTCTGACTCCT
>OY757558.1:4973783-5016283 GCA_963584105.1 Alviniconcha strummeri | reverse complement strand
CATGCATGCTTCGTACCAAATATTAGACACTGAGAAACAGATGGTTGATTTGATTTTTGACGTTGCAACGGTGAACTAGACAAACTTGTGAATAGGTGACTTGTGCTTTGAACCAATGCAAAAGAATGTTGAACGAGTGATTCGTCCAGAGGTAACAGTGCGGTTGACGGTTGTTAAAATCCAGTAACTAACTATCAGTCTGATGGATCACATCATGTTACAGATCATCATCAATCTGACTCACTGAATTACTGTCAGTGTGATGGTTACAGATCATTATTAATCTGGTTGAATCATTGTCAGTGTGATGGCTACAGCTCATCATTAATATGATTGAATCACTATCAGTGTGACGGTTACGGATCATCATTAATCTGACCGAATCACTGTCGGTGTGATAGTTACAAATCATCCCTGATCTGACTGAATCACTGTCGGTGTGATGATTACAGCTCATCATTAATCTGACTGAATCACTATCGGTGTGACGGTTACAGATCATCATTAATCTGACTGAATCACTGTCGGTGTGACGGGTACAGATCATCATTAATCTGACTGAACCATTGTCCGTGTGATGGATAAAACGATGTTACAGATCATCATTAATCTGACTGAATCACTCTCATCATGAAGGATCAATGGATTTTACAAATCAACATCAATCTGACTGAATCGCTATCAGTATGATGGATCAAACTATGTGACAGATCAACATCAATCTGACTGAATCATTGTCAGTGTGATGGATCAAGCAATGTTACAGATCATTACTAATCTGACTGAATCACTTTCAGTATGATGGGTCAATCGATTTCACAGATCAACATCAATCAGACTGAATAATTGTCAGTATGATGGATCAAGCGATGTTACAGATCATCATTAATATGACTGAATCACTGTCAATATGATGGATCAATCGATTTGACAGATCATCATTAATTTGAATTACAATTGTAGCTAAATAAAAATAAAAAAAATAGAAGAGAGAGAGAGAGAGAGAGAGAGAGAGAGAGAGAGAGAGAGAGAGAGAGAGAGAGAGAGAGAGAGAGAGAGAGAGAGAGAAAAGAAAAAGAAGTGTATATCAACATAGCATATAAACACACGCACAATAACAATAACAACACTTACCGAGTGAGTGCTCACTGAGGTGATTCCTTCACTGACCCACATGACAGAAGGTCTTCCTTAGTGAGTACTTGCTCATCGTACCACGTTATAATCAGTTCGATGGCCGTGGATTTGCTGACAGCTAGTGAAACCTTCAGCACTGCGTCACTCTGCTCTGCGCACATTTCAGTAAGAACATCTCCTGTGCCTTCAGACGTTTCTCCATCAGCACGTTGTAGGTGTAGAGGAAGGCGTTCAGCGCGGAGTTGAAGGGCACCAAGAAGATGGCCGCAGCGACGTTGACCTCGCCAGGGATGGGAGTTCCTGTGGAGGCCAGCACACCCAGCAAGCTGATAGGGAACCAGCACAGGAAGTCCGACAGAACAATGGTGGTCAGGCGGCGCGCGATGGTGGCGTCTCTGGACCCCGATTTCTTCAAAGAGGATATGGAGTTGGAGCGCACTGACCAGTAGATGGTCGCCTGGCCCACATCAATCAGCAGGAACAGTATAAAGTTCAGAATGATCATCACGCTGAAGGAGTAGTCGTAACCATATGGCAGTTATTGAAGTTGAAGTCCTCAGGAAGCATGGCTTCACAACACAACTAGTAGTTGTCAGTAAGCACCTCCTTCAGAGAAACTAGACTTCTCAGCAGATCAGTAGGGTAGTCCTTCAACGGGGAACCTCTCACGTCCAAGTTCTCCAACAGCGGCGTGGACTGGAATCTACCATCTGCTACTGTCGTTAGCTCGCTCCACGAAATGTTGAGTGTCTTGAGATTCGGGCAGCCGGCCAGTGCACTACCGTTGAACACACTGAAATAGGAATCCGATAAAATGATAGTCTCGAGTACCATCACTACTAGTTCCGGCGACCCTGTGTTTGTTATCAATGACAAGGGATTACCGGACAACACAAGAACTCGTAAATTATTGAAGGAGTGGAAATGTTGCATGCCGATGTGCTTTAGTCCATTTCCACTTAGATCCAAGTGCCTCAGATTAGGAAGCACCAAAATCGGCTGTTTGTCAATGCGGCAGTCCGACAGACGAAGATGTATCAGCAGGAAGTTTTCAGACAAGTCACTGGGTGTCATACCAGAACCACTGGCGTCCAGGTAGCGAAGATCAGGGTAGGAGCTGGCTGAGAAGTTAGCAGTGCAGACAAAGGCCAGACCCTGACATTGACACACATCAGGACAGGCCGGTTTTTCACACAGCAACTCGTCATCATACTGAGGACACTGGAACACGCCGTCACACACGCGGTCTGGAGGCAGACATATGTTGGACCCTCGACAACGGTAGAAACCGAAACACGAGTATTTCTCACATGATGCCTCATCCTCACGGCTCGGACAATCATCCACACCATTGCAGCGGAGATAGATCGGCAGACAGTGTCCTTGGGAGCACTGAAAGTGGGTGAAAGGACATTCATCTGAATTCTTCATTTCTCTGAGGACCGGATGCCCTGTGCCATACACGCGGAGCCTGGCTGAGAGGTCAGCGAAGAGGTCGGATTTGTTCTGTACACGTTTCATCCGAACCGTCTTACATTCCGTTACATTCTTGGTGAAGAGCAATGCACCGACCGGTTTCGCATCGAAACGAAGAAGCCGAACATGGAGAAAACTGACAAAAGTCCTCATCTGTGTTGTCTGCGCAGTGTTGAATACGAGCACACACCTGAGTGTAGTGCAGAGTTTCATGGCTATTTTCACACACAAACATGGATACTGTGACGTTTTCCGAGTGACATGACGTCATGAATTCTTTCGCCCCGCACTGCCCCTGAATATCACATGACAAGAAGTCCATTGTCACGTGACCGGAAGGACACTGAACCATACTGATTCAATGGATATCCTTCTAACCAAGTGAATTTCAGTTTTGTTTACTGAATGTATAGTCGGTTTGCTGAATTTACAGAGTACGTCTGCCTTTCTTTTCAAATCACAATCATCTGAAGATGCTGTATTTGTGAGGAGAAAATCGTTTTTTCTGCCATCTCGCCATTGCCACACGCGTTTGTACAGTGCATCCGAAATCACGAATTGTATTTCGTCAATTGTATTTCGTCCAACAGTTGTGCCCGATGACAACAGTACGCGGATCCTTCACAGTTGCCATGATCTGCCTGAATCGTGCGACTTCATCCCGTGACGCCAGCGTGACCAGCCTCTCGTTACCTTCAGTGCAGTTAGAAGAGGCCTCATTCCACGTCGTAAATCCTTCACGTCGAACAAACCGGTAACATTTTGTTCCCGAGTCTAGTGCTCCGTCTCCACAGTCAGTGCTAGCAGTTACTGCAGCCTTTCTCGTCTTCGTTCCCTTGACATTCTCTTACCATTTTACAGCCGAGCAGCGGCTTGAAGATGTGTAACCGGGGGACGGAGCAGTTGTACAGATTATCTGACAGCTCCTGGGGCTGGGGCTCTTGGGACCTGGGAAAAATGGCGTACATCATCTTGAACCCTGTGAACTCTTCCGTTCTGTCGGTATGGAAGAAGAGGTGTATTGAGGAACGAGAACCTGTGATGGTATAATTTGCGTTCCACACTTTTTCCACCTGTGGTTCAGTGCTGATGCATTGAACTCTAAGTAATCAGATCAAGGCGAAATAACCGGTCGCAAAGTAATCGGTTGCAAAGTAAAGTGAATGAATTTAATCAATATGAACTCGTTGTCCGAAACCTGCTGGTGAAAATACCCATTATATCTTTGAAGATAGACGCTGTGCAGTCCGTCGTAGCGGGGCGATGTCACATAGCCGACTGCGTCAATCAGCCGTGTCACAGGCAAGGCCACGGTTCCAGGACGAACATGAAAATGGATCGTTATTGATGTTCCAGGGAACAGGTGAACCTGGTATCAGTAGCGAAATACACGCTTCTGCTTTTTAGCGTTGAATCATAGATGCCTAACCTTCTTTCTAGGGGACAGAATTCCGCTTCAAATTGCTGAATACGATATGGATGAGTGGTGTCCAATACCAGTCGGTCAATCGTCACATCAGCGATATACGTCGGTTGAAATATGACTCGCCACATACAGATCTGTGTACTGAACATTTCACTCGCTACGATTCTGACTGTGGCTGGTGCTGTGTCGATAACAGGAGGGGTTCTCGCAGGACATTTAGTTGTGTTGATAACAAAATTCCCGGCATCCTTTCGACACAGCATATCCTCACATTTGTTTATTGACTCCACGGGCACTTTTGGACACGGAGTTATGGAAACTGTTACATTAGGGTTACTGGCCGTATCTCTTTGGGGGCGAAAGGAACTGAGCATGGTGGCAACAGTTTCAATGTTTTCTGAAGCAGCTGTGACAATTTCAGGTCCAGGTGATGCCAAGAATGCGATTAGAATCTGTATCACGAGGGTCATGCTGATTTGTCGTCCCAACACCGGCCGTCAGTTACGGTGTCTGTCGTCACACACACACACACACACACACACACACACACACACACACACACACACACACACACACACACACACACCAAAAACAATACACAATAACAAATGGTGACCACGGCAAAAGATGAATAACAACAACAACAACAAGCTCTGGAACTCCAAACAGCACCTGTTGCAGCAATTTGATCAAAACCGTCATTGTAGTTGTCTGAAGACGATCTTAGAACTTCTAAGAAAAGGGAGAATGTGTGCGCTTGTGTGTGTGTGTGTGTGTGTGTGTGTGTGTGTGTGTGTGTGTGTGTGTGTGTGTGTGTGTGTGTGTGTGTGTGTATGTGTGTGTGTGTGTGTGTGTGTGTGTGTGTGTGTGTGTGTGTGTGTGTCCATCTGTGAATGTGCGTGTGTGCATCTGTGTGTGTGTGTGTGTGTGTGTGTGTGTGTGTGTGTGTGTGTGTGTGTGTGTGTGAACCCTTGTTGATGTCTACATTATGTGTTAGCTTTTGTTAAATTGTTGATATTTTCCATCGCGATGTACGTTATGTGCCGTATGTTTATTGAGTGCTTTGAGCTGCGGTGTAGGCGCTTTACAAATTTCAATTATTATTAGATATCAGGAAAAGGCGATGAAAAAGAGCATGTTCAGACCCAAAAGATGACAAGAATGAGGACAGGCGGGAATTTAGTGGCAGTAAATTCCAAAATCACTGGACATTGGTATCATGCTGAAATAATTAAGGACATACACCAGCATTTTTCAGGCTGACACGTCGAGCATGAACAGTGAGACGTTTTCGAGAGGAAGAACGAAGCAATCTGGAAGGTGTGTGCGAGGACTGCCGGCAGGAGAGGTAAAGTGGTAGATTGCCATCAAAGTATCGCATGAAAGCCTTACCGGTTTCAAGAAAATGCCTTCTGCCACAGGAAGCCGTTGTGGTTTCTTCAAGAGAGGTGTGGCATGGTCATGACGTGTTGTTGTGGCATGTCAATCCGGCACCATTGGTCTGTATTCTGCTGTCAGCTGATGTATTTAACTTCTCCTGCGCGATTAAATTTAGTGACCGTAATAACAACTCTTCCCGAGTGGGTGCTCACTGAGATGAATACTTCACTGACCCATTACAACCTTCATGTTGCCCTCAGTACTGACTAGACCAGCTTCAAAAAGTTCGGACTGCAGCAGCAAGGCGTGTAAAGCTAGGAAGTGTGACCACATCCATCCTATTCTTAAACTCTGCACTGGCTACCAGTAACGCGTCGTATTCTATACAAATGTCAATTATTTCCTTCAATTCCATCCCTGGAACAGCCCCTCAGCATCTGTCTGATCTCCTTCAACCTTATACTCCAGCAAGACAATTACGATCAGTATCCGACACACGAACCATTGTCACCCCTCGTGTCAACACACCACAAAAATGGTGAAAGATCGTTTTCTTATGCTGGCCTATCTGTCTGGAACAATTTGCCTCAAACAATCCACCAATCTGATTCTGCCTCCTCTGTCAAAGCCGCCCTCAAGACGCACCTGTTTAATCATTATTTCTAAACTGTTTTTCACAGCCCTGCCTGTCCCCTCGTCCGACGCTCTCTCTCTCTCTCTCTCTCTCTCTCTCTCTCTCTCTCTCTCTCTCTCTCTCTCTCTCTCTCTCTCTCTCTCTCTCTCTCTCTCTCTCTCTCTCTCTCTCTCTGTGGTTAGTGTTATTGTAAAGCGCCCTATGCTGCCGCTTGTGTGGTAGATGGGCGCCCTAGAAATCCTCTTTCTTCTTCTTCTTCTTCTTCTGCTTATTATTAAGGAATCGACGTCTGAGTGTACAGACCTGCCGCTTAGGTACTAGGTGCGAACAAGGGCATGCACGGTGTCTGGGAAAGTGTTACACAGAACGCTGAGAATAAAAGCCGTGCTTGTTTGCGACAGCCGTGTCGCTGTGGGTGATCGAGCTTTGACAGTGCACAGATCTGTAAGCAAGATGGCGTACACGAGGCAAATGGTGGTAGTGTTCTGTGTGGTTTCTGTCGGGCTGTTGGCATTGCTGCTGTACAGGGTTCAAACCCTGAACTCTCAGCTGTCCCAGCAGCCGTCGAGTGGGTTTTTGGGACTGTCGTCGATGTGGAACGAAGTGAAGGAAGGTAAGACTTGATGATACCTGGGCAGGTCCAGTCTCTCTGTAGCGCTTTGTAACATTGCGGTCGCGAGGTAAGAAATTGCTCATTTTTAACTTGTATCTGCCTTGCTCTGTTCAGTCTGTCAACAGAAACTACTGTGGTGCAAACAGTCATCATGAACGTGTGCTGAATTTTTGTCCGAATGACGTATTATGAGTTTGGAGAGAGTTTTAATAAACATCCGAATCGCTCTTGTACCGAGTGTGGTTTTGACGTCGGCATTTAGAAGAGTGTGATTGAAAAACTGTTGCGTTCTGAAATCGCTCAGGTACTCTTATATCGAACGGATGTCACGTTACTATTTTTAAACACAGAAAATCCCGTAGACTAACTGGGTTGGTTTAAGTTCAGTGTTTTATTTTCTGTCGGAAAAAAAACAAGTTGAATATTACGTTGAAGTTTACCTGAAATTTGCACCGGGAAAGCCTGACTGCACCGTATTCGACTTGATTCCACTCTAAAGATAAATTTTCGTTCTTTAAAACGGTGTGCCGCTTGACCCAGAAACCGTTACTTGTAAGAGTTTCCATGCAACGGAAATTGCCCCCCCCCCACCCCCCAATTGCCCCCCCCCCCACCCCCCATATATAGATTCCAGCGGTATGTCGTGGATGCGCGCTGTCAACGTGTGTGATTGAGAGAGACAGAGAAGGATTTTTACCCTGGAACATCTAGAAAACTACCTAGATATGTTCCCAGTTTTAGCGATAGCTTAAATCACTGTCTGACTCAGTCGTAACTGTATTTTTGCGCAGTTGACATCCGTTTAAATGCAACTGAAGTGAACTGTGAGTTTGGAAGATCTAGAAAACTACCTAGATATGTTCCCAGTTTTAGCTATAGCTTAAATCACTGTCTGACTCAGTGGTAGCTGTGTTTTGGCGCAATTGACATCCGTTTAAATGCCGTAAGAACATCGAATATTTAAGGTGGTCAACGTCTGGTACTGAGTGAGACGAAGGCGTTAGCATCGGTGTTCTTGCAGCAAAGGCAAAGCACCAAACCACCTTGAAGAAATTCTGCTCAGTTCCGTTTTTCGATGATCACCTGCACCTCATGAGGTGTAGTAAGCAAACGTTCCAACTTGTTTTTGGTCTATCTCAAAATAACGTTGAAGAAAGCTTTAGCGTATCGTCACAAATACAATTATTGAAAATCTGCCCTTCTGTCTGTCTGCCTCTGTCTCTCTCTGTCTCTGTCGCTGTTTCTGTGTGTGTCTCTCTGTTTCTCTGTCTCTGTCTGTCCCTGTCTGTCTCCCTCTCTGTCTGTCTGTCTGCCTCTGTCTCTCTCTATCTCTGTCCCTGTCTCTGTGTGTGTGTCTGTCTCTGCCTGTCTCTGTCTGTTTGTCTGTCTGCCTCTCTGTCTGTCAGTCTGACTCTGTCTCTCTCTCTCTCTCTCTCTCTCTCTCTCTCTCTGTCCCTCTCTGTGTGTGTCTGTCTCTGTCTGTCTGTCTCCCTCTTTGTCTGTCTGCCTATGTCTCTCTCTGTCTCTGTCCCTGTCTCTCTCTCTGTCTCTGTCTGTCCCCCCCCCCCCCCTCCCGCACACACACACACACCTGTTGCGGCATATACCGTCGCCGGTGACATGTGCCGACTGGCGACAATAAAATTATGTACCGTAATGTACTAGCCATGACGTAATGTAATGTAATAGCCCTGCCGTAATGTAATGTAATCCCCCTGCCATAACGTAATGTAACCGCTCTGCCGTTATGAGCTGTACTGTCCCTGCCGTAATACAATCGCCTTGCCGCAGTGAAATGTAATCGCTCTGCCGTAATGTATTGTATTATCCCTGCCGTAATGTAATGTAATCGCCCTGCTGTAATGTAATGTAGTCGCCCTGTCGTAATGTAATGCAATCGCCCTGCCGTAATGTAATGTACTCGCCCTGTTGTCAAGTAATGTACTCGCCCTGCCGTAATGTAATGTACTCGCCCTGCCGTAATGTACTCGCCCTGCCGTAATGTAACGTAATCACCCTGCCGTAATGTAACGTTATCACCCTGCCGTAATGTAACGTAATCACCCTGCCGTAATGTAACGTAATCACCCTGCCGTAATGTAACGTAATCACCCTGCCGTAATGTAACGTAATCGTACTGCCTTTTCGTTTCCTAGGTGATGAGAAGACGCCAGCACCAGCACCACCTGCCACAAACACAAAGAGTCAGGTACCGCGGACCAGTTCTCGCGAGGAACAGATAAAAGCCCTCAACACGTTTCGAGAGTAAGTTGTGAGGCTGCATGGCTGATGTACGTAACTGCCACGCGGTACCCAGTACACATTTAGTAGCTAATTGTTTATTAAAACTGTAGCACGAGGAAACTAGTGTGTGTTCCTACAGTACTGTGAGTTTGAGAGAGGAATAAATTCAATGAGAAGTACAGTACTGTGAGTTGGAGAGAGGAATGGATTCATGGAGAAGTACAGTACTGTGAGTTTGAGAGAGGAATAACTTGAAGGGGAAGTACAGTATTGAGTTTGAGAGAGGAATAAATTAAAAGCGAAGTACAGTACTGTGAGTTTGGGAGAGGAATGGATTGAAGGAGAAGTACAGTACTGTGATTTTGATAGAGGAATACATTAAAGAAGTACAGTACTGTGATTTTGACAGAGGAATAAATTAAAGTAGAAGTTCAGTACTCACCACTTTACTACGGCATCACGAAGTAGAGGCAGGCTATTTTACACACAGTCAGTTCGTCTCTTTGTGGAGGAATTGACAATTGTACTTATTGCATCCTGTATTGTTTCTTTAAGTTGAAGCGGGGAAGGGGGGGTGGGTGCGTAGAGAACCCAGAGCTTACAAATGTTTTCCCTTTAAAGCGTGGAGCAGGTCAGAATATAGCCGTGGATGCTTCGCCCACTGCCAGGAATTTCTTCTTCCATTTTAATTTTTTTAATTTTTTGGTCATAATTTCGACCGTCACTGGGTTCAGCATTTTTGTCTGTACGAAAAATTTGACCATCATTGTTTAGTTACCACTTCTGACTTTTCTCGACGCTGGGTTAGAATATTTGTGGGAATAAAAAATATTTTGACCATAATAATTATCAGGTTAGTCATTGCTTCTGACGTTTCGTCGACACAGTTTGAGCTTTTTTGAGTGCATGAACATTTTGGTCACAGTAATTACTACGTTAGTCATTGCTTCTGACGTTTCGTCGACACTGGGTCTGTATTTTTGTCAATGCGGACAACTTGACCATACTTATGAATACAGTTACTTTTTTACCGGCAGTCGGTCAGCGTCTTCGTACATGTAGTCTGTAAAATGACCGCCAGAGAGAAAGTCTGTTCACTGCAAATGGCAGACGAAAACAGGAGAGTCAGTTGCACAATATACGAACCAAAGTGCAAACTTGTCAGGCTAGTGCACTCTTTTTCGGAAACGTGCGAAATTATCAGGCTTGTAGAGTATTGCGTTGAATTAATTTTATTTGTGTTGGTTTTATGTAAAACGACACTTCCGACCACCACTGAAACTGAAAGGACGTTCATTAAAAGCTTGAACCTCTTTGAGGACAGCTTCCAGTCTCTGTATGCATGAATGCCTGTTCTACATGGTGTCAGACGTGACACCCAGCTATGAACTTTGATGCTACAAACGCCTGCATTCAAGCAAAAAGGTAGAAAACCATTTTACGAACTGAAAGTGATTCGGCGCGGCGGTTGCCCATTTACGAATTCTTTCCTCCAACATCTGCAATTGTGGCGAGGTCAAAACATTGAAAGCAGTTTTCTTTGTTTTTTATTTTTTTAGTATGTGGTTCAGTGGTTAGGACTCTTAAGCATAGCAAGATAATGGAAGCCTTACGCAAGCCAGCGCCTTTGTCTTTCGAAGGCAACGTTGCTGAAAACTGGAGAACTTTTGAATCTGAATTTGACATTTTTGTGGAGGCTTGGCAGGCAAGAATGTCACTGAAAAAGCAAAAACGTTCACATATGCTGCTGAGGTGAGGAACGAAGATGGTGACATCGTTCAGACTGCTGAAAGTCGGGAAAGTGTCGCAGTGCTGAAAGCAAAATTTTTGTGCAACCCACTGACTAATGTGATCATTGAGCGACAAAAGTTCAACACCAGGTTTCAGGAGGCATTGGAACCTGTTCAGAATTTTATCACAGCACTGAAGATCCTGGCAGACGCTTGTGAAATTAGGACTTTGAAAGACTCTCTCATTCGTGACAGAATAGTTTGCGGAGTGTCATCAGATGCTTTGCGAAAGCAGCTGCTTAAAGAAAGAGACCTGACTCTCCACAAGGCTGTTCAACTCTGCCAGATTCATGAAGTGCTGAAAGGTACATCAAGGAAGTCTCAGATCAGCAGGAAGTTAATGCAATCAGACAACAGGCCAGCTCTGCCACAGTCCCTGACAAAGCAGGCATGTACTGTGGAAGTTGTCATGCACCGCAGAAGGAACTCTGCCCAGCATTTGCCAAAAATGTCCTTCGTGCATGAAAATGCATCATTTCGCCAGTCTGCAGGTCAGCACGGCAACGCCGCGTGAACTGAAATGTCAGCATTGTTGGCCATGACGAAGCGGATATGCCCCAAGAGGATGCCGATAATCATGTCATTACACAGACAAAGATCCGAAATGAAATTCACTGCACGGCGAGAGTCAACACTCACGAAATCGGGTTGAAAATAGACACAGGGGCAAAATGCAACGTTATACCTCTTGACCTTTTCAAGAAAGTGCAGAAGAAGGAAACGATCAACAAGGCGAAAGCAGTCAACCTGGTTGCATACGGAGGAGAAAGATTTTCAACTCTTGGCACGGCTGACCTCCAGTGCGAGATTGGAGACACGACACGTCTGCTCACATTTCAGGTCCTTGACAGACAAGCGACTCCGATTTTAGGCCTAAACGATGCATTGCAGCTGAATCCTGTCAAGCTGGACAAGGCTGTCTATGAGGTGGATGCTGATGCAGAAGATGCATTCCGTCAGCAGGTCGTCACAGAGTATGCTGATTTGCTTGATGACCAGTTGGGGAATCTTGCAGCCAGATACACAATGAGAGTGGACAAAAGCATCACTCCAGTAGTGAATCCAGCAAGAAAGATTCCTCAAGCCATTGACAAGAGGGTTAAGGAAGAGCTGGGCAACATGGTGGAGAAAGGTGTTATTGTGCGAGAGAGTGAACTAACAGAGCGGGTCTCACAGATATGGGAGGTACAGGTTCCTCCGCCTGTCCTTTGGCATCAACACAGCATCAAAAGTGTTCCAGCAAGCCATAGAACGACCTTTTGAAGGATATCCATACGCAATCATTGTCGACGACATCCTCATCTGGGGTTCTACTGAAGAAGAACATGATGCCAACCTCAGGAAAGTCCTGGGGAGAGCTCGACAGATTGGCTTGAAGCTGAACCTTAGCAAATGCAAGTTCAGGGCGAGAAGCGTCTCTTTCGTGGGACACACGTCCACGGATAAAGGTCTGAAGCCTGACACAGAGAAGACAGATGCAATTCGAAACATGCCAGCACCAGAAAACCAAGCATCTCTTCGAAGGTTTCTCGGAATGACAAACTACTTGAACAAGTTCATCAAGGACTACAGTGAAAAAAACAGCCACACTGCGAGAGCTTCTCCACAACGATGTCGTCTGGAACTGGACTGAAACCCATCAGCAAGCATTTGACAGACTGAAAGATGATCTCACAAATCCTCCTGTGCTGAAATTCTTCGATGCAGGAAAGCCTGTGGTGTTGTCCGTCGACGCGTCCAAAAGCGGGCTTGGTGCTGTTTGCCTCCAGACGGTGCTCCAGTAGCCTTTGCTTCAATAGCTCTTTCCGATGCAGAAACCAGATATGCACAGATCGAAAAGAAACTCCTTGCGGCCGTGTTTGCGTGCAGAAAGTTTCATGATTTCATCTATAGTCGCAGAGTGACCATAGAAACTGATCACAAGCCTTTGATCACCATCGTGAAGAAGCCACTTCATGCTACCCCAACACGCTTACAGAGAATGCTTCTTCAGCTTCAGCGGTATGACCTACAGTTTGTCTACAAGAAGGGAAAAGAGCTTTTCCTTGCTGACACCCTCTCAAGAGCATACCCGGATGAACCCCCTGAAGAGACTGAATTTGAGTATGACGTCATGACAGTGCTGTCCATCTCAGCAGACAGGATGACCGAGCTTCAGCGAGAAACTCTGGTAGACGCAACCATCCAGAAGTTGGCGAAGTTCATCAAGAAAGGCTGGCCTGGGCATGAGCGAAGTGTTCCACCTGACGTAAAAGCCGTCTTTCCTTAACGCGACGAGCTCGTGATTGAGAATGACGTCATCCTGAAAGGACAAAAGGCAGTGGTGCCCAAATCTTTGCAGTCGACATATATCGCCATCTTACACAAGGGCCACATGGGTGCGGACCGCACCAGACAGCTTGCCAGCGATGTGGTCTATTGGCAAAAGATGCGACAAGACATCGAGAGTGCTGTTTCTCAGTGTTCTGCATGCAACAGTTGCAAATCCCATCTCCAGAAGCAACCCTTCATCAATCACCCGATCCCTGACCTTCCCTGGGCAACTGTTGGAGCAGACATTTTTGACTGGAACAACCACCAGTACTTGGTCATGGTAGATTCCTACTCTGGCTGGTTCGAGATGGATTTACTGCCTGACAGCTCCTCTTGGACAGTGACCTACAAGATGAGACGCCTGTTTTCGACTCACGGCATTCCAGAGAAGCTGTTGACAGAAGTTCGTCAGCCATGAATTCGAGCTGTTTGCCAAGGAATGGAACTTTGCACACATTACCTGCAGCCCATACTATGCACAGTTAAACGGCCTGGCTGAAAACGCCGTCAAGCAAGCAAAACAGCTGTTGAAGAAATGCAGAAAAGATGGGTCTGATGTTCTATTGGGTATTCTGATCCTGCGGAACACACCAAGACATAGCATGGGTTCTCCAGCCCAGCGTCTGCTCTCCAGACGCACCTGTACCACACTCTCGACATCAACCGTCCATAGCCGCCTAAACTTCGCCACCTTCTACACCGCAGCAACACAGCAGCCGACCCGTGGCTACTCGGCTTGGCTCTCCACAGCGTTCACATGCACTACCGTGTTCCTTGGGGCGTGACCAGATGACTCCTACACCGGGGCCTACTGCGGTTCCATGCAAGGCACAACCTAGCCGTCAGCCTGTGATGACGCGCTCTGGGCGAGTCGTCAGACCAAATCCAAAATACTTTGACACTTGACTTTGTGTTGACACACAAACACGCACACATCCACAGTCACTCACATCCACAGTCACTCACATCCACAGTCACTCACAGCCACAGTCACTCACAGCCACAGTCACTCACAGCCACAGTCACTCACACACTTAGAACACTGTGCATGCAGGAACTAACATCTTCCCGATTCCCTGTTCCCCCCTCCAGCACCCAGCTGGTGTTGACTTAACTCATTTATTTTCTACCCAAGTGTTTCGCCTTTTTTCTTCTTTTTTTTAATAGCTTTTCCCGGAAGAAAAGTGATGGATGTTAATTGATTAAGAGAAACAGAAAGAAGAAAGACTGACATTTGCCTAGCTGATCAAAATTTTCTTTAAGATAACGATGAATTTCCTTGAGAAATGTCCTAGATTGTTTTCTTGAATTACTTTTATTTGTGTTGGTTTTATGTAAAACGACGCTGAAACTGAAAGGACGCTCATGAAAAGCTTGAACTTTGAGGACAGCTTCCAGTCTCTGTATGCATGAATGCCTGTTCTACAAGGCTCATGCACTCTTTTTCACCACCGTGCGAACTTATCAAGCTCATACATTTTGTTTCACCAACTTTTGAACTTATCAAACTCATGTGCTCTTTTTTTCACCACCGTGTGAACTTATCAAACTTATGCACTCTTTTTTCACCACCGTGAAAACTGATCAGGCTCATGCACTCCCTTTTCACCACCGTGTAAACTTATCAGGCTCATGCACTCTTTTTTTTCACCACCGTGTAAACTTATCAGGCTCATGCACTCCCTTTTCACCACCGTGTAAACTTATCAGGCTCACGCACTCTTTTTTCACCACCGTGTGAACTTATCAGGCTCATGCACTCCCTCTTCACCACCATGTGAACTTATCAGGCTCATGCACTCTTTTTTTCACCACCGGTTAAACTTATCAGGCTCATGCACTCCCTTTTCACCACCGTGTAAACTTATCAGGCTCTTGCACTCCTTTTTCACCGCCGTGTGAACTTATCAGTCTCATGCACTCCTTTTTCACCACCGTGTGAACTTATCAGTCTCATGCCCTCTTTTTCAGACTGCTGGAATTCCGACCTGTATCCTACACATGCAAGAACATTGTGGTTCTACGGAACAGAGTGGAAGGAACCTGGAGATATTGCAACGACGAAAACTATGTGGTACAGAAACCTTGCTTGGTCTACTCGTTTGGGTAAGATTTCAAATCAAATCAATCTTTATTATTCATCAATATGCAAAGCATAACATTTATCATTGACGGGAGCTGCTGCAAGTCTCTCTCTCTCTCTCTCTCTCTCTCTCTCTCTCTCTCTCTCTCTCTCTCTCTCTCTCTCTCTCTCTTAACAAAACTAGTACCATTATTTGCAAATCTTTAGTCGCGACAAAAATGATACTTGTGGCAGCTCCCGCCAATGATAAAAAATTGCAGCTGAATCTCCTTCTTCCCCCTCCACCATGAGCAAATCCCCGTCCCTCTCCTCCCTTCTTCTTCTTCATCCCCGTATCAGTTGAAGTCATCAGTCGTCAAGGCAACACCCACTCTAAGGCTCTGTGATGTCACCAGTCTCCATATCTTCTCCTACCTTCCCACCTCGTTCTTTATTTTTTATTTATCTGAACACTTGTTGAGCTCCTGTCTCGAGATGAGCCCTGAGTGCTTCACAGTGGCAACTACAGCGCTAGTCTCTACGTCTGCGCTCTGTCAGTTCAGCCTTAATACGGTGGGGGTCCACTTCGACAGTTCAGCCTTGATACGTGATACGGTGGGGGCCGTCCACCTCGTCAGTTAAGCCTCGATGCGATAGGGGCACAAGTCACTTCATGGAGGTCCATCTCGTCAGCTTTGACATCATGCAGGTCCACCTTGTCAGTGTTGACATTATGGAGTGTCGCTTCCCTAATGGTCGCTGACGTCATCCCTCCCACACTTCCCCGCACTAACTCCCCAACACCACAATACAACAATGATCATCCTTTTACGCCCTTTAATAATTACACAATCCTACCCATCACACGCAATATTCATTCCATCCACACGCACGACTTAACTAAGGCATATACACGGAGGACACTGATCAAATCTTGCAAAATACACCATGTCATTTCAAAACAATAGAGGACAACAATATGATAAGAGGCGATGACCCAGTCACACTGGTTAAAGAAAAGCATGAGACACAGTTCCCCAAACGCTATATGGTAGCTCAACTTCACGAGCTCACTCGGCTAAGAGCACAGGTCGAACCAGTAACACAGCGACGACAGGACACTGGTCCACGAAGTGGAAGCGTGACAGCAGTTACACCCCCCGTCGATGGTGACAAAGACGGATGACAGACGACGCCAAGTCGTCACGAGCAGCCCCGTGCCAGCAACAGAGCACGGTGAAGGGTGTCGGCAGGCGTCACAGACTGCAGCAGCGAAGTTACGACGCCCCACCGCAGCACCAGACAGGTGCGTTGCCAACAGGCAGCAACCGTCGATGAGTCGCCAACGTAGACATGGCAGCGAAGAATAAAGATGAACTGATAGATAGATGATTGATGATATACACTAGACGCTAGACGAACGTCGACAGACGATAAACGGTATATCGATAGCTCGATAGATCGATATCTCGAGGTATCGATAACTGGATAACAGCCGACTCGTGGTAGCCTGTTCCGCTCCCCACGTTCCTCGAACGCTAACGGAATATATAAATTACTACACCATTCCACCGAGCTTCCCTGTAGTTAAACTACAGAACAGAGGATTTGAAAAGAAATCACACTGCTAACGACCAGGACCCAACAAAGGAACGCTTTGGCGATCCAAACGGCCTTCCCTCTCGGAGATGGACAACGGACTGGCTACTCTAGCTCGGTTCGCGCCCCACGCCGACAGAACTCATTATATTCCCCATTGGTTGTCTTAGACCACGTGACCTATAGATGCTCGGCAGGACTCACGGGCCTACCCGTGCTATCGCGGACCCACTGCCTGCGGTATGGACTCCTACAACTGCTGTCCAAAAACAACAACAAAAAACAACTTTAAACACAAGTCACTTTCAGTCTAGTCACCTAACCCAAGTGGACGTGACATGGAGGTACACCTTATCAGCTGTGACATCATGGAGGTCCACCTCGTTAATACAGCTTTGACATCATGGAGGTCCACCTCATCAGCTGTGACATCATGGAGGTCCATCTGATCAGCTGCGACATCATGGAGGTCCGCTTCATCAACTTTGACATCATGGCGGTCCACCTCATCAGCCTTGACATCATATGGAGGTCCACCACCTCAGCTGTGACGTCATGGAGGTCCGCCTCGTCAGTCAGTTTTGACATCATGGAGGTCCGCCTCGTCGGTCAGCTTTGACATCATGAAGGTCCGCCTCGTCAATCAGCTTTAGTATCATGAACGTCCACCTCATCAGCTGTGACATTATGGAGGTCCACCTCATCAGCTGTGACATCATGGAGGTCCACTTCATCAGCTTTGACCTCATGGGGGTCCACCTCGTGAGTCAGCTTTAACACCATGGAGGTCCACCTCATTAGCTTTGACCTCATGGAGATCAGCCTCATCAGCTTTGACACCATGGAGGTCCACCTCGTCAGCTTCGACATCATGCAGGTCAACCTCGTCAATTCAGCTTTGACATCATGGGGTTTCGCCTCGACAGGTGAACTTTGACATCAGTGAGGCTCATCTCTTCACTTTATTTGATGTTATGGAGGCCAGCTTGTCGCTTCAGCTTTGACGTCATGGAGGACCCTCTCGCTAGTTCAGCGTTGATATTATAGAGGCCTCCTGGTCAGCTCAGCTTTGATAGTATAGAGGCCTCCTTGTCAGCTCAGCTTTGATATTTTAGAGGCCTCCTGGTCAGTTCGGCTTTGATATTAAAGAGGCTCCTGGTCAGCTCAGTTTTGATATTATAGAGGCCTCCTGGTCATCTCAGCTTTGATATTATAGAGGCATCCTGGTCAGCTCAGCTTTGATATTATAGAGGCCTCCTGGTCAGCTCAGCTTTGATATTATACAGGCCTCCTGGTCAGCCCAGCTTTGCTATTATAGAGGCCTTCTGTTCAGCTCGGCGTTGGTATTATAGAGGCCTCCTTGTCAGCTCAGCTTTGATATTATAGAGACCTCCTGGTCAGCTCAGCTTTGCTATTATAAAGGCCTTTTTGTCAGCTCGGCGTTGATATTACAGAGGCCTCCTTGTCAGCTCAGCGTTGATATTATAGAGGCCTTCTGGTCAGCTCAGCATTGATATTATATAGACCTCCTGGTCAGCTCAGCTTTGCTATTATAGAGGCCTTCTTGTCAGCTCGGCATTGGTATTTTAGAGGCCTCTTTGTCAGCTCAGCTTTGATATCATAGAGGCCTCCTGGTCAGCTCAGCTTTGATATTATACAGGCCTCCTGGTCAGCCCAGCTTTGCTATTATAGAGGCCTTCTGTTCAGCTCAGCTTTGATATTAAAGAGGCCTCCTGGTCAGCTCAGATTTGATATTATAGAGGCTGCCTGGCTATCTCAGATTTGATATTATAGAGGCCTCCTGGTCAGCTCAGCTTTGATATTATTCAGGCCTCCTGGTCAGCTCAGCTTTGCTATTATAGAGGCCTTCTTGTCAGCTCGGCGTTGGTATTACAGAGGCCTCCTTGTCAGCTCAGCGTTGATATTATAGAGGCCGCCTGGTCAGCTCAGCGTTGCTATTATAGAGGCCGCCTGGTCAGATCGGCTTTGATATTACAGAGGCCTCCTTGTGAGCTCAGCTTTGATAATATAAAACGATACATAGGCACAGAATCATTAAACACAGTTTCGAAATGTTAGTCCCTTCAGCATTGCCCTTGTTAAACAGGCATTTAAGGCTAGGACACGCTTGTGTCGTCGACCATTCTAAGTTATCAGTTATCAATACCAGGTTGATGGGGGAAAGAAAAAGAAGAAGAAGAAATACATTAAAAAAAAAAAAAAAAAAAGAGAGAGAGAGAGAGGCAAATACCAGTGCCATATAGCAGCAAGCTGTACATACCGGGTACCAACTATCATCTCCTTGCTGCTCAAAACTATTAGAACCATGCAAAGAAGTCTATATCTTAACGAACAAATTTGGAGATTTGCTGGAAAAATGTCCGTTAGCAGAAAAAAACGGACCGTTAGCAGAAAAAAGGCGACAACAACAACAACAAACAACAACAACAACAACAACAACAAAAGGATAGAGCAAGAGGCGTTAGACAGAAAACTAGAGGGGAGATGGGAAAGGTAGCTTACATTAGCAAAGACAGATTGTGAGAATAGGGTATTGTTTTCAGATCGCAATCCATGAGTTCTGAAGTTCTGAGTTCTGTTACCCTCCCCTACCCCCACTTCCTTCGCCTTGGACGTTCTTTTCTTTTTCTTCAGTGATTTTCACTCGGTTACTGTATCCAGCTATATCTTAATTGTCATTCTATCTGCCTGCCTGTCTGTCTGTCTGCCTGTCTGTCTGCCTGCCTGTCTGTCTGTCTGCCTGTCTGTCTGTCTGCCTGCCTGTCTGTCTGTCTGCCTGCCTGCCTGTCTGTCTGTCTGTCTGTCTGTCTGCCTGTCTGTCTGTCTGCCTGTCTGTCTGCCTGCCTGCCTGTCTGTCTGTCTGCCTGCCTGCCTGTCTGTCTGTCTGTCTGTCTGTCTGCCTGTCTGTCTGTCTGTCTGCCTGTCTGTCTGTCTGCCTGTCTGTCTGCCTGCCTGCCTGTCTGTCTGTCTGTCTGCCTGTCTGTCTGCCTGCCTGCCTGTCTGTCTGTCTGTCTGCCTGTCTGTCTGTCTGTCTGTCTGTCTGCCTGTCTGTCTCTGTCTGTCTGCTTGAGCCCCCTCTCTGTCAGCATGCGCAAGTCATTTCTCTTGTTTGCAGGGTCAACTATGACTTCACCTTTGAGGACAGGATGGCAGAGCGGGGCTGTGAAGTTCTGTCCTTCGACCCCAGGTAAGCAAGCGGTTATAAACCGCGTTCAGTTATGACGCATCAACGTCCGCAAGTATGGCAGCATCACCAGCATCGTCTGCAGCAGCAGCAGCACCACCAGCACCACCACCACCACAGACAATAACAACGACAACAGCACAGCAATGACAATAACAGGAACGATGGAATCGAGGACAATGGTTTTTAGACAATTAGCTGAGCACTACCATTTATGCCAGAAGTTTAGTACTGCTACTACTGCTGCTTCTCTGATTGCTCCTGGTGGTGGTGGTGACAATGATAATATCAGAAGAAGCAAAAGAAGAAGAAAGGAACATGAAAGTATTATTATCGTTATTATTTATATGATGATGACGAGCATGAGGTAGTGTAGCAGTAGTAGTAGTAGTAGCAGCAGCAGTAGTAGTAGTAGTAGTAGTAGTAGTAGTAGTAGTAGTAGTCTGTTGGTGATACAACTTCCAACAAAAACTATGATAGCTGTAACACCAGAAACAACAACTATAATAATAACCACACAAAAAGTAACCAGAAACAATAGTTATAGCAATAACGACAACAGCAGCAATAATGATAACTATAGTAATCACGACAACAACTGCAAGAACACCATTACCACCCCCAACAACAATACAACCCAGCCGTATGCAGTTCTTTAGCAAAGTTCACCTTCATCCGGCTGTCCATGGCTGTCCCTGGCTGTCCCTGGCTGTCCTTTTGGCTGCACCCTACGTCATCCCAGCTTTCGCTCATCCGTATCCACGTCACGCTCTGCAGTCCGTCCGATTTTCTGCCCCCCCCCCCCCCCCCTCCCGCCCGAAGGGAGGCCAGTGATGTGTGATGTCTCCCTCCTGTCTGGAATCTCAGGGCTGTCATTTGATTCCCATTTCCTGTCTGTTCTCTTTCTCTCCCTTTTCTTTTCTTTTCTGCCTAGTTCTCTTGCTCTTTCTGTCTGGTCTTTTTTCTGCTAATGGTCCATTCTCCTGACTTTTGTTTTTCTTTTCTTTTTACAGAAAACTCTCAAAAAACGTTTGTTAAGGATTAGACCTTTTTGTATGGCTCTTGTTGAGCAGCTGGACGATAGTGTGTAGGTGGTATGCTCAGCTTGCTGCCATATGACACTGCTATTTGCCATTACGCATTTATATAACATTTTTATTTGATTTATATTTATTTAGTTTTGTATGTTGTCTGCCCATTCCTTTTTTATATAAAAAATAAAAATAAAAATAAAAAATTGGATCGATAAATTAGACGGAATGGTCGACGATACCAGCAAGTCCTAGCGGTATGTGCTATTTTAACAGGGGTAATACTGGATGGATTAACTCTTCGAAAATTTTGTCTGATGTTTGTGTATGTTTGCTTTTATTATTGGTTTTGTAGACTGACTTGACAGAGGGTTGATATATATGTGAGAAGACTCAAGAGTTTAGAAATGTGCATTTGCTTATGACCTGAGTTTGACTGTCCTGAGGTTTCCCTGTGTGGTTGACAGGACATTAAAATCCAATTACTATTTACTATTTCTACTAAGCGCCCCCCCCCCCCCCCCCCAATCCCCTCAGTCCTGGCTGGGGCAGTTTGGGATTGAACAAAGGAGCACGTTCTCATGCTGTAGCCAAGTTATGTAATGAGTGTGTCTGACTTCCTATTGTTTATGCACTTTCCCATTTGTGTCTGGACAGCATGAAGATGGCTGACCATCGGCGAAGCCCTCAGGTGATGTTCTACGCCATTGGACTCGGACACGAAGACACTGACACCTTCGATCCTCACCTGGACATTTACGTCAAGGAGAAGACCGCGTGGAAAATGCGTACTCTGGAATCGCTGCTGAGACAACATAATCACACAGAGGTTGGTGTTGGCGACAGCGAGAACTATAATTATGTAGGACGCAGCGGAGAGTTCTAGTTTTGGGATGCTGATCGCTGTTGAAACAGTGTAATCGTACAGAGGTTGGTATCGGCAACAGCAGCAACTAGATGTAGGACGTAACAGTTATAGTTTCGGGATGCCAGTCAGCGACTAGCCAGTCTGAACATCACCAAGAACATTCCGTGCGAAATCCCGAAGAGTACGTGCATGGCCACAGAGTTGGGCCCCCAAGCTAAAGCGTAAGCAGCAGAACGAAACACTGGTGGATTCCGAAACTATAACCTTCAAAACAGCTACGTGTTCCTCCAGGCGATCGATGGTAACGTAATGTAAAATGATATTATGCGCTTAAGCGTGTGTGTGTAGGGGGTGGGGGGAAGGGGAGAGGGAGGTGTGTGTGTGTGTGTGTGTGTGTGTGTGTGTGTGTGTGTGTGTGTGTGTGTGTGTGTGTGTGAAGGTATTACTGCATCGTGCGTAAATTAGGTTGTTTAATATGTAACTTTATATATTACGTGTATTTTTATCAGTTGTTCTTTGAGTTAAAAAGAAAGAGAGAGAAAAAAGAAAAAGAAAAAAAGAAAGAAAAAAACAATATGTACTATTGTCTACTACGAAGTGGTATACGTTTAACCACGACTGAAATTTCTCTGAGGAGATAATAAAGTAATTTTCAGTCTTGAATAGTCTTACTTTGGTGAACTGTTACACCTGTTGATGGGCCATACTCTTACTTGGTAAACCGTTACAATATTTGTTGCATGGGCCATACTCTTACTTGGTAAACCGTTACAATATTTGTTGCATGGGCCATACTCTTACATGGTAAACCGTTACAATATTTGTTGCATGGGCCATACTCTTACTTGGTAAACCGTTACAATATTTGATGGGTCATACTCTTACTTGGTAAACCGTTACAATATTTGATAGATGGGCCATACTCTTATGGGCCATGTAGTTTATATAGTGTCGCTTTAGAGACCCGTTACAGTAAGCCCTCTGGGCGGGCCACGGCCTACGTGAGGTGGCTACGCTACATACAGGCCGTGTCGGTATGATTGCAGCGCCTTATTGATGTCCTGAAGATGGACATTGAAACGTACGAGTGGAACGTGACCAGAAACATGCTGGACTCTGGAGCTATAAAGTGAGTACTTCCCTCTGCCTCACGACTTCCCCTGCTTCCTTCTCTCTCCCTTACCCCCCTTCACCCGGTCTTGACCCACTCCCCTTCCCTGCATCCTCCCCATTCCCTGCCCCACCACCCTTCCCTGCCCCTCCTTCTCCCTTCCCTGCACCCTCCCCCTTCCCCCCTTCCCTGCCCCTCCCCCTTCCTCCCTTCCCTGCACCCTCCCCCTTCCCTGCACCCTCACCCTTCCCTCCACCTGTCCTTCCCTGACCCTGCCCTTCCCTGCACCCTGCCCTTCCCTGAACTCTGCCCTTCCCTGCACCCTCCCCCTTCCCAGCACCATCCCCCTTCCTTGCACCTCCCTTCCCTCCGCCTTCCCCCTTCCCTCCACCTCCCCCGCCAATCCCCTTCCCTTTTCCCCTTCTTCCCTCCACCCTCCCCTTCCCTCCACCCTCCCCCTTCCCTGCACACTCCCCCTTCCCTGCACCCCCTTCCCTCCACACCCTTCCCTCCACCCTCCCCCTTCCCTGCACACTCCCCCTTCCCTTCACCCCCTTCCCTCCAACCCTTCCCTCCACCCTCCCCCTTCCCTGCACACTCCCCCTTTCCTGCACCCCCCTTCCCTGCACCCCCTTCCCTGCACCCTCCCCCTTCCCTGCACACTCCCCCTTCCCTGCACCCCCTTCCCTGCACCCCCTTCCCTCCACCCTCCCCCTTCCCTGCACACTCCCCCTTCCCTTCACCCCATTCCCTCCACCCCTTCCCTCCACCCTCCCCCTTCCCTGCACACTCCCCCTTTCCTGCACCCCCTTCCCTCCACCCTCCCCCTTCCCTGCACACTCCCCTTCCCTGCACCCCCTTCCCTCCACCCCTTCCCTCCACCCTCCCCCTTCCCTGCACACTCCCCCTTTCCTGCACCCCCCTTCCCTCCACACCCTTCCCCTTCCCTGCACACTCCCCCTTCCCTGCACCCCCTTCCCTGCACCCCCCTTCCCTCCACCCTCCCCCTTCCCTGCACACTCCCCCTTCCCTGCACCCCCCTTCCCTCCACACCCTTCCCTCCACCCTCCCCCTTCCCTGCACACTCCCCCTTCCCTTCACCCCCTTCCCTCCACCCCTTCCCTCCACCCTCCCCCTTCCCTGCACACTCCCCCTTCCCTCCACCCCCTTCCCTCCACCCTCCCCCTTCCCTGCACACTCCCCCTTCCCTTCACCCCCTTCCCTCCACCCCTTCCCTCCACCCTCCCCCTTCCCTGCACACTCCGCCTTCCCTGCACACTCCGCCTTCCCTCCACCCCCTTCCCACACCTTCTCAGCGCAACAGTCAGAGTGTACCCTTTAGTTGCTCCCTGCCACCTGCCAGATTTGACCTCATTAGCCCTGCTGGGGGTCAGTTCCAGGCCAGCGCGGGCTTTCTAGGGGCCCGTTGCCTAGCTACAAGACGGTTTCAAAATGGCGGCTGCAGCTTCAAGATTCAACCCCACTCCCTTACTTTCACAAAGATTTCACACCATTCTTCACACCTCCTTATCTTTGGGATGTTATCTCCTGTTTAGTCTGATGCCAGCCTGCCCCCTGGCACCTCTTCCTCAAGTCTGACAGCAGTAATTAATGTTTTGTTAGGTTGTAAACATGATGGTGCCAGAGTAATTTCCTCCTTTCCATTTCACTAGAGGGAATTATCAGACCTCATAAATCAAGACCAGTGGTTTTCCCAGATGGTGTATAGTGGTCCCTGCACTCTCCAGGCTCTGATCTTCACATTGCATGCTGACAAATAAGGGAATAATTAGCTGACAGGTCAGGAGGGGCTGTAAAAGAGACCCTGGTGCCAGTGTCCCTACCACTTGGCATTGCCCACAGGCAGACTCACAACGCTTCCTTGTGGAGTGGATACATGTGACTGCACATAGCGGTGTTTTTGATCAGTACTTGTGTGGTGTTTTGAATTCTATTTCAGTTGTTTTATTGACAACATTTTACAGAAGTAAAATGTATGAAATATAACAATGGGTGTTCATACTTTGGAAAGCCATCTGATAAATGTAAATAAACTCTGTCGAGTATGTGGTAAAAGGGCAAAAAAATACAATGACAGACGTGAAACTGCTAAAGACTGTAAATACTATGGAGAACAAATTTTGTATTATTATGGCATTGACACTGAGAGTGACAATCCTTTGACACACTCAACGAAGATTTGTGAACAGTGCTACAGTCATTTTCACAATTATTCAAAGGAGCAAACTGTTCCACAACACTTGCTGACAACATTTAGTGATAGAGTAACGTCATCAAGATTCCTGTGGCACATATTGGATGAAAATATTGACGAGGACAGTTGTTCAGTGTGTTCTCACTGCAAGGAACAGAATAAGGGTGGCAGGCCAAAAAAGGCTAAAAGGGGAAGAAAGGCAAGAAATGTACAGGATGATGTAAACCCTTCACATCAAGAAAGTCTTGAGTTTCAACCCAACATGTGTTCCACACCTCAGAGGACACAGCGGTCAAGTGGAGTTTCAAATGATTTGGGGTTAGCAGACCAAAAGTGTTCACAATTTTCATGTGAGTCAAGTCCACTGCTGCTGCATGGTGATCAGTCATCATCCGCTGTTTGCAACCCATCACTGACAGAAAGGCCAGTGCCAGCTCATTGTGAAATGTTACCTGCTTCAAGTACTTCTGATGTACACTTAGAACAAAAAGGATCATCATCAACCTTATTGTTTTGATGTTTTGATCCACCAGCAACCCTGATATTCAGGCGCATACATTTGCATATCAAGAGACTTTCGAGACACCGAAGAAAAGAAGAAAACTTGACACTTCCGCGGAAATATCTCTCAGTGAAAATGTATCAGCTTCAAATGTGGCTAGTTCTACAACTTCATGTAGCCTTTGTACATTCAAATCAGCAACCACAGAAGAATGTCTCGCTAAGAAAAAGAGTGACCAGTTGTCAAGAGAAGAAGAGAAACTGTTTACATGGTTAGCTAAAAGGAAACTATACAATTCCAAGGACAGATCTATTCTGAAATGCAAAACTGGAGGGCAGCCAATTATATTTCACAGAGTGCCTACAGCCAGAAAATCAGATGATGTAAAATCACCACTCAAAAAACGAAGAGCAAAGGTAGTTGAGAAAGTTTGCAGACAAATGACAGGAGGTGATGAAGAAACAGAAATAAAACAGTATGCAAAGCTGTACAAAAAGGATGCCAGCAACTAAAAAAGACAAACTTTTTCATCTCACTGGTTGCAAAAGAAAAGTTGTGGTGAACAGAAAAACTGGACTGGCAATGAAATCATTATGTGGACTTACAACAATGCAGTACAGATTGCAGAGGAAAATACTGCGAAAATCAGGAATAACCTTTGCAAGTGAATGCTCTGAACAAAAAGAATTACAAGAACATATTGTACAAGACAATATCGTGGTTGAAGACAGACAATTGTTTTTTTACGGATGAGTCATCAGCTACAGGGCAATCGCTCAAAGAGACACCCGTTGTGTATGTCAGGGACTTGTGCAGTTTTGTGACAGACTTGCTGGACAAGTACAGTGAACAACAGCTGTTGGATTTCCATGATGGTAAAATACCAGAGGACCAGATTTGGGTGAAAATTGGTGGTGATAGTTTCAAGTTATGTCTCCAGATTGTAAACGTTAAATCGCCAAACTCAAGACACAATACGTTCATGGTAACTATGTTTAACGGAAAAGACACTGCTGAAAATCTTCGGAGAGCTCTGTGGCACTATCGCCATCAAGTGTACAAACTGAAGAAACTAAAGTGGATGGGGAAATGCATAAAAGTGTTTTTATTCGGTGACTACGACTTTCAGTGCAAAGTATTTGGGTTGTCTGGTGCTGCAGGCACCCATCCATGTCTGTGGTGCTACACCACCAAACGTCAAATGCAAAAGGCCCCAGAAACTCAACCGGCAATACAAGAAAGAACACTTCGAGGCATGAGAAGAGACTACAGAAAATTTCTGAAAGGAGGAGAAAACAAGAAAAAGGCAGCAGCATGCAACAATGTCATCAGTTATCCTCTCATTAAATTACCTCTGTGTTACGTCTGTCCTCCATACCTACACATAGTACTTGGCATAGTTAAGAAACATCATGATATGCTTGAGGCTGAGTGCCACGAATTAGACAAAGACGTAGCAGCATGCCTGGCACAGACCAAACAGCTTGTAGACAAAAATACTCACTTTGGAAAATATGTCACCAAACTTAGGAGGGAACAGAGAAGCAAATCACAATCAGCTGGTGAACTGAAGAATGGGACAGGCCCTGTGGCTTCAAATCTGGATGTCATTTTAAATAAACACAAGATTGTCAGGAAAGCATATCACGGACGCTCCTTTGTTGGCAATCACTGCAAGAAATACCTCACACCTCAGGTTTTTGGTGACATTACTTCCAGCGTGCCAAAAACAGCTCTCCCACTTGTGTCACATCAAAGCATTTTAACCAAGGCAGAAATCATTCATCAAAAGTTTGAGCAACTCTTTGAGCTCTTCAGCAAAGTTGACAACTTGTCTCATGATCTGTGTGTGGCAGAGACGACAATACCAAAAATTGACAAAGCCATCAGTGATTACATGAAATTTTATCGCAGGAATTTCCCTGGAGAAAACACACTACCAAAGCAACACATTTTGGAACATCACTGTTCTGCTTGGGTCCAGACTTGGGGCTTTGGAATGTCTCTGATGGGGGAACAAGGAGGAGAACAACTCCATGCAACAATTAACGCACTAAAACGAAGAGCATGGGGAATAAGGAAAGAACGAGATCAGTTGAAATTTCTGATGAAACAGCATCACACACAGATTTCACCTACTCTAAGAAAACACCTGTCTACCACACCTACAAAGAAAGCTTAGCTTTACATGCACCACTGTTTGCCTGAATGCTGTGTTTCTACAACCTTTCTGTTGCAGTCTGTGCAAGATTGGAGTTAGTAATTATATTTTAACAACCACACAAGGTCACATCAGGACAGATCAGTTGTGAGAGTATAATGTAGTGTGACAGGTGTGATTACACACGTGTATAATCTGTACTTTCCCATCATGGCTCAGTGTGAAAAGTACAGCGAACACCCAATGTTTCTCTGAAACCTCTGACACTTGTTGGTGTACTGTTAGCCTCCTAACTGAATGCCATGGCCCCGGGGCCCCCTCCTTGTTGTTGATACCGGGACTGGAACTGTGCCGTAGAGTAGCTGAATTGGGCTTATCAGTGCTGAAGGGTGTGGATTACCAGGCCACCATAGCCAAGGTAAATCAATTTACTTTCTGAAACCACTTCGCATGTCTGTCTAGTAGTGGTTGTTCTTTACAGTGCTGGTCTTAGTTTGACTGCAAAAACCTCTGTTTGGTACTTACTGGTAAACAAACATCAATGTAATAGTAAGTAAAGATACAACCATGCATGCCCCTTTTGACTCCACTAATAGTAGTTTTTTCTTCCAAACAAATTACACTAACATGTCAAAAGTGCTATGTTTGACATCTGCAGTTTATACAAATATCTTAGTAACTTCTTTAATTGCATTGAAGACTGAAACACACACAAATGACCATGTAACCCCATCCTCCATTGTGTACTGTCTGCCAAGTACTGCCACAGGCAACAGAGTCAGACTCCCACTGGCACAGAGCTAAATAGCTGCCTGGCGTGCCTTGCGCTAATTATAGCTAGCTGGCCCAGACAACTAAATGGCTGCTTCTGAGAAGGTGTGTTCCCTCCACCCCCTTCCCTCCACCCCTTCCCTCCACCCTCCCCCTTCCCTGCACACTCCCCCTTCCCTCCATCCCCTTCCCTCCACCCCCTTCCCTCCACCCTCCCCCTTCCCTCCCCCCTTCCCTCCACCCTCCCCCTTCCCTCCACCCCCTTCCCTCCACCCTCCCCTTCCCTGCACCGCCCAATCATCCACCCCCCTCCTCCTTCGCTGCCCCCTCTCCCTTTCCCGCTTTCGTATTAACCTCCCCCATTTCTTGCCCTCTCCCCCCTCCACTGCCTCCTCTCCACCTTTTCCCTTTCCTGCCCCCCCCCCCCCCCCCCCCCCCATGGCTAGCCACTGTGCAGGACCTGGACAAGGCTGGCTTCCAGCACTTTTTCAAGAATGCCCACACAACGTGGATGAGCTGGAACAAGTTGCGGTTTCAGAGTGACATGGGCTACGTTAATACTAACATCAAACGAGCCCACAACTGAGTGAAGGACAAGATCCCAATCACCAGGAGAAAATCCCAATCACTAGAAGTAGATCTCAATCAGTCAACCTTGTGTTGATTCCTGTGATTGGTTCTTTCCATAATTTGTATTGTGTTGATTCCTGTGATTGGTTCTTTCCACAATTTATATTGTGACATGGTGCGGAGCCATGAGATCGTTTTGCTGTTTTTATTTTATTGTTATATATGTGTGTGTGTGTGTGTGTGTGTGTGTGTGTGTGTGTGTGTGTGTGTGTGTGTGTGTGTGTGTGTGTGTGTGTGTGTGTGTTTTCTCCCCAGGTACAGACCTATGAACATTTTTTATATATAATTTTATTACTTGAATTGCCATTATTAAAACCGAGTTTGATTATTTCAAAAATTGAGCGACGCTATCCAAGGCCATCACTGAGAAGAAAGTGTTGACAGACCCGCACATGCGCACAAGGCCCATGCTGTTCAGTGTACAATCACAACCAGACACCCTCTTTCCCAATCTCAAGCGGCCCTAGCAGGAACGTAGCACGCTGCACTGTTACGGCTAGTAAATTAATTAGTTGCCACTGTTTACGCTTGTGAGCGTTTGGAACTAATAGTCAAAAGACAGATTTACTACTTATCTAGTGATCATTACTAATCATGCAGAGATAATTAATAATTATGTGGATATAATACCAATTAGGCGCTTTTGACGCTTTTGCTGTTAACCGTGTGTGTGAAAAGTACACAACTGTTTTCATACCAAGATAATAACCCATTATGTGCGTAATTATGCTTACAAGTGTGTACTTTTGAGGCCAGTAAGCCGTGTGATTGCACGTGGAGCGGAGAGCGCGCTGACGTAGGCACTGCTCAGTAAGTCCTCTTCGTGCTGGAATACGTCAGTGTTCCTGAAACGCCTTGGTGTTTCAGTAACGGTTCTGATATTGCAACGGCTTTGTGTTTCTGTAACGGTTGGGTGTTTCTGCAACGGTTTGGTGTTGCTGTAACGGTTGGGTGTTTCTGTAATGGCTTGACGTTTCTTTAACGGGCCATTGTTTATGTAATTAGCCCTGATATAACTGACCCTTTGTGGTTGACTGGGCTCAAAGCACCAACGAACTGTTTCTGTAACGGTTCGGTGTTGCTGTAACGGTTGGGTGTTTCTGTAACGGCTTGATATTTCTGTAACGGCCCAGTGTTTCTGTAATTAGCCCTGATATAATACATTGTGGTTGACTGGGCTCAAAGCACCATCTAACTAACTGTTTCTGTAACGGTTGGGTGTTTATGCGACGGGTTGGTGTTGCTGTAACGGTTGGGTGTTTCTGTAACGGCTTTGTGTTTCTGTAACAGTTGCATGTTTATGTAACGGCTTTGTGTTTCTGTAACGGTTCTGCGTTTCTTTAACGGCCCAGTGTTTCTGTAACGGTTCTGTGTTTCTATAACGGCCCTGTGTTTTTGTAACGGTTCTGCGTTTCTTTAACGGCCCAGTGTTTCTGTAACGGCCCTGTGTGTTTGTAACGGCCCTGTGTTTCTGTAACGGTTCTGTGTTTCTGTAACGGGTAACGGTTCTGTGCTTCTGTAACGGTTCTGTGTTTCTGCAACGGCCCAGTGTTTCTGTAATGGCCCTGTGTTTCTGTAATGGCCCTGTGTTTTTGTAACGGCCCAGTGTTTCTGTAACGTTTCTGTGTTTCTGTAACGGCCCTATGTTTCTGAAACGGTTATGTGTTTCTGTAACGGCCCAGTGTTTCTGTAATGGCGCTGTGTTTCTGTAACGGCCCTGTGTTTCTGTAACAGTTCTGTGTTTCTGTAACGGCTTTGTGTTTCTGTAACGGTTTTGTTTCTGTAACGGCCCAGTGTTTGTGTAACGGTCCTGTGTTTGTTATAGTTACTAGTTGCAGAACACTGAGGCAAGTTAGTTGGCTTTTTATTTATTGTTCATTTTTATTGAACGTTTGTTTTTCGGTTATGCTGTCTTCTTCTTCTTCTTCTTCTTCTTCTTCTTCTTCTTTTATTTTTATTTTTAACTCTTCCTCCTCCTCCACCTCCTCCTCCTTCTCCTCCTTCTTCTTCTTCACAAAAAGCAAGTGCATTGATAGCCTTGTGTCCAAAAGTAACCGTTTCGCACACGCACATTGTAAACTGCAGTCTGTGCACGAAGACGCAGGTCTACACAGCAAAGCGGGCTTACACCGTGAACAAGAAGCCAGGAGAGGTTCATACGACACCAGTGCACGGCAATAGAGACTGCTGCCATTGCCGTTTCACACACGCACATTGTAACCTGCAGGCCATGCATCAAGGCGTATTTCTATACAGCAAAGGCGTACACCGTAGAGATAGTGAAGAAGCTTACGACACACGACAGCAGTGCACGGTAACAGAGATAGTGAAGAAGCTTACGACACACGACAGCAGTGCACGGTAACAGAGATAGTGAAGAAGCTTACGACACACGACAGCAGTGCACGGTAACAGAGAGCTGCCATTTGCCGCTCCGGCCCTTCGTCGCTTGGAACAAAGCAAAGAACCTGGACTTGGCACAGGCTGCACTTGATTTGATCTTGAGTTTGCTCCTGACGTCTTCACTGGATGACTAGTGTGTGTGAGTGTGTATGTGTGTACGTGTGCGTGTGCGTGCGTGCGTGCGAGCTTGCGTGCGTGCGTGCGTGCGTGCGTGCTTGCGTGCGTGCGTGTGTGTGTGTGTGTGTGTGTGTGTGTGTGTGTGTGTGTGTGTATGTGTGTGTGTGTGTGTGTGTGTGTGTGTGTGTGTGTGTGTGTGTGTGTGTGTGTGTGTGTGTGTTGGTGGTGGTTGTGGGGGTGGGGGATTGGAGGTGGAGAGAGAATGGGGGGGGGGGGGGACGAGGGGTTGCGAGATTGTGGGAGAGCGTGTGTGGATGCAGGGGAGGAGGAGGGATAGAGTGAGATATGTAATACATTATTTAATTGGTCTGTGCATACCATCTTAACTCTAAACTAAGATCATGGTTCCAGAAGCCCTTTTGTCCCTACAACAAGAGTGTCTGGCACTAAACAAAACCAGGTCTGGCCCTGCCGGCCGGTCAACTGATACGCCGGTTGACCTGGCCAAGCGCCTGTCAAACATGGGCGAACTGTTTTGGGAAGTTCTAAACATGTACATCTGGATGCATGCGCTGCCTTTCCAGTGAGATCGTCTCTCAGTTTTTATTCAAGTTCCAGAAATTGTTTGGTCGTAACTCGCGTAGAGCCTGTAGTCTATGTACACAACCGCCATTTGCAGCTGCGAGGTAACGCAGCTATCCTCATTAAGCCTTTTTCTTTTTTTACAAGCTTTAAGTCCGAACTCAAACAAAATATATATATTAGACTGACAGATGTGCCGCTCTTCATCAGTTGATCCCTTAGGTCGTTGCTTACACTGACACTCTAAGGGTCTGATACAGGAGGAAAAACCGTAAAACAAAACAAAAACAAAACAACAAACACCACCCCGGCAACAGGCAACATTAACCTGTTAAAACTACTGGGAGGAGAGGGGGGGGGGGGGGATTACAGTGTGACACAGAGCAAGTGTTAGGCGTATTCATATTAAGTTAATGTTTATATATCATTCACTATGACTATGTGTGTTGTACTTCTAGTGTATATTATATCTAATGTAATATAACACAGACGAAGTATTTCAAATATGAAATCAAATAAATCTTTGTTGTTCACATCTCTCTCTCTCTCTCTCTCTCTCTCTCTCTCTCTCTCTCTCTCTCTCTCTCTCTCTCTCTCTCTCTCTCTCTCTCTCTCTCTCTCTCTCTCTGTATATATAAACTAAAAAACATGCTTGGACTTTGTTATACCTTCTCTACATGACACCATACTAAGTCCTTCCTGCACGGTGCGGTACACAGGAGTCATAGAGATCGAGCCCTCTCTCTCTCTCTCTCTTCTCTCTCTCTCTCTCTCTCTCTCTCTCTCTCTCTCTCTCTCTCTCTCTCTCTCTCTCTCTCTCTCTCTGGGTCATTCTCAGAAACTGTGTACCAATACTGTGACATAGGTACCAAAAAAATCTAAATGCTTTAAAACTCCTAACATGTAAGTTTACTTCTTGTTTAACACCTATTACATCGTGTGAGGAATTGAAAGGGAAAAAAAAGAAGAAGATAATCTGCACTATTTACTCTACGTTCAACTTTAGTCAGACTGTTGGTGAAATGGTCTTTGTAAGTTTTGAAGTTGAAAAGACGAGAATATTTTTAGTTCAGTCAGTAGTTCGTTGGTGCTGGGTCTTCATGCGGTCGTGGGGTGCAGCAGTCTCCTTTCCCGTGTGAAGGATGGTTCCACTGAGCCTCCCTGTACATGCAAGGGCATGGAAGAGCTGCCTTCCCTGTTCTGTTACAAATTCTTCTTTTATTCCAAATTCTGGGCCACTGATGCCGTATTAGGTATAAAAGACCCTCCATTTTAATCCCCCGCACCACTCGCCCTCACAGAAGTTTAAGGACCGTGTATCCTCTTTTGCCAGTCACTTTGCCGAGCCTCCAGGTCAGTCTGCAAGTCTCCAAGTCAAACTAGTGTTTTGGCTCAATTTAATCCACATTCAACAGGTTGCTTTGACTATCTTTTACCTTCCTAGTTCCTGAATGATGTTTTATTGTTGTTTGATTGTTGTAGTTTCTATGGTTTGAGATCTAGCGTCGCTAATTTTTTCAGTTATTTTTCACGTTCGCTTAAATGATTAAGTACAGGGGCCAGCTTCTTGGTAGCCACGAGTTGTTTCAAATATATGGGTTATAACACTTGTTTTCATTTCATGATTGATGTGTTGAATCTTAAACTGTGTTTCGCTACAGATGTTCTGACTGAGAGGTCAGGTTCGTTATCCGAGCCTGGCTCCATTTTTTCCATTCTGATCTAAACTTCCTAATGGAGTTCCTTTATTTTACTGATTAGATAAAGCCTGTTCCGCGTATCCGCGATTAACAGGTTCGACTTTTCTATTTAATATTATGTGAAAAGGCCAGCTCCGCGATAGTCCGCGATTAGCTTTTTGACTTTTCCATAAATAATTCTCTTGTGTATTCCATCTTCCACTATCCCGGACTTGGAAGATACCTTAAAGTTTTCTTCTATAATTCGATGTAAGACCCTACTGAGAAATTATAAAGTGAGGCGATGTTTTTGGTGATGCACCGGTTGTGAACTGTCTTTTTACAGGTTTGTAGCTCAGACTTTCGTAACCCGCACGAACGATTTTGTGTTGACTTAATTGTTGTTTATGTTAAATTCTCAGGTAATGAGACAACCAGATAAAGTTTACCTAGCTATATCAGTTGGCTTTTCGAACCTTTGTGCCTTCTAATCTCTTCTTTTGTCTGCTTATGATATGCTTGTGACTTACGTTTTTGATTCAATAATATTTGGAACTTTCATTCTCCACTTGAATTCGAGTTGAAAGTGAGGTGGAAATAAAAATAGAACGATATTGTGAGTGAGTGTGGATGTGTGTGTGTGTCAGTGTGTATCGTGCTGGATCACTTCCTGATACTGATAGTCATGAGATGCCACGTGCGAGTAATTAACGCAACACATGATGTTTATAACCTAACCTGCTAGTGTTCTCAGTTGTGTGGCCATAGAATCGCTCGACATTTGATCCCTTCACGCACTAGAGATGTTACAATAATACTGAAGCAGCAGTAAATTCTTAGATTTTATTTTGGTACATTCGCCTTTAACATCGTAATGAAAAAGACACCGTTTCAGTTTCCCAGTTGCGAGTGAAACGGAAGGTCGAATTTCCGACTTCTACCACGATTTAAAATAAAAGCAGTCTTGTTGTTTCAAGTAAATGTTTGTGTTTTTTTCTTGTTTTTTTTTTCTTTGTATGATTTTTGTTCCTCACATGTACATTCTGCACTATAATTATTATTATTATAATTATAACAATTATTAAACATTTCAGAACCTGAGCTGATTTTCAAATATCATGGACAAAGGAAGGAAGGCGTTAGTTTTTTTTGTACATACTTATACACATTTTTGCTTTTGTTTTTTTTGTTTGTTAAATATTTAATCTCCATCCCATTAAGCATACAAGTAACAATGGCAAGATAAATATATATTATATAATACATACATGTATATATGCCCTACAATGACTATTAAGTATATAAGTAGCTAATCTCAGTAGTATCAAGATAACAAGCATTGTATAACATGTAAGGCTACAAGAGACTAGAACAGACACCAAACAGAAGACAAAGACAACACACACACACACACACACACACACACACACACACACACACACACACACACACACACACACACACACACACACACACACACACACAAGTAAATGTTTTAACTCAAACGTGCAAGTAATTAACGCAGACATGAGTGTGGATGAGTGTGGATGTGTGTGTGTCAGTGTGTATGCTGTATCACTTCCTGATACTGATAGTCATGAGATGCCACGTGCAAGTAATTAACGCAGACATGTTTATAACCTAACCAGCTAGTGTTCTCAGTTGTGTGGCCATAGAATCGCTCGACGACATTTGATCCCTTTACGCACTGACAAGGGCTGTTACAATAATACTGAGGCAGCAGTAAATTCTTAGATACTATTTTGGTACATTCGTCTTTAACATCGTAATGAAGAAGACACCGTTTCAGTTTTCCAGTTGCGAGTGAAACGGAAGGTAGAATTTCCGACTTTTGACCTCGATTGAAAATAAAAGCAATCTTGCTGTTTCAAGTAAATGTTTTAACTGAAACTAATATGCCCGAAAAATATTATGTTAGTCCATGACGGGTTTTTTTTTTTTTTTTTTTTTTTTTGGTGCCAGTTTAAAGAAATTTTCATCATCCCTCCAAACAGACCAGAATTTTTTTTAATCTCACTTCTAGAAGTTCTTGAATTTCTGATCATAATCTACGAGCTACAACTTTGTTAATTGTTTGTTTATGAGTATATTTTAAACTATGAATCACTAATGTCCTTTTTCATTAATTATTTATTTGTATTTGATTCTGGTATGTCCATCATGGTTGACTTGATGATAGTGTCAAGTTACTACTTATGAGCTGATTCACCTTTATTGCACTGTCTACTTGTGTATGTGCCAGTGTGGCTGTGTGCACTTTCATGTATGTTTGTTAGCTGTGTATGTGGGGGGGGGGGGGGGGGGAGGGGGGGAGTGAGGTGAGACAATGTTATGTATTCATATTAAGTACACATTTTTTCTTTTCTTTTTCTTTAGAAAGTTAGATGTGTCAAAGAGGAAATAAATTCTGATACATATATCTATAGCTGTGAACAAGAGTGAGACAGAAAACGTCATACGGTATTCATATTATTATTTTATATATTTTTTAAATATTTTTATAGTTGTATTAAAGAAAAAATCAGTTTTTACACACACACACACACACACACACACACTACACTACACTACACTACACACACACACACACACACACACACACACACACACACACACACACACACACACACACACACACACACATATATATGATAGGTGCGAGATTTGCTTATATGTTACACCAGAGAACATAACTTTGGTGTTGTTCCCGGCACCCAGCTAAATTCCCCAAGATGAGAAACCTGTGTCAATGTGTAATCATGTCAATACATAATATAGTTGCATGTCAGTGCCTGTTGTATGGAGACGCACACACACATACACACACACGCACACGCACACGCACACACACACTGAATGTAGTGTCTCTGTAGAGAGAGACTGAACAATTGAAACCAGACCGAGGAGCAGAGCACTCCAGCAGTCAAAGGGACTGAAACGTAAATTGTCTCCCTTGTGCGTTGTCTCTCTGGAGAGATTGAGAATCGGTTGTCGTTTTTGTGTGCGTTTTTTCTTGAAGTTATGCCCGGTCAACCATGATTATTATATCTGCGCGAATATATAGAGAGGATGGCGTAGAAATGGCAAACGTGAAATTATCTGAAAAGTGAAATTTATAGGTCTTCATATTTGATCACGTATTGATCATGAATGAACACACACATACACGTACACACTGACAGGTAAAGCCGAAACACACGCATGAGACCCAAGTTAAGCGAACAACTCTAAAGTGTGGTTCCTTCTTTGGCTTAGTTAACTTTAGTCCAGCTCCGGAACCGTGGTCGCTGGGTTTGTATATATACAACCGGCAATGTGGTTGGTGTCGCAGCCCCCCCGGCCCTCGGCCATCCGGCCTACGGCGCCGCTGCTTGTTTCTGCTCTGGGTAATCTTTATTACTAACAAATGTCAGTCATCTTAGGGGTGGGCTAATTTAGGCTTTAACAGAGGAAATGAAGAGGCGTTAAGACGACATGACGGTATTGTAATGTTTCGTGTATAGCGCTTTGAGCCTCACACGTGTACAGTCATAGAGGGGTTTGACGCATTAGAAATTATGCATTTATTATTATCATTATCATCATCATCATTATTATTATTATTAAGAACGGATCCCTTGCAATCGCAGCACAATGGGTGTGGTAGCTGAGTTGCCTAGCACGGTGTAGGTACTATAATTGCGGTTACCTGCATTGCCCTGCTTAACCCTTTCAGTAAAAACCCGTGCATGCCTCAGCCAGGAGAGTCAAAGCGTTCAGTGTGTGTGTGTGTGTGGGGGGGGGGGGGGGGGGGTGGTGGAGGGGGCAGAGCAGTCTTCACGCCATCAAAGAAAGCTCTCTTTTTTCTTTTCTTTTCTTAATGCATTATTCGATTTCTTTCGATTTGAAGCCGTAAAAGGCAGGTTACACCTCGAAGCACACACACACACACACACACACACACACACACACACACACACACACACACACACACACACACACACACACACACATCACACACACACATCACACACACCTCTGACCGACAGAATATTCGAGCGGTGGGCACTCCAAGGGTTAACAAATGGTCTCTGAATGATTCTCACTGGTTCCGTTTACGGCACGTGCTTTCAAGATGGCGTCAAACTTCACGTCTTAATAAGGAGAAGAAGAAGGAGCAGACAAAGAAGACAAGAAGAAGAAGATGGAGCAGAATTAGAAGAAAGAATAGAAGAACAAGAAGAAGAAACAGAAGAAAAAGGAACAGAAGAAGAAGAACAACAAGAAAAAGAAACAGAACAAGTAGGAAAAGAAAAGGAACAAAAGGTAGAAAAGAAGAAGGAACAGAAGAAGGAACAGAAGAAGAAGAACAACAACAAGAAACAGACGAAAAATGAACAAAAGAACAAAAGCAAGAAGAAGAACAAGGAGAAACAGAAGAAGAACGAACAGAAGAAGAAGAACAAGAAGGGAAAACGACAGAAAAAGACGAACAGAAGAAGAACAAGAAGAAGAAACAGAAGAAGAAGGAACAAAAGAACAATAACAAGAAGAAGAAACAGAAGAAGGAACAGAACAATAACAAGGAGAAACAGAAGAAGAAGAAGAAGAAAAGACTGGAGCAAGGAACACACACACACGCACACACACACACACACACACACACACACACACACACACACACACACACACACACACACACCACACACACACACACACACACACACACACACACACACACACACACACACACACACACACACACACACACACACACACACACACACACACACCACACACACACACACACACACACACACACACACACACACACACACACACACACACACACTGTCACGAAAATTGGATATTGATATTAGTTCGGACGGAAGTGCTGTGAGAAGAGGAAGGTTTTCAGTTTGGCGTTAAAAGATGACAGGACTGAGCAGTGTCTCAGGTCTTGTGGTCTTGTGGAAGTGAATTCCAAGAGAAAGTGCAAAAGCCACGAGTCTTGTGTTTGTTTGCTGGATTTTCAGCATAGGCTTTTAGTCGGAAGCAGAATCCTCTCTTTCAACACGAATTCCAGTGGAAAATGAAAGCTCCAAATATTATTGAATCAAGTCACAAGCATGTCATAAACAGACAACAGATGGGGTTTGAACGCACAAAAGTTCGGAAAGCCAATATAGCTAAGTAAACTTTATCCGGTTGTCTAATTCATTCCCTGAAAATTACCGCAAACAACAATTAAGTCAGCACAAAACCGTCCATGCGGGTTACGAAAGTCTGAGCTATAAACCTGTGAAGAGACAGTTCACAACCGGCGTATCATCAAAAACATCGCCTCACTTTATAATTTCTCATTAGGGTCTTACACTGAATTTGTGGAAGAAAACTTTAAGGTATCTCCCAAGTCCGTGGATAGTGGAAGATGGAATACACAAGAGAATTATTTATGAAAAAGTTAAACCAAAGCTAATCGCGGACTATCACGGAGCTGGCCTTTTCACATAATATTAAATAGAAAAACTGAACCTGTTAATCGCGGATACGCGGTAGATCAGAATAGATAAGAACGGAGACAGGCTCGGATAATATCTGTAGTGAAACACAGTTTAAGATTCAACACATCAATCATAAAATAAAATTTGTAACCCATATATTTGAAGCAACTCGTGGCTACCACGAAGCTGGCACGTGTACTTAATCATTTAAGTGAACTTGAAAAATAATGAAACATTAGCGACGGCAAATTCAAACCATAAAAACTACAACAATCAAGCAACAATAAAACATCAGTCAGGAACTAGGAAGGTAAAAGATAGGCAAACCAACCTGTTGAATGTGGATTAAATTGAGCCAAAACGCTAGCTGCACGAATACAAAAATTAAAAAAATTGACTTGGAGACTGACTTGGAGACTGACTTGGAGACTGACCTGGAGACTTGGCAAAGTGACTGCAAAGGAGGGCACGGTCCTTAAATTTCTGTGAGGGCGAGTGGTGCGGGGATTAAAATGGAGGGTCTTCTATACCTTCAAAAATACGGCATCGGTAGCCCAGAATTTGGAAAAATTGTCTACAGCTCGGCCAACTGACCGGCGCTGATTGGAACCATCCTTCACACGGGAAAGGAGACTACTGCACCCCACGACCGCACTAAGACCCAGCACCAACGAACTTTTCATTGAACTAAAAACATTCTGATCTTTTCAAATTCAGAATTTACAAAGACCGTTTCACCAACAGTCTGACTAAAGTTGAACGTAGATTATAAAAAAAGAAAAAGGGATCGGTAACCGGATGTACTTTAATAGAAGGGCTTTTCTCCACAACTGTACACTCACTGAAGTAAAAAGAAAAATATAAGAAATACTTTAATTTGCAATACACACTAACTTCTAAAACGGCAAATATGCTTACAACATATCATCAATTGAAATCATTTCCACTGATAAATTACATTCTGCTCATTTCATTTCATGCGTACTAAAATACACCGTGAAATGTTTTAAATGCCAACTTACACACAGTACAAATAATTTATTCAAAAATGCAGAGATACATTTTTTTTTCAACGAAATTGGAATAAAAGAAGAATTTGTAACAGAATAGGGAAGGCAGCTCTTCCATGCCCGTGCATGAACAGGGAGGCTTGTTGTCTACAGCTCGGCCATCTGACCGGCGCCGATTGGAACCGATCCTTCATACAGGAAAGGAGACTACTGCACCCCACGACCGCACTAAGACCCAGCACCAACGAACTATTGACTAAACTAAAAACATTCTCATCGTTTCAACTTCAAAACTTACAAAGACCAGTCCACCAACAGTCTGACTAAAGTTGAACGTAGATTTAAAAAAGAAAAAAAGAAAAAGGGATCGGTAAACCGATGTACTTTTAATAGAAGGGCTGTTCTCCACAATTGTACACTCACTGAAGTAAAAAAACATAAGAAATACTTTAATTTGCTAAACACACTAACTTCTAAAAAGGCAGATATACTTACAACATATCATCAATTGAAATCATTTCCACTGATCAGTTACATTCTACTCATTTCATTTCATGCGTACTAAAATACACCGGGAAATGTTTTAAATGCCAACTTACACACAGCACAAATAATTTATTCGAAAATGTGGAGATACATTTTTTAACCGTAATTCCCTCACAGTAACAAGTTATGAAAATGCACTAGAACAAGCTTTGCAAAGTACATATGTGATCCGTTCTCACGAACTTAGTCTTAACTCGCAGCCGGCTTACCGTGCTACAGGCAAAAGCAGTCAGTGGGGTCTATCTGGGTGTTTTCTGTTTTTTTGCAAAATTAAAGTCTATAAGCATTAAACTTTGTGCTCTGAAAACTTTAAAGCTGATATACTAAAATGGCCTCCGCCACACCTGCACCGATTAAAACACGTCACATCCACTTGTGTGTGTGTGTGTGTGTGTGTGTGTGTGTGTGTGTGTGTGTGTGTGTGTGTGTGTGTGTGTGTGTGTGTGTGTGTGTGTGTGTGTGTGTGTGTGAGTAGAAACGTAGTTTAAGTGTTATTATTATTGATCGCTTTTATATAGCGCCATTCTCCGCTCTCGAGCAGACTCATTGCGCTCGCATGTGATTCTACATGAGTGAATAGCTTTTTATAGCGCATTTTTGAATATCCACCGAAGTGGTGTACTTACAGCGCTGGCATGGCTGGTGCCACATGAAACTGCTGCCATCTCGGCGCGTTCTGTGTACACCATACAACCATGCACCATGTCACTTCATGCAAAGCCACATACGTAAGGTGTATGCGTGTTTAGCTGTAACCTGTCACCTGCGCTTTTGGCAGAATGACCGGGATCTTTTACGTGCTACTGCGGTAACACGGGGGTGGAACGGATACCGAAATAAGAGTCAGTACAGAAAGTTGACCCTGGAGAAGAAAATTCTCCCGCCGCTCCAGCAGGGATTCGAACCCGCGACTTTTTGATCACGAGTCCGGCGCTCTAACCACTGAGCTATCCCCGCTCATATCAGGTTAGTTAGTTGGTGCTTTGAGCCCAGTCAACCACAATCAGGGCTAAAGTCGTATCAGGAACACAGTTCATGAAAGCACAGTGTGGTACACCTTTCGTCTGCTGCACCTTTCGTCATACCAGGAACACAGTTCATGAAAGAACAATGTGATGCGCCTTTCGCGGGGTGGGATGTGGGGCGCGGAATGTTAAATATGCATTCTAGCAGTAGGCAAAGCCTGCATAGCAATATTCTGTTCCCAGCTTTAATTAGTGTGTGCGTAAAAACAACACAAAAACAAGAAAATCTGAAACAAGAATGACTGCTAGCGTTCTAAAACTAGATCCAAACACATTCTTCCAAGCACTGAACAGGAAAATAACACAGCTGAACCAACAGATAAGCGATTTAACTGTTCATCCCATTTTTCACTGTTTAACTGTTAAGTGTGGTTTTGTAGCTTGACAAAGGGGATTACCCCAAACATTTGCCTAGTTTTTTGTCCTAATAAGTGCGTTCTTTTAAACCTTTTATGTGTTTGGATTT
>OY757558.1:4949321-4973583 GCA_963584105.1 Alviniconcha strummeri | reverse complement strand
GTAGTTTTATTGGTCGTTTTTAAGTGGCAGTGAACGGGTTAAGTGGCTGTGAACAGGTTAAGTGGCAGTGAACGGGTTAATTAAGTACTCCTCCTGTGCTTTCCGGCGTTTCTCCATCAGCACGTTGAAGGTATAGAGGAAGTGGTTCAGCGCCGAGTTGAAAGGCATCACGAAGATGGCCACGGCGACGTTGAGCTTCTCAGGGATGGGAGTTCCTGTGGAGGCCAGCGCACCCAGCAAGCCGATAAGGAACCAGCACAGGAAGTCCGACAGAACAATAGTGGTCAGGCGGCGAGCGATGAACACAAATGAACGAAACCGGAAAGTTATGGCAGTACATCAAGCGTGCAAAGCTATATTGTGACCTGTTCAAGGCTATGAAGAGAGAACCGTGTATAACTCTAGGTTCTCTGTAGATGAGGACCTTCATTTCTTTGTCCAGTGTGTCCAACCGCGGGGTGGGAATGGCCGAGCTGTTTGTTAGGTCAGTTTAGCTCGGCTCAGGATGGTATCTTCGTGCTCGGTAAAAGCCATACATGCGTTCTGTCAGCTATGCCAGACGTTTCCATAACCCTTTTATTTACCAGTCCTCCAACTGCTCGCGCTCTGTCTATGAGCACTGTGATGAAACGCGGGCAAGCTCTTGAACCTAGCTTTCAAGGTGATCATGTTTTGTTTATAACTGTACCTGTTGCGCCAGAGTGAGGAGTTATTTAAAGAAAGGTCATGTAATAAGACTTTTCTTCTTGTTGTCAAGATTACTTTGCACTTTTGAGTGCTACACTGGATAAGTTGTTTCAGAGATGATGTCACTGGTTACTTAGTTACCTGGCCGGCAACAAGGTAGACATAGAGCATTTGTATTTTTGAAACCTGTATCAACAGGAAGATGTTAAATTCATTCTTTGTGGTGAATGACGATGGTTATGCATGAATGTAACTTTAAACGAGTATGTGTGGGTGAGAGGTTAAATATGAGAAGCCAGATGGTAGCTCAACAAGTAAAGGGAAGCCTGGCTGAATAGACATGCATGAGGAGAAAAATCCACTGGAGCTGGGAAATAATAATTTCATGTCGGTATGGATTATGCACGAGTGCCCTGGACGTTGTTCTCATTCAGATCAGGTATGACAAAATATGACAGACGCTGACGTCATTCACTCTGTACCATAGGTGTGATTTTGTCGACCAACGTCATAACCTTAGAGAGAGAAACGAAAAACTGAGACTGCGTCGGAAGCCCAGCTGAAGCACTGAGAGTCCAAAACACCTTTTCCCCAAAGAATGGAGAAATGTCGCCTGAGAATGTTTCTGGCCATGGTAGTCTTGTCGCTGTTGACAGTAAAGGGAGAGCTCTCTACCTGGGAGCTGGAAGGACTCCAGAGAGAGTGATCAGCGGGCCTCAGCAGGAGTAGCCAGAGAGCGCACTGGGAGGCCGGGTTTCCACCGCTGTTTATGTTCGGCGAGCCTTCGCAAGGGGCGTATCGGAAGGCGGGGTTTCGCCGCAGTTCGTCTCTCAAGACGAGACGACTGGACAGTGAACTAAACTTGTGTATTTCATTGGAACTGGACTGTTGAGTAGACGTTTCATGTAGTTTCTACTTATCACCTGGCTTTTCCCAGCTTTGTACTGTAAGAGATTAATTTGTGAGCATGCGAGTGACTGGACCTTCAAACCTTCTGGTGAGCGACTTTTTATTTTTTATCAATGGAGGGTTGTAACTCATAACTGGTTTGATTTTGTTGAAAGTATGTGAGGTGAGTGAACACAATCTTTCTCACTGTCCTCTTCGAGCAGAGCATTTCCTTACAAGCACTATGGAATATTTCCCTGGGTGAGTTTAGTGCTAGCTAACTAGTTACCACTTCTCCAATTGCTTTAGCACAAGTCTGTGAACACAGAGAAAGGGCTTCGAGTAATGTCAGCCAACCGTTGACCAGTCGTTACACCCACAGTTACGGTATGAGCACAATGGAAAGTCTTAATGCAGTGTTAGTTAAGTACTTACCAGCAGAAAGAGGAAGCGCAACCGGCAATCCAATCAACAGTTGAACTGTTTCAAAGGTAACGTTAGGGAAAAACCTAAGAGACGGGTGGTGCGCGTATGGGAATTTCCAAGAGCATAGATACCATTTTGAACTGAACTGTTTACCAATTTCCAGTTGCTCTAACACACTTGAATATGTGAGCTTAAAGAGAAATCTTCCTGTGGTGTTAGTAAATTGTTTACCAGATTTTCCAGTTACATTACCACAATTAGATCTGGAAACACAGTCGAAAGTCGTCCTGTGGTGTTAGCTAAAAGCTTACCAGTTTAGAGGTGTTCTACCAAATATTTAAGGATGTAAGCACATTGGGAAGTCTTGCTTCAGTTCTTGCCCAAGAGGCACTTCATCTTCCTTTCAGCGATTTGGTAACAATACTTACCGAGTGAGTGCTCACTGAGGTGATGCCTTCACTGACCCACACGACAGAATGTCTTCCTTAGTGAGTACTTGCTCACCGTGCCACGTTTTGATCAGTTCGATGGCCGTGGATTTGTTGACAGTTAGTGAAACCATCAGCACTGCGTCACCCTGCTCTGTACACATTTCAGTTTCCAGCTGCTTCAGTAAGTACATCTCCTGTGCCTTCAGGCGTTTCTCCATCAGCACGTTGAAGGTGTAGAGGAAGGGGTTCAGTGCAGAGTTGAAGGGCAACACGAAGATGGCCACAGCGACGTTAAACTCGTCAGGAATGGGAGTTCCCGTGGAGGCCAGCACACCCAGCAAGCCGACAGGGAACCAACACAGGAAATCCGACAGAACAATGGTGGTCAGGCGGCGCGCGATGGTGGCGTCTCTGGACCCCGATTTCTTCGAAGACGATATCGTGTTGGAGCGCACAGACCAGTAGATGATCGCCTGGCCTAGAGCGATCAGCAGGAACAGCAGGAAGTTCAGAACGATCATCACGCTGAAGGAATAGTCGTAACCATGGAAACGTTTACGAGTGGTGAATGGCAGCGGGATACAGATACCAGTCTGACTGTAGAATTCCCAATGTGAAGTCACAGGTAAGAGAGGAACTGTTGCCAAGACAATTCCAACTACCCAGACAGTTGTGCAAGCGGCCAGAGCGGAGCCGCGGCTAAAGTGAAGTCTGCTAAAGGGAAAGCGCAGAGCGAGGAAGCGATCCAGTGTGATGAGGCAGATGATGAAGGCCGACACCTCAGTGGACATCAGACACAGAAAGCCAGCGATCTTACAGACCTTGCTTTCCTTCCACTGGTCGTCATGCCAGAGGTATTTCCCACGATATATCTGATCAGCCACCCCTATAATGGCCAGGTAGACCCCCATGAAGAAATCGGCCATGGAGAGATTGCTAACAAAGATATTGAAGCTACTCAGACCTGCGCCTTTCTTGACGAGGTAGAGTCTGGCCACAAAGCTGCCCACATTGCCCACAATAGACAGTGAAGCAAAGAGCCACAGAAACGTGCGGTAGACGTTGGACTTGAGAAGGTCTTTACACGACGCCAGCAGGTCTTGCTTGGTGTGGCAGTTATTTAAGTCGAAGTCGTCTGGAAGCATGACTTTACAACAGAACTTGTAGTTGTCAGCATGGACCACCTTCAGAGAGACTAGACCTCTCAGCAGATCACTAGGGTAATCCTTCAACAGGGAACCTCGCATGTCCAAGTTCTCCAACAGCGGTGTGGATCGGAAGCCTTCGTCAGTTATTGTCGTTAGCTTGCTCCACGAAATGTTGAGTGTCCTGAGGTTTGGGCAGCCGGCCAGTGCACTACCGTTGAAGACATCGAGACTGGTATCCGATAAGGTGATAGTCTCAAGTACCATCATGCCTGGTTCCGGCGACTCCGTGAGTGTTATCGATAGTAAGGGGTTACCGGACAACACAAGAACTCGCAGATTATTCAAGGAGTGGAAATGTTGCATGCCAATGTGCTTTAGTCCATTTCCACTTAGATCCAAATGCCTCAGATTAGGAAGTACCAAATTCGGCTGTGTGTCAATGCGGCAGTCCGATAGACGAAGATGTATCAGCAGAAGGTTGTTAGACAAGTCACTGGGTGTCATGCCAGAACCACTGGCGTCCAGATAGCGAAGATCAGGGTAGGAACTGGCTGAGAATTTAACAGTGCAAACATAGGCCAGACCCTGGCATTGACACACATAATGACAGGCTGGTTTCTCACACAGCAACTCGTCATCATACTGAGGACACTGGAACACGCCGTCACACACGTGGTCAGGATGCAGACACACTTTGGACCCTCGACAGCGGTAGAAACCGGAACACGAGTATTTTTCACAAGATGCCTCATCCTCACGGTTCGGACAATCATCCACACCATTGCAACGTAGATAGATGGGCAGGCAGTGTCCTTGGGAGCACTGAAAGTGGGTCAAAGGACATTCATCTGAATTCTTCATTTCTCTGAGGATAGGCTGCCCTGTGCCATCCACGTCGAGTACTGATTGCTGAGAAGTCAGCGGAAGAGGTTGGACTTCTTTTGCACACATTTCATCCGAACCGTCATAACAGTCCGACGTTCCGTCACATTCTTGGTGAAGAGCAATGCACTGACCGTTCTGGCATCGAAATGAAGAAGCCGAACATGGAGAAAACTGACAAAAGTCCTCATCCGTGTTGTCTGCGCAGTGCTGAATACGATCACACACCAGAGTGTAGTGCAGTGTTTCATGGCTATATTCACACACAAACATGGATACTGTGACGTTTTCTGAGTGACATGACGTCATGAATTCTTTCGCCCCGCACTGCCCCTGAGTGCCACATGACAAGAAGTCCATTGTCAAGTGACCAGAAGGACACTGAACCATACCTACTTTCCAAACCGTGTCATTAATATCAATGGATATGCTGGTAACCAATTGAACTTCAGTTTTGTTTACTGAACGTATAGTCGGTTTGCTGAATTCACAGAGTACGTCTGCCATAATTTTCAAATGACAGCTATATGAAACTGCTGTATTTGTGAGGGGATCGTAAAAACTGCACTGGGGAGAATGCAAAGAGCTTTGGGAGAAAATCGTTTCTCTGCCATCGTGCCATTGCCACATGTGTTTATACACCGCATCCGCAATTACGAATTGTATGTTGTCCAGCAGCTGTGCCCCGATGACAACAGCACGCGGATCCTTCACAGTTGCCATGATCTGCCTGAATCGTGCCACTTCATCCCGTGACGCCAGCGTGACCAGCCTCTCGTTACCTTCAGTGCAATTAGAAGAGGCCTCATTCCACGTCGTACTTCCTTCACGTCGAACAAACCGGTAACATTTTGTTCCCGCGTCTAGAGCCCCGTCTCCACAGTCAGTGCTAGCGTAACTGCATCCTTTCTCGTCTTCGTTCCCTTGACATTCTCTTAGCATATTACAGCCGAGCAGCGGCTTGAAGATGTGTAACCGGGGAACGGAGCAGTTGTACATATTGTTCGACAACTCCTGGGGCTGGGGTTCTTGGGACCTGGGGAAAATGGCGTACATCATCTTGAACCCAGTCAACTCTTCCGTTTTGTCGGTATGGAAGTAGAGTTGTATTGAGGAACGATACACCCGTGATGGTATGCTTTGCCTTCCAACCCTTCTCAGATTGCTGTTGAATGCTAGAAGAAACAAGTCCAAGTAATCACACCTACGCCGATCCAAAGCAAAGTGAGCGAATTTAATCAATACGGACTCATTGTCCGAAACCTGCAGGTGAAAATACCCATGATAGTTTTTTAAATAGACGTTGCGCAGTCCGTCGTAGCGGGGCGATGTCACATAGCCGACTGCGTCCGTCAGCCGTGTCACAGGCAAGGCCACGGTCCCACGATGGACATGAAAATGGATCGTTATTGGTGTTCCAGGGCACAGTTGGCCTTCACCCCGCAAGACAAAGACGAACGAAGTACTGAAATTGAAAGTCACTTTTCTCTCGTTCAGCACTGTCTGGTTGATGTAGAACTCTTTGCGTTGGGGCGCGCCGTAAACCCTAAATTCCTTAATACGATATGTATTACTGGCGGGCGACACAAGCTGGTCAATCGTGACATCAGCGAAATACTCTCGTGGAACATTGACCCACCACTTGCAGAGTTGATGGGCTCCTGTTCTTTTCGCTATGATTTTGATAGTGGCTAGTACTGTCGTGGTGATCGTAGGCATGTATCCCCAACGACATGCAGCTGTGTTGATAACAAAATTTGCGGCATCTTTTCGACACAGCATGGAGTCACATTTGTTTATTGACTCCACGGCCACGTTTGGACACGGAGTTATGGGAACTGTTACATTAGGGTTACTGGCCGTATCTCTTTGGGGGCGAACGGAACTGAGCATGGTGACAACAGTGTCAGCGTTTTCTGAAGCAGCTGTGACGATTTCAGGTCCAGGTGATGCCAAGAAGGCGATTAGAATCTGAATCACGATGGCCATGCTGAAAAACCACTTGTGGTCAGTTTGTCGTCCCAACACCCGCCGTCAGTTACGGTGTCTGTCGTGCCAACACCCGCCGTTAGTTACGGTGTCTGTCGTGCCAACACCCGCCGTTAGTTACGGTGTCTGTCATCCCAACACCCGCCGCCAGTTATAGTGTCTGTCGTCCTAAATCCCGTTCTTAATTGGGCTAATGTCTCTTCGCGAACCTAGTTGGAAGTATTCGGCGAAGCTATTTGGTTCTTAATTGGGCCAACTTTTCTTCGCCAACCTAGTTGGAAGTATTCGTTGAAGCTATATTCGGGGTCCAAAAAGCTTCGCTCAACATGTTCTGGGAACATTCGCCCTATTGGACGATCATTGCCTCTGATTGGCTGAGAGCTCTCCTGTGGATGAAGAAAAAATTAAAATTAAATGGATGACGGTGTCGTTAGGTTCTTCACTCGCTTCGGACGGAATATGTTTATTTGTTGGCTTGTGGGAGGCGCAGCTTTGTCTCGCAGACCCACAATGGGATAGTAGTTAGTTGAATTACCCTGTAAGGGGTGATGAAAGTATATTGACTTGACCTGACTTGACTTTAGCCTACATTTTGGATCATGCTGTCTGCTGCGCGTCTGCCGCAAGTTCGGGCCGAAGCTTGCAACTCATTACAAACCAGTTGAAAACGAAGCAAAGTTTGGACTGACCGAACCATATTCGGCGAACTAAACGTTCAATTAAGAAACGAATCATAGTTCGTCGAAGTGTCCGAAGTATGCTCGGCGAACAAACATTCGCCCAGTTAAGAACGGGCTTAACACCCGCCGTCAGTTACGGTGTCTGTCGTTCCAACACCCGCCGTCAGCTGCACTGTCGTCTCATGACAAATCGTACATTTTAACAGCCGAGTTGAGAGAGCGAGCGAGGGAGCGAGAGAGAGGGAGAGAAGATAATACTTTCTTACACAATCACAAGTCGGCTTTTTTACAAAATTTAATCTGCCCCTGCTGACAAACACAGCAACATTCAATATGTCAAACAAGAATACAAATAATTGCGGCAAACTAAAATACATCTTAAGAACAAAACAAAAACGATTACTGTCTAAATCTTCGCAACGAACGAAATCAACAAAGTAAGACAAAGACATATCTGAATTTTCAGGAGAGAGACACAGAGAGAGAATTAGAAAAGATTTTTAAACGAATAAAGGAAAGCGACAGAAGGGAGAGAGAGAGACAGAAAGAGAGGTTTTGAGATAAGCATTTTGGATTTTTACGTCCAGCCCTCGCCCAAACAAGAGACAAATTTAGATCTACTTGTGCATGTATACATTTTTTCTAAGCTACGACACAAATGTGCACAGTGTGTGTGTGGGACTGTGTGTGTGTGTGTGTGTGTGTGTGTGTGTGTGTGTGTGTGTGTGTGTGTGTGCACGCACGCACGCACAGAAATGGTTACACCTCTGAAGGGGCACTCTTTATCTCCGTGCAGCTGTCCTCCGTCGATGTAAGCGCCCTCCGAAAGGTTTGGGTACTAATAACACTGTGGAAGGAACATAGCGCCCAAGCACCCACGTAAACATGAGATGCATCCGCCCGGGGTAAAACAAAAAAAGTTCTGTCTCGATTGCAACGAGTTTGGTTTTATATGTGCTGGCGTAAGCAACGTGGTCAGTTATAAAAGATACTTCTGAAATAATCTGAGTTGCCTGTTACAAACTTACTGCCGTTTGAGCATCATCGAAAAACTGTCCAATAGGCGACGATTTTTCGAAACCTTTGGCGTAATCAACTATGGTAGTAGTTGGACAAAGGATGTCGGAAAGCAATGCTTGGAGTTTGAAATTGGTAGGCATCACGGTTGTGTCACTTCAGATGCGCAACACCAAATTCGCCGTAAACGTCTGTCAGTTTGTCATGAATTTCAACAAGAGTATCTTCATCCTCACGAAAACCTAGAAACAATCGAAGGAATTCCTGCCTTTGTTCCATTGTGTGGAGCACACGTCAGAACATCACGTAATGATCGACTGACGTCACAACTCTACAGCAGCTGTTTGTTTCTGCTTGAAAATATGGATATATATTTTATTTTTTAAATAAAAATAAAAAAGACTAGCCCGCGTGCCTTTTTAATTAAATTTTATTTTTATTATTAAATAGAATTGAAGAGCTACCTCTAATAATACCGAATCTCAAACCCGAGCTCTGAACTCGCCCTACTTCTCTGAATATCGGCAAAAAAATTATTGAAATTGTCATCTTTAAAGGCCAAAAAAGAACAAGAAAAAAGAAAAAGAAAAAAAAAATCATAAATGTTTATTGTTTTATGTGCGATTATTATGTAGCATTAATTTCTGCTTTAGTCCTGTTGAAATCCGGCAGTTTAAAAATAACTGTAGTGGTCTAAAAAATTGATTGGGGATCTCCCCTCTGGGTGCAGCTATTTACGGAATGCGTATTACGTCATTACATTTTGTTGTTTTACACAAGTTTTTGTAGACTCAGCCTACAAACAAATGACACTGGCGTTGTCTCAGTCACGTAATCTGCTCAGGCCTAATAATTTGTTGGGCGGCTTAACTGATGATTGTCAGAATAAGTTTATGTCTTTCTATGAATAAATCTCCTAATCGTGCTATGTGTACTTCACTATGGTTTGAGTAGTGTTCACGCGCCCTTACAGGCGTTGTTGCATCTGCTCTGCTAATTATTGCAAATTTCGCTTGATTAGTCTCCTGGTTTGATTAGTTGACGTGATAGCATTGTTCCTCGTGATGCGGCCGTTATCGTGATACCAGTTTTGTGTGTCATTTCCACTGGAAGTGAGGACAGTTGGTCTTGTTCTGTTTCTGCAAGTCCTGACTCTACTCTCTGTTTTACACTCCTTGCCGCCAGCCGGTCATGTTGAGCCTGTGTTTAGTGACAGCGTATTCAGTGCAGCCGTGCGTCGCAACAACCGTGAGACACACAACACAGAGCAGAAAGTGTTGTTTGCCACCTGTGCCGCCCCTGTCCCCCGCTACACTCGACATGACCTTCTGTCTCTGGAAACCGCTGCCGCACCTCCCCCATTCCTCTCCCCCCAGGTGATTGCACGTCTATCACATCTCGGCATTGCGAGAAACGTGCCCAGAAAAGCCACGCCGATCGAGAAGAGGAGGGAAGAATGAACGGAGGAAGATCAAAATGATCGTCGGTTTTCGTAACGACTTCCATCCGATTCTTCCAGCTCTCCAACCCCCTGTTGTCAGCCTGACAAGCTTGACTTTTACCATTTCAGTTCAGCTCTCCTCCCTCACTCTGACGAGTGTCAACACACCATTTCCGTACCACCTTCCTCTCCACCCAGTGACCGTGACGACCTCTCAGCCTCCTCGCTCAGCGCTCCGCTGCGTCCCCCTCACAGACAGCTGCTTTACATCCCCCTTAGTTCTTCCTCAGCCGAAAACACTCATAGTCTACCTCTTCAATGCAAGATCCTTCGGCACTTCCAGGCGGAGGTCCGACATATCCACCTTCATTCAGGACAACAACATCGACATCATGCTGCTGACGGAGACCTGGCTGCGCCCTGCCGGTGACGAGGCCAAGATCGCCGACCTGGCTCCGCCTGAATACTCGGTCCTCTCCTTCCCCCGCTCTGCAGGGGTTCCGGCGCAAAAGACGGGGGTATCGCCTTCGTCATAAGGGACTCTCTTAAGCCGCATGACGCTACCACTTCGTCCTTTCCCGTTCAGCACCCCTGCTTTGAAACCGCTCAGCTGACTCTAACATACAACAAGCAACTAACCAACTTGTTTTGTATCTACCGCCCTCCACCCAGAAAAGGGAACAAATTCTCTGACTCCATGTTTTTCGATCAGTTTTCCGACTTCCTTGAACACTCTGACATTCTGCCTGGCAAAACACTCCTTGTGGGTGACTTTAACTTTCATTTTGAAAACGTAGAAAACAACAACTCCAGAAAACTACACGATGTCATAGACATGTTTAACTTAACCCAGTCCGTTTCTGAACCTACTCACAATCAAGGCCATCTGCTCGACTTAGTGTTTTCCAAGCAAAACGATAACATCCTCATTTCTACAAAACTACACCATGGACTAACATCTGACCACACAGCCATCTTGTGCAAACTTGATGTATCTGTACCCGTACAAAAACCTGAAACATTTTCGTACCGATGCCTCAAAAAGATTGACACCGGCGCCTTTCAACAAGATCTCTCTCACGCTGTCTCACAAGTCAGTTCTATCAGTGACTACAATAAAAAATATCTTTTCTGTCTTTGACAAACATGCCCCTTTCTGCCGTTGCACAGTCCGTACAAAGAAGCCGACGCCCTGGTTCAGCAGTGTTGCGGAGCAGTTCTGTGAGCTAAAACAGGAGCGTCGGCAGGCGGAGAGACGATGGCTCAAATCTAAGCTCACCGTCCACAAACAGATATACGACTCTATTAAACAGAAAAGTAACACACCTTGTAGATAAAGCCAAACAAGCCTATTACTCTGCTAAGATTCAGTCTAGCACAGCCTGTAAACAGCTCTTTCAAAACTTAAACACCATCATCGGCAAAGGCAGATCTTCACCTCTTCTTTCCACATTTGACTCTGACGACCTTCCGAATGTCTTTTCTGATTATTTCACTGAGAAAATCTGCATCATCAGAAACAATTTTCCTCCTCCAAACCCAACTGCTTGCCCTGATACCTCTTTCGCTGAAAATCCCTTGCTAACGTTTGAGCCTGTCACTGATGAATTTGTCTTAAAAATAATAAACAGTGCATCTGCCAAGTCTTGTGAACTTGATCCCATTCCCAGCACGCTTCTTTATGAAAACCTTGACATCCTCTTGCCGACCATCACGAACATCATCACTGGCATTGTACCTCGTGATCTGAAGACAGCCGTCGTCAAACCTCTGTTGAAAAAGCCATCACTTGACAAAAATCTTTTGAAAAACTACCGTCCCATTTCTAACCTTCCATTTCTGTCCAAAATCCTTGAAATTGTCGTTCTCCACAAACTTCTCTTCCATCTCCAAGAAAACAACCTCAGCAATCCCTTGCAGTCAGCCTATCGAGCAGGACACAGCACTGAGACCGTTTCGTTACGTATTGTAAACGATATTCTCTCCGCTCTGGACAATGACAACATTTCTGTTCTTCTTTTGTTGGATCTTTCTGCCGCTTTTGACACTACTGACCACCAAATTCTCCTCTCCCGCCTGAACTCTGTTTTTGGCATTCAGTCTACTGCACTCCAGTGGTTTCAGTCATACCTCTCAGACAGATATCAGTCCACTTCAGTCAATAACTCGTCTTCGTCACCATCACAGCTCATGTACGGTGTGCCTCAGGGCTCAGTACTGGGGCCCATTCTCTTCGTCCTGTACATGGACAGGATATCATAGCTAACCGCTCTGTAAACCATCAGCTTTTCGCAGATGACACACAGCTCCAGAAATCCGCTCCTCTCAGTGAAGTGACCAACCTCACCAAAGAACCCACAGGCGACATAAAAACATGGATGACTGGAAATCAGCTCAAACTGAATGACGACAAAACAGAAGCTCTTCTCTTTCCCTTTTCGTCTTCCTTGAAACCTTCAATCGTCTCCCTCCCTGACTCGATTACTCTTGGCTCTCACAACATATCCCCTTCTCTGATTCTGCAAGGATCCTTGGATTCATTCTTGACTCAAAACTCAAAACTGTCCATGAAAAACGTCATAAAAGTCTGCCAAACTGCTTATTTCGAGCTTAAACGCATTAGTTCAATCCGCAGGTTTCTCACTGAAGACAAAACCAAGACTCTTGTTACTTCCTATATCCTCTCACGGCTTGACTACTGCAGCTGTCTCCTCATAATTCTGTCATCCAACCTCTACAGAAAATTCAGAACTTTGCTGCAAGACTTGTTCTCTTGGCACCCCGTCACCGCCACTCAACACCTCTATTGGAAAAACTGCACTGGCTTCCCATTACAGAACGTATTAAGTATTAAGTCGCTTGTATGTGTTTCAGTGCTATAAATGGTTCTGGTCCTGCTTACCTCTCTAAATTGCTGCATGTCTACACTCCGTCTCGTCACTTCTGACACCCGCATACTGGAAATCCAACAATACAAACGCAAGACTCATGGCTTTCGCACCTTCTCTTGCTTTGAACCCCACATTTGGAATTCACTCCCACAAGACCTTAGACACTGCTCAACCCTGTCATCTTTTAAAGCCAAACTGAAAACCTTCCTCTTTTCACAGTATTTCCATCCTAAGTAATATCAGTACCCAGTTTCTGCTACAGTCAGTGCGCGCGCGCGCGCGTGTGTGTGTGTGTGTGTGTGTGTGTGTGTGTGTGTGTGTGTGTGTGTGTGTGTGTGTGTGTGTGTGTGTGTGTGTGTGTTTAGTGCGTTTTTTTTTTTAATTTATACTTTATGTAAATTATTTTGGTAGGCTATGCTCTACATGTGTATAGAATATCATATTTAGGTTAATATGTATCATGTGAGCGCTCAGGGCGTTGATGAGCGCATGATAAATGTACATTATTATTATTACAGTGGATGAGACCTGTAGCTGCCGTTTACTAATAATGCTCGGCGATGGACCGAGGTGCAAAGTGTTGGATGACAATTCTTTCTCAGCGTATTGATTCGATTCTACTACAGGAAATATTTTAGACACCATAATAATAATAATGAAAAGAAAAGAAAAAACTAACGACCGGTGGCACGCCAGAAACATACACTAGCGCAAACAGGTAGTACTTAGTAGAATATTTAAACATATGGTTCCGGTAGACTAGTTTTTTGTTTTTGTTTTTGTTTTTGAGAGTCAGAGAGAGAATGACAGTGCAACAAGTCAATTTTTAGGACTTGTGACCAGAGCTGAAATGTGGACTGAAAAGTGCCAGAATAATCATCAACATGATTGTGGGCATTCAAGGAAAGAAGAAGAAGAAGAAGAAGACTACTCCTATCAATCAGAAAAGAAGTATCAGGAACCTTTTTTTATTTTTTTTACTTGTCCAGTAACAGCTTTCCTATCCGGCAGACGTCTAACCTTGTGCACCGCTCTCTCCACCTCTCCACCTGGTCACCCAGGTTTACGAGCCACGACCTGTATCTACGTTGTCGGTCTCTTGCCAGTCGAGCTAAACGTTCTTTTTATTTTGGTCCTCCGAAGATAAATGGTAGTAACTCCAAATTATCTCTGCTTTGACTGCGTAATTTTGAGAAGAAGAAAAAAGAGAAAAAGAAGAAGAAAAGAACTATGAAGATATTAACACCGCTGTTTCATTCTCAGTTCTTCGTTGGTTTCTGTCAGCGGGCTGTTTGCTCCTTATAATAGCACATGAAAGAATGTATTTATTATCTATTAACACAAAAGAAGGCGGCACACAAAACAAAACACATGTCCCGTCCCGTGTTCTTTTGTTGTATACATATTCCTAGTCATTCTGTTAAGTTTTGTCATTCTTGCCATCAGTAACTACTTCTAGAGCCATTGTTTCCTTCGACTCTTCCTTCACCTTTCTATACTCCTGCGTCAAATTATTGATATCGTAATGACGTGAAAATTATTTTGCCATCATTTCACTGAGCCCAAACACATAGGGTGGCATGGGGGAGATTCGTCCACTCACTTGGTTGGGGGAACGTCGGCCACCCAAACACCTTGTGAACTGTACTCAATACTACGCCTACAATTGAACTTTTCCAAACTGTATCATCAGCTTCATAATGGATCAGTCCACAAACAAAACAACAAACGAGTGATTGTTACAAGTAGCGTATGGGAAACCCTGTTTTACTTTGGGAGCCTTGCTATTCGCTTGGCAAAAAACACACCAAAACACACACACACACACACACACACACACACACACACACACACACACACACACACACACACACACACACACACACACACACACACACAAAATAATAAAGAATACACCAGTTGTTGGTCACTCATTTCTCAGAGCCAGTGTGACAGAATCGTGTCTCGAAGCGTGCATGGGAATCAAATGTACCTGTTTGGATGAAAGTCCCCCAGGCCACCCTAAACTGTTCGAACGAATGCTAGACGTCATTTTATTGTTCGTCTTGGCAATTTCAGACACTATCAATTTATTTCCTCTTTTTTTCTTTTTTTTTCTTTTCTTTTGTTGTTGTTGTTGTTGTTGTTGTTGTTGTGCTGTTCCCTATGAAAACGTTAGGAAAATGAAACTGCTTCACACAGATAAAAATAAAATAAACATTGACAAAAATTATGTATGCATGACATGTACACAAAACTGAGAAATTCCGGTATCCTATCAATGATGTCATACTGAAACGCGGGAAAGAGCTCGTGAAAACAGAGTTAGTAAGTCCGTCTGGGAAAGTCCTCTTCTAAAATCGTTATAAAATCAAAGGCACGTTCAATCACAAAACTTTTAACGCTGATCATATTCGTTTAACCTCTTCTAAGCACTCGAGAAGTTTAGTTGCCGAAGGAGAGTCCTTTAACCAAGAGAAATGCAACTTCCGGTTACGGCTTGTTACGTCACTTGTGTATCAACTGAAACATGGCGAGCGAAGACGATCACCTGCACTTATCTTGCAAGAGCAGTGACTTTGAAGAAGATAAAACACTACCAGAAAATGCTAGTAAACAATATGGCCTACAGCCGTACCAGTTTGAACCATGTAAAGTAGAAAACGAATCTATGAAGATAGCAGTGATCAGGAAGAGACGCCGATGGACCTTGAGTATGGCAGTCGCTTGCATTGTATCCAGTGGTGAGCATTTTTGTTTGCTGTTTTCTACCTTTTCTGTTTTCTTTTTCTTTTTTCCACTCAGGGTAAAAAATATCTTGGGACATTTTAATCGCCGCTTTGTGCCACAAATATCCCAAATCACTCAAACAGGGTCATATCTAGCGAATGAAAGCAGCATTTGGAAATGGGAGAGTACACGATCGATTTCTTTTGCCGATATCAGCACTTGGGCTCAGAAACTAGATCCAGATCTGTCTGAAAGGAGCATACGCACAATAAAGGACAAAAATATGGAACAGAACTCGCTTTTTGTTGAAATTGTTGGGTTTATGCGCTTCGTATGACCCTGTTGGGTGATTCTGATGACATTCGTGACCTACAATGGCGTATTAAGTCTCCTAGGAATTTCCGACCGCCTTCTTGGATATTACCTACTCAGTCTTTACCATCATCATATATTTGCTCTCAGCATGATCACATCTGCATGCCAACATGAACTGAGGCTGTTGCTTTTCGTGTGTGTGTGTGTGTGTGTGTGTGTGTGTGTGTGTGTGTGTGTGTGTGTGTGTGTGTGTGTGTGTGTGTGTGCGTGCGGGGCAAGGGGAGGGGAGTATATACTGTCACTTGTAACATTGTCCTTGGCTAAATCCTGCATTTGTATGGGTAAACACACATTCGGGTTATATACATTCAACAAATCATGAGGAAGCAAGATATAAGTTCCACGAATTCTGCATTTCTTATTTCTTTGAAATATTTATAGTAGCAAAGCTTGATTTATTCAAGATTTGCATGATTCATTTCATATTTCACTGATTCATTTACTTTCACATGTGATGTTTACATGAGCTAGATATATGAGCAACCCACACGCTCTGATTAATTAGCAGTCTTGATGTAGCACATTTGGTCACAGTCATTTGGGTGCCCACATGATAACCGACTTCAGTTTTCTGGTTCAGTCTGTTGATTCTGAAGCTCCACTGGAATGGAGAGAAGCAGGATCTGGCATGAAGGTGATCTAATGAAGGATTCTGGATTTGTGATAATGTGTAGCTGGAGAAGAAGGCTATTCAGCCTAATTCCTAAAGCTGGATAGTTGCCGCAGAGTTCTCTGTGATGCACCATGGAAGCTGTACTTTCCCCAAGATCTTCGCAGATATCTTTAAAGTTCAAGTATGCAACACAGTGAATAACTGGTGGACGCTCTCTGTCAGACTGAAAAATAGAGTCAAACTGGCGTGTAAACATTATTTATAAGTAATATAATAATTTTACCTTGGCCTTTATCTGAAAGCCATACAAGCACTGATACTATTACACAAAGACATTTCATTTTCATGAGTTAAAAAAAGAAAAAAGAAAAAAAGATAAACGACTATTAAACTACTACCACTATGTTGTTGTTTGTTTATCTGGGGGGAGGGTGGGGATGGGGGTGTGGGGGTAGTGCTAGTAGGACAGAGGAGGAGGCAGAAGATGAATTTGTATATATCTGTTAGTAATATTAATGTTACTATCCAGTTTCCATAAACATTTAAAAACTAATTAATTAAAGGACAGAATAAGAAATGTGGTAAACAAAGTAAATTTGTAGTGCAACACTTACATAATAGTTGCAGGCTCTGGTCAGGTTGATTCTGGTGTTTCAGTTGACTCTGAGTCAGAGGGCATAGTCAACTTGCAGCAATCTGTGTGCTGTGAGGTATGCTTCGGCCTGCATAAGATGATCCATTTGTTTGTCGCTATTAATCATATTGCTATATTCATAAAATTACTATTGTGATAATAAATTATTAATCTACAGTTCACTCTATCACTATTATTAGGCTCATATAATCTCCTCTCCTTTCTTTCTCATGTAAATTCTCATCCGATAGTAATTTAAATTCATAATTTTTCTGAGCTTTTATTTGCTACGTACTGTACTAATACATTAGTTTTATAACTCATATAAGTTATAACACCAATGTAGTAATGCTAATAGTTTATATTACATATGGTATTTACTACGGGCGATGAGGCCTTTACTTATCAACAGCTGGACATGAGATCTTGTGTGTACACAAAGAGATATACAAACCACAAACCAACATACAAAGTACAAACAAAACAACATGATTGCTGTGGTTAGTCGTTGGGACAACAGTCGGGCCTCATGACTTTTGTACACCCCTCTCCACTAAATTCTGCATTATGCGTTGTTATTATGTTTGGTTTCGTCTGCTTATGCAGATTTCTCTGGCAGATTATTCTGCATACTTATTTGAGATTACTTCCACTTACATTAGATCTATATTAGTATCCATAGATCTATTTCAAGATGATTTCTAAATTTCAAGTCGTTAATCTCTAACAGTTTACCACCTGTCAATTTGAACAAATTCATTAAATAATGTATTTTTAACAGTACACTCACACTGCTAACATGCATATGAACACGCTGTAGTGTTTTGGTTCTTTACACTACCCTCCTGATGTTAAACAAACAAACAAAAACAAAAACGGACATACCGCTTCACGCTGACACACAACACAGAACTGTTTTAAGGAGACGGTCGGAAATTCCTGGGAAATTTTAAACGCCATTTTGTGCAATAAATATAGTCAGAATCACTCAAACATGGTCATGTCTAGCGAATAAAGCCAGTATTTGCAACAAAAGGTGACATTGATTCCGTTTGTAAACGCGATAGTTTTGCCGACATTAGCACTCAGGAAGTGCACAGTTACTCAGAATCTAGATCTAGAACAAATGCATATTTTGGGGTGTTTTTTCGCTTCGTATGACCCACTTTGGATGATTCTTCTTATTTGTAACCTAAAATGGCGTCAATATGTCTCAGGAATTTCCGACCGCCTCCTTGGATATTACCCTTTGAAATTATTAATTAGCAGTCAATACCTCAAAACTTACCTTATTTGAAGCAGTCTTCGGTGGACTGTCTCGAGATCTTGATTGTTGACTGTTGTCCGATTCGAGTGAAGGAATGGAGCAACCGGCTTCGCTATTCCTTGTTCTTGCTGCTTTTGGTAATAAGCCACGAAGTACTACTGATCAGCAGTGGCTATACCGATTTTTTTATTTTTTTACATTTCTTCTTTATAATGGATGATGTTCGGAAAAAAGCAAGGGAACATACCACCGCAGTTGTCTCGAGTTATCTCGCCTGAATCACGGACAAACTTTGATCGAGCTGGTGCGCTATTTTTTAAATTTTATTTTTGTCACTTGGTTTTAATTTTCGTCGCAGAAAAATGGTTGTGAAACGTTGTTCTTGGGGGAAATCAACGCGGACAGCCGGTATCCTGACTGATATCCCGGTGTGAAGTTTATACCTTTTGCCAAACCAAAGAGACAGCTGGAAAAATGCTTGCGGTGGATAAAAGCTTGCGGTAGGCCCCACAATCAGTTGAACGTTGAGAAGATTCATGACTGGACATACATCTGTTCTCGGGTGAGTGGTAGTAGTACTTTTTGTTTAAAAGTTGAACAGCCCTGACTTGAATGGTTGTGTTGTATGTCAGTTTACTGTGTAAATATTATGTGTTTTGTAATGGTATGGCCGTATGCTTTTTTCTTTTTTTCTTCTTTTTTTTTCTTCTTCTCCAGCCTGCCCTGAGATAATCAATAAAATCATTGTTTGTTGGACTAAAAGCTATCAGTTAATCAATAATTTGTTTGCTACACAACTCAAAGGATATGTGCTCACGTGACTGACAGTGATATTGGCTCAATGGCAGTTTAAGAAAAGATGCACACCTTCTAAGTTCATTTTGTCACCTACCATCAGTTACAGGATCATACAAACTATTGTGTCATTTACAAGGCATGTTTGTGTTGTCTTTGTCTTGTACATGGTATATGGCCGTGTAGTGTGTGTGCACTGTGTACTTGTGAAGTGTTTAATTATTAATATGGCAGTGTAGAGTTGAAGTAGTGATGGCATGTTTGATCCAGAATACAGAACTTATATACTATAGATCTAGATCTAGATTTATTCTGCATTCAGTTTTCTTTACACTTGCTCGCATGCACACACCACCAAAAAAACACAAAAAACACACACACACACAAAACAAAACAAAAACTATTTCCAGAAACTCTGCATGCTGTAATTAAAATAGAAAAGGTGCCCTGTGGTTTGAAATAAAGAATATAGCTCAAGGGAAGTAATATGGAGACAAAGGACACACAGCTTTGCTTTAACTTTATAACCCATTCCTAATCCTACACGTCCAATTCACCCATGACGCATTAAGTTAACCTGTTTTTTCTCGAAACGGCCGTAGCTATTACAAACTGACTTATACTTCAGGCACGGGTTAAATCACAAGGCTTTAAAAAAAAAAAATTATCAGTAATAAAAAGCCACATTTCAAAAAATAATATGAAACAAGAATAGCTGCTAGCGTTCTAAAACAAGATCCAAACACATAAACGGTTCTAAAGAACCCTTATTTTTTATGACACAGACGTACAGTCTGCACATTTTCGGAGTATTCCATTTGTCAAGCTACAAAACGACACTTAAACAACAGTTAAACGGTATAAAATGATGAGAAATGAGATGAGAATCGAAATAACATATCTTTTTGGTTGGGCTGTTGTTTTCTTGTCCAGGGATAATGAAGGTATCATAAGAGTCAGGCTTTTCGTGCAGAAAGGTTTCAGTTCATCAGAACAATAATACAGATCAGCCTTTCCCTGAAGCCTTGGGGGGTGGGGGGTGGGGGGGATAGCTCAGTGGGCAGAGTGGTCTGACTGAAAACCAGGCGCAATACTGACGCGGGTTCGAGTCCCCGGTGCGGCAAAGGATTTATTTTCTGTTTTTTTCTCCCAGAGTCAGCTTCCAATGTAGACACTCACACGGTGTCCATACAGCCCCCATGTGCAACCGCATGCATCAACACCTGTACGCACGTTAAAAATCCCAGACACTGGCAGCGATACCATCGTTTGGACACTAGAAAATACTTCACATACCGATAGGAGCTCTCGAGCGACCCGAAGTTCCGCAAAGGTACAATGAAGTACTATAAACAATATTATTTTTTTTAAAGGAAAAAAAGGCGGGGGGGGGGGGGGGGGGGGGGGGGAGATTTGGGTTTTATTAGAGACAGAATGTGATCATTATAAACACCTCCGCAGTAAGTATTTGGTATAGTCCGCGTAGTACAAGGACAATTCTGTTTTTGTAAGAGCATTCAGAGGTTTTCAAACCATAGAAGTGTTGTCAGTTTCATTGGACGCAAATGTTTCCAAATCTGTTTTCCTGGCCTGCTTTACGAAATACCTCTGCCATATGAAAGGAAGAACGGAGCGATCTGGAAGGTGTGTAACGAGGACGGCCGACAGGAGAGGTAAGCAGGTAGTGTGCCATCAAAGCGCCACAATAAAAGACTTGCCGGTTTCAAGAAAATGCCTTCTGCAACAGGAAGCCGTTGTGGTTTCTTCAGGAGAGGTGTGGCATGGTCATAGCATTTTGTTGTGGCATGTCAATCCGGCACCATGGGTCTGCATTCTGCTGTCTGATGATGTATTGAATTGATCCTTTGTAATTACCTTTAGTGACCGCAATAACAACTCTTCCTGGCCGAGCGGGTGCTCACTGAGATGAATCGTTTACTGACTCATTACATCTGGTTGCAGAGCACGACACAGTCTTCCATGGTGAGGACTTTGTCATTGAGCCACGCTTTGATAAGTTCCATAGCCGTGGACCTGCTGACAGGTAATGGTGTCTTCAGCGCTGTGCTACTTTGCTCTGTACGCAGTTGTATTTCCAGACGCTTCAGCAAGTTCGCCTCATGTGCTTGCCGGCGTTTCTCCATCAGCACGTTGAAGGTGTAGAGGAAGGGGTTCAGCGCGGAGTTGAAGGGCATCAAGAAGATGACCACAGCGACGTTGACCTCGCCATAAATTGGAGTTCCTGTGGAGGCTAGTATACCCAGCAATCCGATAGGGAACCAACACAGGAAGTCCGAAAGAACGACGGTGGTCATGCGGCGTGCGATGGTGGCGTCTCTGGACCCTGTTTTCGTTGAAGAGGATATGGAGTTGGAGCACACAGACCAATAGATGAACGACTGGCCCACAGCGATCAGCAGGAACAGCACAAAGTTCAGAATGATCATTACGTTGAATATATAGTGGTAACCTTGGAAACGCTCACTGGTAGCGAACGGCAGTGGGACGCAAATGCCCGTCTGACTGTAGAACACCCAGTGGGATTTCATAGGTAAGAGAGGAACTGTTGCCAAGGCAATTCCAACTACCCACACTACTGTACATGCTGCCAGGGCGGAGCTGCGACCGAAGTGAAGTCTGCTTAAGGGAAAGCGCAGGGCGAGGAAGCGATCCAGAGTGATGAGGCAGATGATGAAGGCCGACACCTCACTGGACATCAGAGACAGAAAGCCAGCGATCTTACAGACCGCACTTTCCTCCCACTGATCGTCATACCGGATGTATTGCCCACTGTAGATCTGATCAGTCACCACTACAATGGCCAGGTAGACCCCCATGATTAAGTCGGCCACAGAGAGATTGGTGACAAACATATTGAAGTTTTCCAAACCTGCGTCTTTATTGAAGAGGTAGAGTCTAGCCACAAAGCTGCCCACGTTGCCCACAACTGACAGCGAAGCGACGATCCACATGAACACACGGTACACGTTGGACTTGAGAAGGTTTTCACACGACGACAACAGGTCTTGCTCCGCATAACATTTGCTCACGTCGAAGTCTTCAGGTAGCATTCCTTCACAACACAACGTGTAGTTGTGAGAATGCACCACTTTCAGAAAAAATAGATTTCTCAACAAATCACTAGGGAAGTCTTTCAACAGGGAACCTCTCACGTCCAAGTTCTCCAACAGCGGCGTGGATCGGAAGCCTTCGTCGGTTATTGTCGTCAGCGTGCTCCACGACATGTTGAGTTTCTTGAGGTTCGGGCAGCCGGCCAGTGCACTACCGTTGTAGACACTGAGACAGGTACCCGATAAGTTGAAAGTCTCAAGTACCATCACACCTGGTTCCGGCGACTCCGTGTGTTTTATCGATAGCAAGGGGTTACCGGCCAACACAAGAACTCGAAGATTATTCAAGGAGTGGAAATGTTGCATATCGATGTGCTTTATTCCATTTCCACTTAGATCCAAATGCCTCAGATTAGGAAGCATCAAGATCGGCTGTGTTTTAATCAGGCAGTCCGATAGACGAAGATGTATCAGAAGTAGGTTGTTAGACAAGTCACTGGGTGTCATGCCAGAACCACTGGCGTCCAGATAGCGAAGATCAGGGTAGGAATTGGCTGAGAAGTTAGCAGTACAGACAAAGGCCAGACCCTGGCATTGGCACATGTCAGGACAGGTCAGCTTTTCACACATTAACTCGTCATCATACTGAGGACACTGGAAAACGCCGTCACACACGTGGTCAGGATGCAGACACACTTTGGACCCTCGACAGCGGTAGAAACCGGAACACGTGTAGCTCTCACACGATGCCTCATCCTCACGGTTCGGACAGTCATCCACACCATTGCAACGTAGATAGATGGGCAGGCAGAATCCTTGTGAGCACTGAAAGTGGGTCAAAGAACATTCATATGTGTTATTCGCGATTATGTAAGGCACCCCGTAGTTAGTGAGATGGAGTATTCCTGGTGGCGGATCGGAGAAACATCCGATAATCCTTGGTCTACAGCCTTCATCCGAATTGTCGTAACAGTCCGATTTACCGTCACATAATTTGCCAAAGGGAATGCATTGACCGTTTTTGCATCGATCCCAAGAAGTCGGACAAGGAGAATAGTGACAAAAGTCCTCGTCCGTATTGTCCGTGCAGTGTTGAATATGATCACACACCAGAGTGTAGTGCAGGGATCTACGACTACGCTCACACACAAACATGGGTATTGTGACGTTTTTCGAGTGACATGACGTCACGGATTCTTTCGCCCCGCACTGCCCCTGAGCGTCACAAGACAGGAAGTCTCGTGTCACGTGACCGGAAGGACATTGAACCATACCTTTGCCGCAATTTATTTGATCAAGATCAATCCTAACAGTGTCATCAAGATCAGTTGATACGCTGGTCAACAAGTGAAATTCTGTCTTTTTTACTGAACGTGTATTCGGTTTGCTGAACTCGCAGAGTATATCTGCTTGGAATGTTTCAGTACATTTGAGTGAGCGAATCATTTTCTGGCCTGCATCGTAAAACGCACAAGCAGGAGGTCTGCGACAGGGGTAGAGAAACGCCGTTCTGCCATCGACCCACCGCCACATGTATTTATATATCGCATCCACGGTCAGACGCTGAAACAGCTGTGCCCCGATAAAAACCGTGGGTGAAGTCGTCACAGGATCCATGACTTCAATGAATAGATTGAATTCATCCGATGACGCCAGAGTAACCATGCTGTGGTTGCTCTCGGTGCATTTAGAGTTGGCCTCATGCCACGTGGTAGATGCGTTACTATTAATAAACCTGTAACATTTTGTTCCCGCGTCTAGTGCTCCGTCTCCACAGCCGTTGCTATAGTTGCCGCAGTCTTTCTCGTCTTCGTTCCCTTGACACTCTCTTATCATATTGCAGCTGAGCAGCGGCTTGAAGATGTGGAAATGGGGAACGGAGCAGTCGAACAGATTGTCCGACAGCTGCCGGGGCTCTTGGGACCTGCGAAAGATGGCGTACATCATCTTGAACCTAATCATTGGATCCCTGTTCTCTGCATGAAGGAAGAGACGTAGAGAGGAACGATACACCCGTGATGGTATATTTTGCCTTCCACACTTTCTCCACACGTGGGAGAATGTTGGTACGTTCAACTCCAAATAATCAACGCACCAGCCAGTCTTACTACGCAAAGCAAACTGAACGAAGCTAATCAACAGGGACTCGTGGTCAGAAACCTTCAGCTGAAAATGTGCATTGTAACTGTTCGAGTTGGAGCGATAGAACCAAGGCAGGGTCACCAATCCGACTGTGTCCGTCATCAGCAGCACAGGCAAGCTGCTCACATTTTGCGCAAGAAAATGAAACGTTATGG
>OY757558.1:4916821-4944321 GCA_963584105.1 Alviniconcha strummeri | reverse complement strand
GGGGGAGAGTGTAGTGGGGTACGCGTAGCACCTGCTGATGCTGACCACCAAGCTGAACGCAGCGCAAGCGGACGATGTCAACCCCGCTATGTTCTGCTACCGTTTTACCGAGGGGCTGCACCCCCCATCCCTCCGTCGCGACATTCGTCGCTACGCCAGGGAACATGATGATGTCACCTTCCATCAAGCACGGCCTGAGGCTCAGCGCAGGATGCTGCAGCCTGGCCACTTCCCTCGAGCCTTTTTCAACCCCATCCGTCCCCAGTCACAGTTCTACGCTCCGCGGCACAGCGCTGGACCGCGCTTTCCATCTCACCAGGGAAACTAGAGGTCCTCGTTGTCAGGAGCCAGACAACGGGGGGCATGAATCCTGTGGGCATGAGTGGACGATGCCCCACAGTGGACATTGTGATAAACAGTAGGAAGGTAAGGGGCCTGGCTGATACAGGGAGTGAAGTTACGGCTGTGACTGAGAGGTGGGTGGCGGAAAAACTGCATAACTCTGACCTCCTTCCCATGACTCAAGTGACCTTGAAGGCAGTAAACGGGCTGGAGATTCCGTATAGTGGGGTAGTTATAGTAGATTTAGAACTTTTAGGACAGAAGTGTGAGGGTGTACCAGTGTTAGTTGTTAAGGATTCTAGTGACCCCTCCACCAGGAAGAAGAAGAGTGATGTGCTAGCACTGGTGGGGATGAATGTGTTAGGTAGGGTGAGTAGCTTGTTGAATAACTTAGATATTGTCCCCCCTGTCTTGCAGTCAGCTGTCCGTGAGATTCGTCTTGAACTCACTTGCGTCAGGGGTGTGGCTCGAGTAGCAGGCCAGACTCTCTTCCCAGTCCATTCCCTCGTCACCCTCCGCATCACAGGAGTGCAGCGGCCATCAAGACCCCTGTTGGCTTCACCCTTGGCCCCGAGGGCTACTCCTCATACCCACCCTTGTGAGTGGCGATGCGACACAGAGGTGTGTGCGCCTCGCTAACCTGTCGGCAGAGGACGCACGCCAGTGGCAATGTTACATGCAGTGGACGACATTGAAAGCGACGAGGGTGTGCAGATTACGACGACCTGCAACGAGATGACCGTCTCCATGGAACCCTCCATCGCAGAGTCTGCAGCCTCGGATGCTGTTCCCTGCCCTGCATTTGACGGCACTGACGACGAGCGGGCCCGGCTGCATACCTTGCTGAACCAGTATGCCCATGGTTTTACCCAGGATGACCTCGATCTTGGGTATACCGAGGCATCCTCACCAGCGATGATGCCCCAGTCGCTCAGCCCTACCGGAGCCTACCGCCAAACCAGCTCCAGGAGGTGAAGGAACACATCAAGGGACTCCTGGCCCAGAGAGTCATTGTGGAGAGCCACAGTCCCTACGCAGCTCCGGTTGTCCTGGTGAGGAAGAAGGACCGCAGTCTTCGGCTCTGTGTTGATTACAGGCGACTGAACTTGAAGACTGTTGGTGATGCCTACGCACTCCCCAGGATCCAGGAGTCCCTGGATGCACTGGTGGGGACTTAGTAATTCTCTACCTTGGACCTCGCCAGTGGGTACCACCAGATCTTCATGGATCCCCGGGACCAGCACAAGACAGCGTTCACGACACCTTTTGGCTTGTATGAATTCATAGGGATGCCGATGATCCTGGCGTCAGCCTCTGCCACCTTCCAGCGTCTGGTGCAGGCAACCATGTCAGACTTTGCCTTCCAGTTTCTACTTGTCTACCTCGACGACCTCCATGTCTATTCAAAGACGTTCGACAAACACATGTAGCACCTGGAACGACTCCTGCAGCGGGTGACAGGGACTGGTCTGAAACTGAAAGCCAGCAAGTGCCAGTTCCTGAGGCGTGAAGTCACCTATCTTGGCCACACGATCTCGGCTGATGGAGTGAGCTGCGAGTCTGGCAAGGTGGAGTGTGTGCAGAACTGGCCAACACCAACAACGACAACAGACCTGCGCAGCTTTCTTGGCTATGCCGGTTATTACCGCCGGTTCATCAACAGGTTTGCCAGGATTGCCGGGCCGCTCCATGACCTGGTGAGCGAAGGAGCCAAGCACTCCAAGAAGAAGGCAGGTGATGTATCCAGGCTTTGGGGTACCAAGCACCAAGGGGCCTTCGAATTCGTGAAGGGGGCTTTAACAACAGCTCCTGTACTTGGCTACGCTGACTACACCAAGCTCTTCATTTTGGAGACGGATGCCAGCCATGACGGGCTCAGCGCCATCCTGTCCAAGGAACAAGAGTCAAGAGTGCTTGCCTTTGCCAGCCGGCGCCTCCGGCCCAGTGAGAAAAACAGTTCACTTTACAGCAGCATGAAGCTGGAGGTTCTTGCCATGAAATGGGCAATAACGGACAAATTCCGGCATTACCTGTTGGGAGGGAAGTTCAAGGTCGTCACCGACAACAATCCACTGACCTACTTTCGCTCCGCGAAATTAGGCGCGTTGGAGCAAAATGGGCCTCACAGCTCGCACAGTTCGATTTTGACATCCAGTACAGACCTGGAAAGATCAACCCTGTTGATGCCCTTTCCCGCATGCCCCTTGAACCCTCTCCTGAACCCCTCCTGACAGTGGTGCCACCAGAGGTAGCCACTGTCAATGATCTCCAGTGCGAGCAGCCGGCTGTCGACCCCACCCCCACTGCTGGTGTCCTTGGCGACACTATGGCTCCTGTGCTGCTCCTGGACAAGGAGGAGGAACCTGATCAAACGGCTGTTCCCGAGGCTGCAACTGAGCTACTTCCCAGACTATGGCTAACTTGCAGCAGCTACAGCAACAGGATCCATTCCTTGGCCCAGGGCTCGCAGTTTTCATGTTCTAAATGTTTTGTTTGCTTGTGTATTTTCCAACACAGACACTGTTTCCTGGTTGGTGTAAAAATATAAGTTATGTTATAGCAACCTCTGACTTGTGACTTTTCATTCATGCGTCCAACCTGCTTCCCTCACTCCCGACCCCGATCCCCCACACGATTTTTACAATTTACGAAAATGGCTCGTATTTTCTCAGAGCAAGCTATTAACGTGGTTATGAACATAGTCACCGTTACAGTACGGAGCAAGCGATGAACATGGTTATGGACATAGTCACCGTTACAGCAGGGACTCGGAGCAAGCAATGAACATGGACATCAGTCACTGTTACAGCACCGAGCAAGCGATGAACATGGTTAAGGATATCAGTCACCATTACAGTACGGAGCAACCAATAAGCATCCCAGTAAACATGCTGGATCCGATTCGCATCCGATCCGGACTGGCTGGGAAGCACTGGCCAGAAGCGGGCCAGATGATTCTTGCACATCGGCTTTGCTTCCGGACCGGATCCATTTGGACAAAACGTGACACAATCCGCCAGAACTAAATCAGATCCGGGCTGGTTTTGCACAATATTGCCCGGGACGTCTGTGGAAGAACGGTAGCGGGCCGGTTGCGTTCTGTCAGAAACCGGGCCCAACGATTCCTGCATACCAGCCTGCTTCCAGACCAGATGTGTTTGGTCAAACCCTGACTATGCAGGCCGTCCAGCTCGGATACGGGTCGGTTCTGCACAATATGACCCAAAAAAACGGAAAAACGGAGCTGAAACGGATGCGGGAAGTCGGATCTGGCAGAATTTATACGACCAGGGCCGAATCTGGCTGCACTCTGGCCGTAATGGCCATAAATGGCCGTAACCAAAACGCTTCCGGATCGGATCCGGCATGTTAAGCAATAAGCACTGGATGGACATGCTGCTAACTGTGACAGTGCAAAAGGTTTGCTCTACTTTTGGACAGTGACGTTCTCGATGACAGTGACAGTGATGTTCTCGATGACAGTGACAATGACGTTCTTGATGACAGTGAAAGTGACTTTCTCGGTGACAGTGACGTTCTAGATGACAGTGAAAGTGACTTTTACGATGATGGTGACAGTGACATTCTGGATGACAGTGAAAGTGACTTTTACGATGATGGTGACAGTGACAGTGACGTTCTGGATGACAGTGAAAGTGACGTTTTCGATGAAAGTGACAGTGACGTTTTCCATGACAATGAAAGTGACTTTCTTGATGACGATGATTGTGACAGTGACCTTCTCGATGACAGTGACAGACTTGCTCGATGACAGCGACAATGAATGTGACCTTCTCGATGATAGTGACAATGACGTTCTCGATGGCAGCAAAAGTTACTTTTTCGATGACAGTGACAGTCACTTTTTCCATGACAGTAAAAGGGATTTTCTCGATGACAGTGACAGTGACATTCTCGATGACAGTGACAGTGACGCTGACAGCGATATTTTGCCGGATGAATCTTATACGAAACATGTACATTCCTTATACGAAGCATCCACATTCCATCAACTGTATTATCTCAAACCCGTTCAATTCAACCGTATTTAAACCGTAACATTCAACATTGTCTTTAAACTGATGTATGGATGAATACCATTGGAAGAGTGGTTAGAGGATGAGGATGCAGCAGTTTAAAGTAGGTAGGTATATAGTGATCTGCAGAACAGCCCTTCAGCACATCATTCCTTTGTTCCAGTTTCTCCAATGGCTGCCAATCCTACAAAGAATTCAATGCAAGATAAACACTCTTTACTGTAAATGTATTACGCGCACTGCTCCGTCTTATCTCTGTGACTGTCTTCAACTTTACACACCCTCCCGTACTCTCCGCTCTACTTCTGATACTCACAGCCTCCAGATTCCTCGAAACGGTCTTTCCACTGCTTTGTGTGTGTGTGTGTGTGTGTGGCTTTCTCTGTCTGTCTGTCTGTCTGTCTGTCTGTCTGTCTGTCTGTCTGTCTGTCTGTCTCTCTCTCTCTCTCTCTCTCTCTCTCTCTCTCTCTCTCTCTCTCTCTCTCTCTCTCTCTCTCGCTGTGTCTCTCTCTGTCTCTGTCTGTCTGCGTGCCTCTCTTCTGCCCTCCCACTCTCTCTGTCGCTCACTCTCTCTGTCGCTGTCCTTCTGTCTGTATGTCTGTCTCTCCCCCTCTCTCTCCCTGCGGATTGCTGTCACTGGGTACATTCATACTCTACGAGCAAGACCCGGCAATGGGACATGCAACTGACGTAATGAGTCGAGTGTCGACCGATCGATATACAGCGTGCGGTGGGGTGAGGAGGGGAGGGGGTTGGTGTAGGTTAGGCTGACTGGTGTAGGTTAGGATTACTGATGTAAGTTAGTGCTGCTGGCAGTTGGCTGTGCTTTTTTCTACCTGTCCCTCCGGCGAACTGTGCATGCTTTCTTGACTTTCAGACATTTGTTATTTTATATTTTTTTTATTTAATGTTGTCGCTGATGGTGGTGTCATTTTTGTCATGTTCTTTTATCTGAAAGAAGAATGATTGCTTGCGTTCTAAAACAATACCCAAACACACAAAACATTCAAAAGATCATTGTTTATTAAAACAAAACACAGCGTGCGAATTGTCGGGGTAATCCCCTTTAGCAAGCTACAAAACAACACTTGAACGGTGATAACGGTGAAAAATTAGATGGAGAGCTAAAACACTTATCTGCGTTTGGCTGACCTATGTTGTTTTCGTGTCTGGTGCTCGGACAAACAGATAAGAGTCTTAGCTCTCCATTTCATTTTTCATTGTTTTCACCGTTTAAGTGTTATTTAAGCTTTTTTTTTTTTTTTTTTTTTTTTGGGGGGGGGGGGGGGGGGGGGTTGACTTGATCAAGGGAATTACCATAAAAAATTCCCATGTTGTGTTTTGCCCTTATAAATAGCATTCTTTTGAACCTTTGTTTCTGTTTTGATCTTGTTCATTTAATTTGTTCACTTTTTCTTTTAAATAGAGCTAGAGGCAAAAAAATTCAGAGTTTTGTTGTTGTTTTTGTTGTTGTAGTTTTTTTGTTTTTTTGTTTTGTTTGTTTGTTTTTCTAGTGAAAACCGTTTTTACTGTTGTGTGTCAAATAACAACAGACACACACAAAATAACCGTTCCATTGTTTGTCCAAACCTATGTGGCAGCGTAATAAACACCGAAGCCGAAGCCGAAGTCATTATAATAAAGGTATTAAAGGTATTAATAATAATGATAATAAAAACGCAAGAATAATAACCATCAAAACAAAAACTAAAAACACATGATTATAAAAACAGTGATAATAACAAAATGAGGATGTACCTTTCGCGGATTGTATGTACCTTGTATTTACTCACATTGCAGGTAAGAGCTTCGTAGGAGGTTTCAGGTATTTGTTATTGTGTTGTGACGTATATCGAGCGCTTGTTAACTCCCTTTGCCTGTTGACTGAAAGCAAGCAGCTGAGGCGTCATTCCGTTTCAGATTATGACAATAATGACAGCTCTTATATAGCGCTGTAGCTCTGAGAAAAATTGCACGATCTGAGGACACTGTTGATAATCCCATAAAAAAGATCATTTTTGTCCGGACATGGACTCTATATGTCACAGTGTAATCGGAGATTCCCATAGGGTAAACCGGTGTGCCGATTTGTCTTGAAGAATACCCTGGGGAAACAGGGATCCTGATGTCTCCTTGAGCGATCCGAGATCGTAACCTCACCCCAACCCCCGCCCCTTCACACACACATGCACACGCACGTACACACACACACACACACACACACACACACACACACACACACACACACACACACACACACACCTGCATGCACATGGGCACATGGGCACACACACACACACACACACACACACACACACACACACACACACATACACACACACACACACACACACACACCTGCATACACATGAGCACACACACAAACCGCACACACACACACACACACACACACACACACACACACACACACACACACACACACACACACACGTACACGTACACACACACACACACACACACACACACAGACACACACACACACACGTGCACTGATATCTCTGTATAGAGATGGAAACGTTTATTAATTAAACAAGACGCATTGAAATAGAAAACACATGTTGCAAGTAAAATAAGAAATATTTCTTCAATATCATTACAGATAAAAAGTGTTTTTACTTTCTGTTCACACACACACACACACACACACACACACACACACACACACACACACACACACACACACACACACACAAACACACACACACACACACACACACACACACACACACACACACACACACACACACACACACACACACCACGCAAAATTAGCTTTGCAGGAAGAGGTCTTTGGAATACATTTTATTCTACACATTTTACAGCCGAATATTCTCTATGGGCACTTTGTCTTGTTCGCAAACGAGCTGCGAGTGAGAGGCCTTTGAATGAGATGCCAAGTCTGGTACGGTGACAGTCTCTTGAATGAGATGGCTGGCAACCTGAAGATATAATAGAACAGCTCTAGAGAAATGTACTCAACTATACAACGACACACAGAGAACAATTAAACACAAGCGCTTTCGACAGCGAGTCTTCGTCGGGTGTAAGAAGAGAGATAGAAAATAATAAAAGAAGAAGGAAGTAAAGGAGAAGATAGACAAGGAGTTGAAATAAAACAATGTTAAGAATGCATACGTTGATTTCTGTATACAACATGAAGATAGTTTGAAAGGGTGAGAGACTTTTGAATGAGATGCCAACTCTGGAAGAGTGAGATACCTTTGAATGATGGCAGTCAAGCTGAAAATAGTTGGGAAAAGTGAGATATTGCTGAATGAGATATGCCGTCCATCCTGTAGATAGTCTGGAAGCTTGTTTAATATTAATTCTCTCATCTGGTCTGGGTTTGATACATTCAGAAGCTCAGTCGGACTGACCGTTTTAATACTATTACTAACAAGGTCCTCTGCCCTGAACCGGTTTTGGACAATTCCTGCTGACGTTTATGGATGTCTGGCTGTGTCATTCGCTTGTTTTTGTGTTCAGCTCTTTGCGTGACTTCTCTTTGGTTACCACTGGGGGGGGGGGGGGGGCGAGCGCGCGCATTTAGAATAGTCTATACGGACAAGAATTTGCGGTTTATAAATATTTTATTTGTTAGTAGTAACACAAATTACGTACGCCCCCCAATCATCCCAAAAGCAGTTACAGAAATTTAAGCTGATTTTTGTCTTAGTAAATTCTCACTGAAGCATGTCTGTGTCCTTTCTTTGCGATATAGTGAGAACGATTAACCCCTTCACTGCTCCAGCCTGTAAAATTTCCGGGCTGAAAGATGTACGGACGCATCTGCAAACAGTATATTTTCCGGTCCTGTGGCGATGTGCCACGTGTTTTGATGAAAATCCTTTCACATATAATTATGACAGTGCAAAAAAGAAAACAAAAAACTCTTACAGGTTTCAGATTTCGTAGTTTTATTGGTCGTTTTTAAGTGACGTCATGGCAGTGAACGGGTTAAGCAAGTACTCCTCCTGTGCTTTCCGGCATTTCTCCATCAGCACGTTGAAGGTGTAGGGGAAGTGGTTCAGCGCGGAGTTAAAGGGCATCAAGAAGATGGCCACGGCGACGTTGAGCTCGTCAGGAATGGGAGTTCCTGTGGAGGCCAGCACACCCAGCAAGCCGATAAGGAACCAGCACAGGAAGTCCGACAGAACAATGATGGTCAGGCGGCGAGCGATGAACACAAATGAACGAAACCGGAAAGTTCTGGCAGTACATCAAGCGTGCAAAGCTATATTTTGACCTGTTCAAGGCTATGAAGAGAGAACCGTGTATAACTCTAGGTTCTCTGTATATGAGGACCTTCATTTCTTTGTCCAGTGTGTCCAACCGCGGGGTGGGAATGGCCGAGCTGTTTGTCAGGTCAGTTTAGCTCGGCTCAGGATAGTATCTTCGTGCTCGGTAAAAGCCATACATGCGCTCTGTCAGCTATGCCAGACGTTTCCATAACCCTTTTATTTTCCAGTCCTCCAATTGCTCGTGCTCTGTCTATGAGCACTGTGATGAAACGCGGGCAAGCTCTTGAACCTAGCTTTCAAGGTGATTATGTTTTGTTTATAACTGTAGCTGTTGCGCCAGAGTGAGGAGTTATTTAAAGAAAGGTCATGTAATAAGTTGTTGTCAAGATTACTTTGCACTATTGAGTGCTGCAGTGGATAAGTTGTTTGAGAGATGATGTCACTGGTTACTTAGTTACCTGGCCGGCAACAAGGTAGACATAGAGCATTTGTATTTTTGAAACCTGTATCAACAGGAAGATGTTAAATTCATTCTTTGTGGTGAATGACGATGGTTATGCATGAATGTAACTTTAAACGAGTATGTATGGGTGAGAGGTTAAATATGAGAAGCCAGATGGTAGCTCAACAAGTAAAGGGAAGCCTGGCTGAATAGACATGCATGAGGAGAAAAATCCACTGGAGCTGGGAAATAATAATTTCATGTCGGTTTGGATTATGCACGAGCGCCCTGGACGTTGTTCTCATTCAGATCAGGTATGACAAAATATGACAGACGTTGACGTCATTCACTCTGTACCATAGGTGTGATTCTGTCGACCAACGTCATAACCTTAGAGGAGAAACGAAAAACTGAGACTGCGTCGGAAGCCCAGCTGAAGCACTGAGAGTCCAAAACACCTTTTCCCCAAAGAATGGAGAAATGTCGCCTGAGAATGTTTCTGGCCATGGTAGTCTTGTCGCTGTTGACAGTAAAGGGAGAGCTCTCTACCTGGGAGCTGGAAGGACTCCAGAGAGAGTGATCAGCGGGCCTCAGCAGGAGTAGCCAGAGGGCGCACTGGGAGGCCGGGTTTCCACCGCTGTTTATGTTCGGCGAGCCTTCGCAAGGGGCGTATCGGAAGGCCGGGTTTCGCCGCAGTTCGTCTCTCAAGACGAGACGACTGGACAGTGAACTAAACTTGTGTATTTCATTGGAACTGGACTGTTGAGTAGACGTTTCATGTAGTTTCTACTTATCACCTGGCTTTTCCCAGCTTTGTACTGTAAGAGATTAATTTGTGAGCATGCGAGTGACTGGACCTTCAAACCTTCTGGTGAGCGACTTTTTATTTTTTATCAATGGAGGGTTGTAACTCATAACTGGTTTGATTTTGTCAATGTATGTGAGGTGAGTGAACACAATCTTTCTGACTGTTCTCTTCGAGTAGAGCATTTCTTGACAAGCACTATGGAATGTTTCCCTGGGTTGGGTGAGTTTAGTGCTAGCTAACTAGTTACCACTTCTCCAATTGCTTTAGCACAAGTCTGTGAACACAGAGGAAGGGCTTCGTGTAATGTCAGCCAACCGTTGACCAGTCGTTACACCCACAGTTACGGTATGAGCACAATGGAAAGTCTTAATGCGGTGTTAGTTAAGTACTTACCAGCGGAAAGAGGAAGCGCTCGACAATCTTCCTTGAAAGGAAGAGAAAGGGCAACCGGCAATCCAATCAACAGTTGAACTATTTCAAAGGTAACGTTAGGGAAAAATCTGAGAGACGGGTGGGAATTTCCAAGAGCGAAGATACCATCTTGAACTGAACTGTTTACGCATTTCCAGTTGCTCTAACACACTTGAATATGTGAGCCTAATGAGAAATCTTCCTGTGGTGTTAGTAAATTGTTTACCAGACTTTCCAGTTACATTACCACAATTAGGTCTGGGAACACAGTAGAAAGTCGTCATGTGGTGTTATCTAAAAGCTTACCAGTTTAGAGGTGCTCTACCAAATATTTAAGGATGTAAGCACATTGGGAAGTCTTGCTTCAGTTCTTGCCCAAAGAGGCACTTCATCTTCCTTTCAGCGATTTGGTAACAACACTTACCGAGTGAGTGCTCACTGAGGTGATGCCTTCACTGACCCACACGACAGAATGTCTTCCTTAGTGAGTACTTGCTCACCGTACCACGTTTTGATCAGTTCGATGGCCGTGGATTTGTTGACAGTTAGTGAAACCATCAGCACTGCGTCACCCTGCTCTGTACACAATTCAGTTTCCAGCTGCTTCAGTAAGTACATCTCCTGTGCCTTCAGGCGTTTCTCCATCAGCACGTTGAAGGTGTAGAGGAAGGGGTTCAGCGCGGAGTTGAAGGGCATCACGAAGATGGCCACAGCCACGTTGAGCTCGTCAGGGATGGGAGTTCCTGTGGAGGCCAGCACACCCAACAAGCCGATAGGGAACCAACACAGGAAGTCAGACAGAACTATGGTGGTCAGGCGGCGCGCGATGGTGGCGTCTCTGGACCCCGATTTCTTCGAAGAGGATATAGAGTTGGAGCGCACAGACCAGTAGATGATCGCCTGGCCCACAGCAATCAGCAGGAACAGCAGGAAGTTCAGAAAGATCATCACGCTGAAGGAGTAGTCGTAACCATGGAAACGTTTACTAGTCGTGAATGGCAGTGGGATACAAATGCCAGTCTGACTGTAGAATTCCCAATGTGATGTCACAGGTAAGAGAGGCACTGTTGCCAAGACAATCCCATCTATCCAGACAATTGTGCAAGCCGCCAGAGCGGAGCGGCGGCTGAAGTGAAGTCTGCTAAAGGGAAAGCGCAGAGCGAGAAAGCGATCCAGAGTGATGAGGCAGATGATGAAGGCCGACACCTCACTGGACATTAGAGACAGAAAGCCAGCGACCTTACAGACAATGCTTTCCTCCACTGGCCGTCGTGCCAGAAGTATTTCCCACGATAGATCTGATCGGCCACCCCTATAATGGCCAGGTATACCCCCATGAAGAAATCAGCCATCGAGAGATTGCCAACAATGATACTGAAGCTGCCCAGACCTGCGCCTTTGCTGCCGAGGTAGAGTCTGGCCACAAAGCTGCCCACGTTGCCCACAACGGACAGTGAAGCAAAGAGCCACAGAAACACACGGTACACGTTGGACTTTAGAAGGTCTTTACACGACGCCAGCAGGTCTTGCATCGCATATACATGGCAGTTATTCAAGTTGAGGTCCTCAGGAAGCATAGCTTCACAACACAACTTGTAGTTGTCAGTATGCACCACCTTCAGAAACACTAGACTTCTCAGCAGATCAGTAGGATAGTCCTTCAAATGGGAACCTCTCACGTCCAAGTTCTCCAGCAGCGGCGTGGACTGGAAGCCATCATCTGCTATTTTCGTTAGCTTGCTCCACGAAATGTTGAGTGTCTTGAGGTTCGGGCAGCCGGCCAGTGCACTACCGTTGAACACACTGAAACTGGTATCCGATAAAGAGATAGTCTCGAGTACCTTCATGCCTAGTTCCGGCGACTCCGTGTTTGTTATCGACAACAATGGGTTACGGGACAACACCAGAACTCGTAGATTATTCAAGGAGTGAAAATGTTGCATGCCGATGTGCTCTAGTCCATTTCCACTTAGTTCCAAACGCCTCAGATTAGGTAGCATCAAAATCGGCTGTGTGTCAATGCGGCAGTCCGACAGACGAAGATGTATCAGCAGGAGGTTGTTAGACAAGTCACTGGGTGTCATACCAGAACCACTGGCGTCCAGGTAGCGTAGATCAGGGTAGGAGCTGGCGGAGAATTTAACAGTGCAGACAAAGGCCAGACCCTGACAGTGACACATATCAGGACAGGCCGGTTTTTCACACAGCAACTCGTCATCGTACTGAGGACACTGGAACACGCCGTCACACACGTGGTCTGGACTCAGACATACACTGGACCCTCGACAGCGGTAGAAACCGGAACACGTGTAGCTCTCGCACGATGCCTCATCCTCACGGTCCGGACAATCATCAACACCATTGCAGCGGAGATAGATGGTCAGGCAGTGTCCTTGGGAGCACTGAAAGTGGGTCACAGGACATTCATCTGAATCCTTCATATGTCTGAGGATAGGCTGCCCTGTGCCATCCACGTCGAGTACTGTTGGCTGAGAGGTCAGCGGAAGAGGTTGGACTTTTTTTGAACACGTTTCATCCGAACCGTCATAACAGTCCGACGTTCCGTCACATTCTTGGTGAAGAGTAATACACTGACCGTTCTGGCATCGAAATGAAGAAGCCGAACATGGAGAAAACTGACAAAAGTCCTCATCTGAGTTGTCTGCGCAGTGTTGAATACGATCGCACACCAGAGTGTAGTGCAGAGTTTCATGGCTATATTCACACGCAAACATGGATACTGTGACGTTTTCCGAGTGACATGACGTCATCAATTCTTTCGCCCCGCACTGCCCTTGAATGTCACATGACAAATAGTCCATTGCCACGTGACCGGAAGGACACCGGACCACACTTACTTTCCAAACCGTGTGATTAATATCAATGGATATGCTGGTAACCAATTGAACTTGAGTTTTGTTTACTGAACGTACAGTCGGTTTACTGAATTCACAGAGTATGTCTACGTGTTTGTTCCAATAACAACCATCTGAAGATGTTGTATTTGTGAGGGGATCGTAAAAACCGCACTGGGGAGAATGAAAAGAGCTTTGGGAGAAAATCGTTTTTCTGCCATCGCGCCATTGCCACACGTGTTTGTACACCACATCCGCAATCACGAATTGTATTTTGTTCAACAGCTGAGCCCCGATGACAACAGCACGCGGATCCTTCACAGTTGCCATGATCTGCCTGAATCGTGCGACTTCATCCCGTGACGCCAGTGTGACCAGCCTCTCGTTACCTTCAGTGCAATTAGAAGAGGCCTCATTCCACGTCGTAAATCCTTCACGTCGAACAAACCGGTAACATTTTGTTCCCGCGTCTAGTGCTCCGTCTCCACAGTCAGTGCTGGCGTAACTGCAGCCTTTCTCGTCTTCGTTCCGTTGACATTCTCTTACCATATTACAGCCGAGCAGCGGCTTGAAGATGTGTAACCGGGGTACGGAGCAGTTGTACAGATTATCTGACAGCTCCTGGGGCTGGGGCTCTTGGGACCTGGGAAAAATGGCGTACACCATCTTGAACCCTGTGAACTCTTCCGTTCTGTCGGTATGGAAGAAGAGGTGTATTGAGGAACGATACACCCGTGGTGGTATAATTTGCGTTCCACATATTTTCCGCCTGTGGTTCAGTGCTGGATCATTGAACTGCAAGTAATCATAACAACGCCGATAGCTAGGTTCCAATGTAAAGTGAACGAATTTAATCAACACGGACTCGTTGTCCGAAACCTGCAGGTAAAAATCCCCATCATAGTTGTTTAAATAGACGCTGTGCAGTCCGTCGTAGCGGGGCGATGTCACATAGCCGACGGCGTCCGTCAGCCGTGTCACAGGCAAGGCCACGGTTCCAGGTCGAACGTGAAAATGGATCGTTATCTGTGTTCCAGGGCACAGGTGGCCTTCAACCCGGAAGACGAAAATGAACGGGTTCTTGGTAGCGAAATTCACACTGCTGCTTTTTAGCATTGAATCAGTGATGGCAAACGTTCTCCTTTCTAGCTCTAAATTAAGGACGAACTTTCTTTCTGGGGGATCGAATTGAACTTCGAATAGTAGAATACGATAAGGATGAGAGGTGTTCAGTACCAGCTGGTCAATCGTCACATCAGCAATATACATTGGTGGAAACTTGAATCGCCAGGAACAGAGGTTGTCCATCTGTGTACTGAACATTTCACCTTCTACGATTCTGACTGTGGCTGGTGCTGTGTCGATAATAGGAGGGATTCTCGCAGGACATTTAGTTGTGTTGATAACAAAATTCCCGGCATCCTTTCGACACAGCATATCCTCACATTTGTTTATTGACTCCACGGGCACTTTTGAACACGGAGTTATGGGAACTGTTACACTAGGGTTACTGGCCGTATCTCTTTGGGGGCGAACGGAACTGAGCGTGGTGGCAACAGTGTCAGTGTTTTCTGAAGTAGCTGTGACGATTTCAGGTCCAGGTGATGCCAAGAAAGCGATTAGAATCTGAATCACGAGGGCCATGCTGAAAAACCCCTTGTGGTCGGTTTGTCGTCCCAAGACCCGCCGTAACTTACGGTGTCTGTCGTCACACATGCACGCGCGCGCGCGCGCGCGCGCACACACACACACACACACACACACACCAAAAACAAATGATGACCACCACAAAAGATAAAACAAATAAGAACAACAAGCCATGGGACTCCAAAGAGCACCTGTTGCAGACAACCAGTTTGATCAAAACCATCAAACGAGTTGTCTCAAGACAATCTTAGAACACCGAAGTAGAGGAAAAAGGTGTGTGTGTGTGTGTGTGTGTGTGTGTGTGTGTGTGTGTGTGTGTGTGTGTGTGTGTGTATGTGTGTGTGTGTGTGTGTGTGTGTGTGTGTGTTTGTGTGTGTGTGTGTGTGTGTGTGTGTGTGTGTGTGTGTGTGTGTGTGTGTGGTATGTGTGTCACGTCCACCTGGGTTAGGTGACTAGACTGACGGTGACTTACCATACCGTGCAGGCAGTTGGTCCGCGATTGCACGGGTAGGCCCGTGAGTCCTGTCGGGTTCGTATAAGTCACGTGGTCTAAGTCAACCAATGGGGAGTAGAATGAATTCTGTCGGCGTGAGGCGCGAAACGAGCTAGAGTAGCCAGTCTGTTGTCCATCTCCGAGAGGGAAGGCCGTTTGGATCGCCAGAGCGTTTCTTTGTTGGGTCCCGGTCGTCAGCAGTGTCATTTCTTTTTCAAATCATCTGTTCTGTAGTTTAATTACAGGGAAGCTCGGTGGAATGGTGTAGTAATTTATATTTTCGGTTAGCGTTCGAGGAACGTGGGTAGCGGAACAGGCTATCACGAGTCGGCTGGTGAGTCAGAATCTATTCTCTTCTTCAGTGCGTGGGGAGCCGAGGGCCGGTATCTGTTCTGTGTGTGGAAGTAGTTTAGGCATTTTATGTTTTGTTGTCTGTATTATTATTTCCTTGATTATTTGGTTTTGTATGTCTGTATATATATGGTGTGCGTGGTGGTATGCATGATACGGAGTTGTTAGGGGAGAAAAGATTGTTTGGGGCCTGGTCAGTCCAGTGACGTAGAGCCAGGCGAACATGATGAGCAAGGACAAGGCCGGAGGGCTTTTCATCAGTTTACGCAAATTTTGGGGAAGGTGTATTTTGAATCACCTAACTGACAGGACGTGTATTTTGTGGGCCACACCGCGCGGGCGTGTGCCGCAGCTCGCTTTCTTTTTGTGAGTTCGGCTTTTGTTATCAAGTGGGATTAAACAAGATGGCGTATGCTGGCCAGGGTGAGTGGTTGCACGTGATCAGTGAGCGTGTGTGTGTGTGTGTGTGTGTGTGTGTGGACAGGATTGACATTGTGGATTGTGCTAAATTATTAGAAGGGTCTCTGCTGTGGACATTGTGATATTTTACATACATAGTGTTGGCAGTTATCATTTGAACTTCAATAACGTTCGTAAAATTCATTGAATGATAAGATGATTGTTAATTTATTACGGGTTGTGAATGAGTATAGTGTGTGACCTGATGGGACACTGCAGTGCACAATGAAGAGTGAAAATAAACAGTGTATGTTTAAGCAGGACTAGGTTTGTTATTCGGGGACATTTCAGACAGTATATTCTGTCTGCAGGACTCCAGTTATCGATCCCTCGAGCTATCGATATATCGTCTGTCGACGTTCGTTTAGCGTCTATCGTCTATCATCAATCATCTATCAGTTAATCTTTATTCTTCACTGCCATGTCTACGTTGGCGACTGGTCGACGGTTGCTGCCTGTTGGCACCGCACCTGTCTGGTGTTGCGGTGGGACGGTATGGACTCATACAACTGTTGTCCAAAAAAACTACTTTAAACACAAGTCCCCGTCAGTCTAGTCACCTAACCCAGGTGGACGTGACACACATACCACACACAGACACACAGACACACACACACAGACACACACACACACACACACACACACACACACACACACACACACACACACACACTCACACACACACACACACACACACACACACACACACACACACACACACACACACACACCAAAAGCAAATGATGACCACCACAAAAGATAAGTCAGTCTAGTCACCTAAACCAGGTGGACGTGACACACATACGACACACAGACACGCAGACACAGACACAGACACACACAGACACAGACACACACACACACACACACACACACACACACACACACACACACACACACACACACACACACACACACACACACCAAAAGCAAATGATGACCACCACAAAAGATAAAACAAATAACAACAACAAGCCATGGGACTCCAAACATCACCTGTTGCAGACGACCAATTTGATCAAAACCATCAAACGAGTGGTCTCAAGACAATCTTAGAACACTGAAGTAGAGGAAAAAGTGTGTGTGTGTGTGTGTGTGTGTGTGTGTGTGTGTGTGTGTGTGTGTGTGTGTGTGTGTGTGTGTGTGTGTGCGCGTGGTATGTGTGCCACGTCCACCTGGGTGACTTGTGTTTAAAGTTGTTGTTTTGGACAGCAGTAGTATGAGTCCATACCGTGCAGGAAGTAGGCCGCGATAGCACGGGTAGGCCCGTGAGTCCTGTCGGGCATCTATAGGTCACGTGGTCTAAGTCAACCAATGGGGAGTAGAATGGATTCTGTCGGCGTGAGGCGCGAAACGAGCTAGAGTAACCAGTCTGTTGTCCATCTCCGAGAGGGAAGGCCGTTTGGATCGCCAAAGCGTTTCTTTGTTGGGTCCCGGTCGTTAGCAGTGTCATTTCTTTTCAAATCCTCTGTTCTGTAGTTTAACTACAGGGAAGCTCGGTGGAATGGTGTAGTAATTTACATTTTCCGTTAGCGTTCGAGGAACGTGGGGAGCGGAACGGGACCGAGGGCCGGTATTTGTTCTGTGTGTGGAAGTAGTTTAGGCATTTTATGTTTTGTCGTCCGTATTATTATTTCCTTGATTATTTGCTTGTGTATGTCTGTATATATGGTGTGCGTGGTGATATGTATGATACGGAGTTGTTAGGGGAGAAAAGATTGTTTGGGGCCTGGTCAGTCCAGTGACGTAGAGCCAGGCGAACATGACGAGCAAGGACAAGGCCGGAGGGCTTTTCATCAGTTTATGCAAATTTTGGGGAAGGTGTATTTTGAATCACCTAACTGACAGCTCCTGACACACGACGTGTATTTTGTGGGCCACACCGCGCGGGCGTGTGCCGCAGCTCGCTTTCTTTTTGTGAGTTCGGCTTTTGTTATGAAGTTAAACAAGATGGCGTATGCTGGCCAGGGTGAGCGGTTGCACGTGATACGTGAGCGTGTGTGTGTGTGTGTGTGTGTGTGTGTGTGTGTGTGTGTGTGTGTGTGTGTGTGTGTGTGTGTGTGTGTGTGTAAGTGAGTGAATAGGACTGACATGGTGGATTGTGCTAAATTATTAGAAGGGTCTCTGCTGTGGACATTGTGATATTTTATATACATATTGTTGGCAGTTATCATTTGAACTTCAATAATGTTCGTAAAATTTATTGAATGATAAGATGATTGTTAATTTATTACAGGTTGTGAATGAGTATAGTGTGTGACCTGATGGGACACTGCAGCGCACAATGAAGAGTGAAAAAGAAAAAAAGAAAAAGAAAAAGAAAAAGTGTATGTTTAAGCAGGACTAGGTTTGTTATTCGGGGACATTTCAGACAGTATATTCTGATTGCAGGACTCCAGTTATCGATCCCTCGAGCTATCGATCGTCTGTCCACGTTCGTTTAGCGTCTATCGTCTATCATCAATCATCTATCTATCAGTTAGTCTTTATTCTTCACTGCCATGTCTACGCTGGCGACTGGTCGACGGTTGCTGCCTGTTGGCACCGCACCTGTCTGGTGTTTCGGTGGGGCGTTGTAACTTCGCTGCTGCAGTCTGTGACGCCTGCCGACACCCTTCACCTGCTCTGTTACTGGCACGGGGCTGCTTGTGACGACTTGGCGTCGTCTGTCACCCATCTTTGTCATCATCGACGAGGGGTGTAACTGCTGTCACGCTTCCACTTCGTGGACCAGTGTCCTGTCGTCGCTGTGTTACTGGTTCGACCAGTGCTCTTAGCCGAGTGAGCTCGTGAGGTTGAGCTATGCTATAGCGTTTGGGGAACTGTGTCTCGTGCTTTTCATTAACCAGTGTGACTAGGTCATCGCCTTTTAGCATATTATTGTCCTCCATTGTATTGAAATGTCATGATGTATTTCTTGTGAATGATTGGACCCTGTATATGCCTTAGTTAAGTCTTGCGTCTGAATGGAATGAAATTTGCGTGTGATGGGTAGGATTGTGTAATTATTAAAGAGCGTGAAAGGATGGTCATTGTTGTGTTGTGGTGTTGGGGAGTTAGTGCGGGAAAGTGTGGGAGGGATTACGTCAGCGACCATTAGGGAAGCGACAATGTGTGTGAGTGAGTGTGTGTGTTTGTGTGTGTGTGTGTGTGTGTGTGTGTGTGTGTGTGTGTGTGTGTGTGCGTGCGTGAGTGTGCATGTGTGCGTGTGTGTGTGTGTGTGTGTGTGTGTGTGTGTGTGTGTGTGTGTGTGTGTGTGTGTGTGTGTGAGAGAGAGAGAGAGAGAGAGAGAGAGAGAGAGAGAGAGAGGACAATGATTTTTGGATAGCTCAGTATGTGTCTTTTCATTATCTGCTTGTCTGCAAGATGAACTACTCTGCTTTTAGGGATTATCTGAGATGGTACATAGCAGCTTAATGGCATCTATTAAAATGGGCGTGTCCCCCACAAATCCCAAACAACAGGCAGCTATACCATTCTTTGGACACACAGAAATACTGCACATGCTGATATCAGTGGGTAGCACTGCTCTTGCGGCTGCTGTTGTCTTGCCCAGGTATGGTGGCCTGAATTACGCGTGTGGGATTAATGAAGATTAAAAAAGAAAAAATGTCACGTTGCATAATTTTGTACAATGCTCATGTAAATATATTTAACAAAAGTGCTTCATTTACCACCAAATATATCATGGCGACTGAGAGAGTCACAGAGAATGTTTGATTAACACCTGCATTAATGGATGACGTCACGGAATAGAATATACTCAAGTTCAAAAGTTAAGCAACCTTTCACAAAAATGCATATCTGTTCAAATCTCAATAAACTACTTCCACAAAACCGCTACAGGTGCTGCCTTATTCACTGGTCTACCTCCATTTAACCTGAAATCAGTTTCACAGTACTCTATACCCCATGGAAGATAGGCGAGAAACATGCCCGATGTATGTAGGGGGGCGGGGATAGCTCAGTGGTTAGAGCGCCGGACTCGTGATCAAAAGGTCGCGGGTTTGATTCCCTGCAGAAGCGGCGGGATAATTTTATTCTCAGGGTCAACTTTCTGTGTTGACTCTTATTTCGGTATTCGTTCCAACACCCGTGTTACTGTAGTAGCACGTAAAAGATCCCGGTCATTCTGCCAAAAGTGCAGGTGGCAGGTTACAGCCAAACACGCATACACCTTACGTATGTGGCTTTGCATGAAGTGACATGGTGCATGGTTGTATGGTGTACACAGAACGCGCCGAGATGGCAGCAGTTTCATGTGGCACCAGCCATGCCAGCGCTGTAAGTACACCACTTCAGTGGATATTCAAAAACGCGCTATAAGAAGCTATTCACTCGTGTAGAATCACATGCGAGCAATGAGTCTGCTCGAAAGCGGAGAAAAACGCTATATAAAAGTGATCAATAATAATAATGTAAAACTTACCAGCTTTGCCTTTGTTATGTCTCAGTAAAACAGTTTAGGTTTAGGAGCCTGATGCCACTGGATCGCATCTCTGGTTGGCTTAATTCAGCATGCTGGACAGTTTCATGTATCAGCTTGCAGTCAGCAGGCTCTTTGCTATTATGCCAAGAATACAGACGAACAACTAGGAAATGTCAAAGATATTCACCAAAGTGACTGTCCACACTGTCAATGATTTGACAAATCATTACTGACTTTCTGAAATTGTTATCTGATTTAAAAAAAAAATAAAAAAAAAATAATAAACGCATTAATCTCTTTATTTCTTACTGCTTATCATTATAGCTTGGGTGTATTTTTCCCAGCCAAAGTACCAAAGCCGGTGCCGTAGAAGGTTGCCAAACCTGAATGTCCCTTACTTTAAGTGTGACTGAATGCATGTCCAGCTTAGACATATATATGTCAGCCTCAAACCTGAAGCCATCAAGATTTTCAAGCTGTGTGTATTCTTGATAGTTAATATATCTTCTTTTCGGGGTTGCTTCACCTGGATTTCGGCATGAAAAAACGGTCTGTCCAGTATACCTCCCACTTTTCCATTCACATGGCTATCTGCTCAAGGAATGGTTTTAGTTGCCCTAACTGCAGAATATCAAGAGTGCTTGAAAGTTGTCCCTTTCGATGTGCATTATCAATGCATCTCTGCATGGTTGCATTGTGACTGTTCAACAAGGATGAGGTGTGTTGACACATTTTGTTGACATCTATCACGTATTTACCTCTACAGAGAAGATGCATGGAATGTTCCAGTTTCATTATTTTTCCTTAACGTGGTAATCTCTTTATCTCTAAACGATTTTGCCTATAACATACTGAACGATGAACTGAAAATAATGTTTACATGGTCTTGCTGGAAGCTTGCTCTTCAATAATTTTAGTGTCTTTTAATGGTTTCCTGGTGTCTGTCATCCTCTCGAGTGTAATTTCTCTGACAGGTGGCATGGTAATGAGCTTCTCCTCAGCTGTTTTTGACACACATTTGACTAATGTTTTCAACATGTTGTTTTCTTGTATTCAAGTCTTTTCACAAACAAGACATCTGTCACTGGGCAACAGCTAGCATTATGGTTGCTGACGGATTTGCTGTTCTCGCTTTTTGGAGGATCGTACATCACTCCCTTCCGACGGGTTCTTTTGTTTTAAAATAATTCTGCAGTCATTCATAAAGTAGCACAATGTGTGATTCCCATGCAGATTCGGTATATACTCATATATTTCATCCACCATATCAGGACTGGGCCATTGCACATGTTTAAGTTATTTAGTTTATTCTTGGATTTGTATACCTCATCAACCGCACAAGGTCACTTCAGGACAAATCACAGTCACAGTTTCTTACGAGCAAAAAGCTGGCTCATTGTTCTACACAGAACACAATCAATAGCAAACATCCCAGCCAAAACTGTCAATAATTATCACATATCACTATCTACAACTGCAAAAGATACTTCCAGACAGGTTCCCTGTAACGTATTCAGTACAAAATTAAAGAACAGTTGATCAGATCATGAGTATGTCTAAGTCACCTTTTTGAGGCACAGTAACACACGTTTTGGTGCCTATTTATATTCTGCAGGCACTCAACATGAGAACCTGCTTAACTCAATTGACTATGAGCAGTGTGACCTATTTTATTTCGCAGGCTAACGCGGGAATTCGCTTCAGCCAAAACTAACGCTATTGAAAAGTATAGAGAGGATTTGGAAAAAATGAAGGTGAATGCACCGGGGAAGCGGAAATTAGGACAAGGAAGAAATTATGGCACTGACTAAGCATATTTGGTTATAGTCTGACCTACTCAGTGCTTTTAAGGGAAAATATTCGTCAGCTCTTGGGTTTTAACAGAGGGGACCTTAATATTTCTGCGTCCGCAGTGCCCAATAACAAGGACACATTTAAGACAAAGAGAAACGGAAAGCTACAACATATTAAACTGTTCAAACAATAAAACAATATTTTATGGAAATGGCCTTTTTTGTCATAATAAATGAGTTGCTAAGAGACAAGGTCATCGCAATTTGGAATTCCATATAGTGCATTTATTTGAACCAGCACCACAGACACAAACTGCAACAGCTCTCTTGCAGACAACCTGAACTGTGTACTTTGATGGTCAAGGTACCCAGAAATTACCATGTAGTAAAATCCCCCGGGGGGGAGGGGGGGTATAGGCTGGCTCATGGTCTAAGAGAGAGAGAGAGAGAGAGAGAGAGAGAGAGAGAGAGAGAGAGAGAGAGAGAGAGAGAGAGAGAGAGAGAGAGACAGACAGACAGACAGACAGACAGACAGACAGACAGACAGATAGACAGACAGAGACAGACAGACAGACAGTCAGAGAGAGAGAGAGAGAGAGAGAGAGGGAGAGAATGATAAAATCGTGTTAAAAGGATAAGGGAAGGCGACATTAAAATTGATCTATGTGAAAAACAACAACAAAAAACGAAAAAAGAAAAAAAAAGACAATTTTTAACCATGGAACATTAGGCCTATACACATCCAAAGAAAGCCTGACACAGACAAAATCCAAATACACACACGCACGCACGCACACACACACACACACACACACACACACACACACACACACACACACACACACACACACACACACACACACGTACTGTCGCACGCACGCACGCTCACACACCCACACTAACACACACACACACACACACACACACACACACACACACACACACACACAAAGACAGACACGCGCGCGCGCACATACATATCAAAAACAATAATAAAACAAAAACAAAAGTCTATAACAAATGATGACCACGACGAAAGATAAAAACAAACAAACAAATCACAACAATGAAAGGTGGAACAACAATATGAAAATAGAAAATAAAAAAAGTGCACTGTCCTGTTGCTCTGTTACGATTAAAGCGGTGATTACAGCCGAAGGTAGGTATTCCTGTTGCGGTGTGTCCAGTTTCTCACCTACAGCTCTGTGAGCACGATGAAAGGTGTTCACGCAATGTTAGCTAACCGTTTACCAATTGTCCGATTGCTGTGTCACAGTTAAGGCTGTCAGCGCAATGGAATGTGTTCACGTATTTACTCTTTATTCAGTTGCTCTGTCACAGTTAAGGCTATGATTACAATGAAAGGTGTATTCATGTCCTCGTGTGTCTATTTTCTCATCTACCGGTCTGTGAGCACAGTGGAAGGTGTTCACGTAATGGTAGCTAACCGATTACCAATCATCCAGTTACTCTGTTACAATTAAGGCTGTGAGTACAGTGGAATGTATTCATGTTGTCGTGTGTCATATTTCTCACCTACAGCTCTGTCAGCACAAGGAAGGTATTCATGTAATGGTGTATCCATTTTCTCACCTACAGCTCTGTCTGCACAAGGAAGCTATATTTATGTAATGGTGTATCCATTTTCTCACCTACAGCTCTGTCAGCACAAGGAAGCTATATTTATGTAATGGTGTGTCCAGTTTCTCACCCACAGGTCTGTGAACGTGATGGAAGACGTGGCGGCCCTGGGTGAACAGTATTCGCTATTTGTTTCTTCTCCACAACTTGTGAACCCGCAGCGCTGTACAGTAGCACAGGTAACAATGGAAGAATACATGAAAATAAGTACCATGGACAAGAAGGGCCTACTATGGATTACATCCAACATCGCCCAAGCATTTAACAACAACAAACAAACGTAAAAACTCACTCGAATGCATCTCATTCAGCTATCGGTCATGCTGTGCCTACAGGGTGCAGTTGACGCTGTACAAGGCGTACACGCAGACATGTAGATGACACACTTCGGCCTCCACGTCTGCAACAATCTCCCCCAAGACATCAGGCACACAGCTACTCTCTCTTCCTTCAAAAGTAAACTCAAACATTTCTCTTCTCAGAATATTTCAGCTAAGCAACATTGCCCTTTATTCCTATCAACCTGTAAAGTAAGTGTGTGTGTGTGTGTGTGTGTGTGTGTGTGTGTGTGTGTGTGTGTGTGTATGTGTGTGTGTGTGTGTGTGTGTGTGTGTGTGTGTGTGTGTTTGTGCGTGCGTGCGTGCGTGCGTGCGTGCGTTTGAACCCTTGTTGATGTCTGCATTATGTGTTAGCTTTTGTTAAATTGGTGCTATAAAAAAATAGAATCAAATAAAAATCCATTCCGATGTCTTTTATGTTTGTTAAGCGTTTCAAGCCGCGGGGTAGGCGCTTTACAAGCTTCGATTATTATTAGATAACAAGGAAAGGCGATGAGGAACATGACCAGTGAGACATTTTCCAGGGGACGAACGAAGCAATCTGGAAGGTGTGCACGAGGACGGCCGGCAGGAGAGGTAACGGGGTAGAGTGCCATCAAAGTACCGCATGAAAGACTTGTCAGTTTCAAGAAAACGCCTTCTGCCACAGGAAGCCGTTGTGGTTTCTTCAAGAGAGGTGTGGCATGGTCATGACGTTTTGTTGTGGCATGTCAATCCGGCACCGTGTGTCTGCATTCTGCTGTCAGCTGATGTATTTAACTACTCCTTTGTAATTACATTTAGTGACCGCAATAACAACTCTTCCTGGCCGAGTGGGTGCTCACTGAGATGAATCGTTTACTGACTCATTACATCTGGTTGCAGAGCACGACACAATCTTCCATGGTGAGGACTTTGTCATTGAGCCACGCTTTGATAAGTTCCATAGCCGTGGACCCGCTGACAGAGAGTGGTGCCTTCAGCGCTGTGCTACTTTGCTCTGTACGCAGTTGTGTTTCCAGCCGCTTCAGCAAGTTCACCTGCTGTGTTTGCCGGCGTTTCTCCATCATAACGTTGTAGGTGTAGAGGAAGGGGTTCAGCGCAGAGTTGAAGGGCACCAAGAAGATGGCCGCAGCGACGTTGCCCTCGCCAGGAATGGGAGTTCCTGTGGAGGCCAGCAAACCCAGCAAGCCGATAGGGAACCTGCACAGGAAGTCCGAAAGAACGACGGTGGTCATGCGGCGTGCTATGGTGGCGTCTCTGGACCCTATTTTCGTTGAAGAGGATATAGAGTTGGAGCACACAGACCAATAGATGAACGCCAGGCCCACAATGACCAGCAGGAACAGTATTAAGTTCAAAATGATCATTACGCTGAATATGTAGTGGTAACCTTGGAAACGTTCAGATGTGACAAACGGCAGTGGGATGCAGATGCCCGTCTGACTGTAGAACTCCCAGTGGGACGTCATAGGTAAGAGAGGAATTATTGCCAAGGCAATTCCAACTACCCACACTATTACACATGCTGCCAGGGCGGAGCTGCGACTGAAATGAAGTCTGCTAAAGGGAAAGCGCAGGGCGAGGAAGCGATCCAGAGTGATGAGGCAGATGATGAAGGCCGACACCTCACTGGACATCAGACACAGAAAGCCAGCGATCTTACAGACCGCACAGTTCTTCCACTGATCGTCATACCGGTAGTATTCCCCACTGTAGATCTGATCAGCCACCTCTACAATGGCCAGGTAGACCCCCATGAAGAAGTCGGCCACAGAGAGATTGGTGACAAACGTATTGAAGTTTTCCAAACATGCGTCTTTGTTGAAGAGGTAGAGTCTGGCCACAAAGCTGCCCACGTTGCCCACAACGGACAGTGAAGCGACGATCCACATGAACACACGGTGCACGTTGGACTTGAGAAGGTTTTCACACGACGACAACAGGTCTTGCTCCGCATAACATTTGTTCACGTCGAAGTCTTCAGGTAGCATTGCTTCACAACACAACGTGTAGTTGTGAGCATGCACCACTTTCAGAGAGACTAGACCTCTCAACAGATCACTAGGGAAGTCTTTCAACAGGGAACCTCTCACGTCCAAGTTCTCCAACAGCGGCGTGGATCGGAAGCCTTCGTCACTTATTGTCGTCAGCGTGCTCCACGACATGTTGAGTGTTTTGAGTTTCGGGCAGCCGGCCAGTGCACTGCCGTTGTAGACACTGAGACTGGTACCCGATAAATTGATGGTCTCAAGTACCATCATTCCTGGGTCCTGTGGCACCGTGTTTGTTATCGATGACAAGGGGTTACCGGACAACACCAGAACTCGCAGGTTCTTTAGGGAATAAAGCTGATGCATGTCGATGTGGACTAGATCATTTAGGCTTAGATCTAAGAGCCTCAGGTTGGGAAGCTCCAAAGTGGAGTGTGTGTGAATACGGCAGCCTGACAGACGAAGATGTGTCAGCAAGCGGTTGTGAACCAAGTCCCTTGGTGTCATACCAGAACCGCTGGCGTCCAAGTAGCGAAGGTTAGTGTAGGAGCTGGCTGAGAAGTTAGCAGTACAGACAAAGGCCAGACCTTGGCATTGACACACGTCCGGACAGGGCAGCCTTTTACACAGTAACTCGTCATCACTCTGAGGACACTGTAACACGCCGTCACACACGTGGTCTGGATGCAGACACACCTTGGACCCTCGACACCGGTAGAAACCGGAACACGTGTAGCTCTCACACGATGCCTCATCGTCACGGTTCGGACAATCATCCACACCATTGCAACGTAGATAGATGGGCAGGCAGAATCCTTGGTAGCATTGAAAGTGGGTCAAAGGACATTCGCCTGTTTTCTTCAGTCGAATTAAGCGAGGCCACCCGTCGCTATCCAGGTGGAGTATTCCTGGTGGCAGATAGGTGAAGAATTCCATGGTCCATCGTCTGCACATTTCATCCGAATTGTCGTAACAGTCCGATTTACCGTCACACATTTTGCCAAAAGGAATGCATTGACCGTTTTTGCATCGACCCCGAGAAGTCGGACAAGGAGAATACTGACAAAAGTCCTCGTCCGTATTGTCCGCGCAGTGTTGAATATGATCACACACCAGAGTGTAGTGCAGAGATTTATGGCTACGCTCACACACAAACATGGGTACTGTGACGTTTTGCGAGTGACATGACGTCAGGGATTCTTTAGCCCCACACTGCCCC
>OY757558.1:4906288-4909121 GCA_963584105.1 Alviniconcha strummeri | reverse complement strand
ATAGCAGCAATAGCACTAAAGAAACCGTACTCACATCGTTGACAGCTACAGCCACAACTACAGCGGCTCCGTACCCAAGATCGCCCATGTCGTCAGCATACAACTGTGAAGCCATGGAGTGTGAACAGGAGGCCGTTTATCTGGTTTTAAACATGACCGCATGTCGGGCGAAAGTCGGGCCTGTGATCGTCGTGACGGAGCCAACCACTGTCAGCATCTTAGGGAATGAATTCATTGGAGAACCCAACAACATCTGTAAATGGTCCATTACGTTTGATAACAATTTGTTCGTTAATGTCACGATAGACCTACAGGAGCTGGACCCTGTTAAGCGCTATCGTACTTTGAACATTCACGTTAAAGACGAGACCAGATACGTAAAATTAGCCACCAATACTTCATTGCTGAGAAACAGAAGTATGACCTTCACCTCCTCCTCCACTCTCTTCTTCAGCGTCTGGAGTCCTGGCCCGTACGGCCTTGCCCCATCCATAACGTTCCATTTTCTTGCGCAAACTGTGAGCAACTTGCCTGTGGTTCGGTTTACGGACACAGTCCGCTTGGTGACTATGCCTTGGTTCTACCGCTCCAACTCTAACAGTTACAATGCACATTTTCAGCTGAAGGTTTCTGATGACGAATCCGCACTGATTAGCTTCCCTCACTTTGCTTTGCGAAGTAAGACTGGCTGGTGCATTGATTACGTGGAGTTCAACGTTCCAGCATTCACCCACATGTGGAGAAAGTGCGGAAAACAAAATATACCATCACGGGTGTATCGTTCCTCTCTACGCCTCTTCTTCCATGCAGAGAACAGGGATCCAGTGACTAGGTTCAAGATGATGTACGCCATCTTTCCCAGGTCAGAAGAGCCCCAGCAGCTGTCGGACAGTCTGTTCGACTGCTCCGTTCCCCATTTCAACAGCTTCAAGCCGCTGCTCAGCTGCAATATGATAAGAGAGTGTCAAGGGAACGAAGACGAGGAAGACTGCGGTAACTATAGCAACGGCTGTGGAGACGGAGCACTAGACGCGGGAACAAAATGTTACAGGTTTATTAATAGTAACACATATAACACGTGGCATGAGGCCAATTCTAAATGCACCGAGAATAACCAGAATCTGGTTACTCTGGCGTCATCGTATGAATTCGAGCTATTCATGAAGGTCATTTCTGTGACGACATCGTCCGCGATTTTCATCGGGGCACAGCTGCTACAGCGTCTGACCATGCATGGGATGTACAAATACATGTGGCAGTGGGTCGATGGCAGAACTGCGTTTTTCTACCGCGGTGGTATTCCTGCTCCTGCTTGTGGGTATTACAGTACAAACCGAGCAACGCTTGAATCATACATATGTTCTAAAAAAATTATCGCAGATATACTCTGCGAATTCAGCAAATCAAATACACGTTCGGTGAAAAAGACTGCAATTCAGTTGTTTAATGGCGTATCAACTGATCTTGATGACACCTTTTGGGCGAGTATTAATCAAACAGATTGGGGTAAAGGTATAGTTCAGTGTCCTTCCGGTCACGTGACACGAGACTTTCTGTCTTGTGACGCTCAGGGGCAGTGTGGGGCTAAATAATCCGTGACGTCATGTCACTCGCAAAACGTCACAGTACCCATGTTTGTGTGTGACCGTAGCCATGAATCTCTGCACTACACTCTGGTGTGTGATCATATTCAACACTGCGCGGACAATACGGAGGAGGACTTTTGTCAGTATTCTCCTTGTCCGACTTCTCGGGGTAGATGCAAAAACGGTCAATGCATTCCTTTTGGCAAAATGTGTGACGGTAAAACGGACTGTTACGACAATTCCGATGAAATGTGTAGACGATGGACCCTAGAATTCTTCACCTATCTGCCACCAGGAATACTCCACCTGGACAGCCAGGGGTGGCCTCGCTTAATTCGACTGAAGAAAGCAGGAGAATGTCCTTTGACCCACTTTCAATGCCACCAAGGATTGTGCCTGCCCATCTATCTACGTTGCAATGGTGTGGATGATTGTCCGTACCGTGACGATGAAGCATCTTGTGAGAGCTACACGTGTTCCGGTTTCTACCGGTGTCGAGGGTCCAAGGTGTGTCTGCATCCAGACCACGTGTGTGACGGCGTGTTACAGTGTCCTCAGAGTGATGACGAGTTACTGTGTAAAAGGCTGCCCTGTCCGGACGTGTGTCAATGCCAAGGTCTGGCCTGTGTCTGTACTGCTAACTTCTCAGCCAGCTCCTACACTAACCTTCGCTACTTGGACGCCAGCGGTTCTGGTATGACACCAAGGGAGTTGACTCACAACCGCTTGCTGATACATCTTCGTCTGTCAGGCTGCCGTATTCACACACACTCGACTTTGGAGCTTCCCAATCTGAGGCTCTTAGATCTAAGCCTCAATGATCTAGTCCACATCGACATGCATCAGCTTTATTCCCTGAAGAATCTGCGAGTTCTGGTGTTGTCCGGTAACCCCTTGTCATCGATAACAAACACGGTGCCACAGGACCCAGGAATGATGGTACTTGAGACCATCAACTTATCGGTACCTGTCTCTCTGTCTACAACGGCAGTGCACTGGCCGGCTGCCCGAAACTCAAAACACTCAACATGTCGTAGAGCACGCTGACGACAATAAGTGACGAAGGCTTCCGATCCACGCCGCTGTTGGAGAACTTGGACGTGAGAGGTTCCCTATTGAAAGACTTCCCTAGTGATTTGTTGAGAGGTCTAGTCTCTCTGAAAGTGGTGCATACTGACAACTACACGTTGTGTTGTGAAGCAGTTTTACCTGAAGACTTCGACGTGAACAAATGTTATGCGGAGCAA
>OY757558.1:4881288-4901288 GCA_963584105.1 Alviniconcha strummeri | reverse complement strand
CAGAGAGATTACACTCGAGAGGATGACAGACACCAGGAAACCATCAAAGACACTAAAACCATTGAAGAGCAAGCTTCCAGCAAGACCATATAAACATTATTTTCAGTACATCGTTCAGTATGTTATAGGCAAAATCGTTTAGAGATAAAGAGATTACCACGTTAAGGAAAAATAATGAAACTGGAACATTCCATGCATCTTCTCTGTAGAGGTAAATACGTGATAGATGTCAACAAAATGTGTCAGCACACCTCATCCTTGTTGAACAGTCACAATGCAACCATGCAGAGATGCATTGATAATGCACATCGAAAGGGACAACTTTCAAGCACTCTTGATATTCTGCAGTTAAGGCAACTAAGACCATTCCTTGAGCAGATAGCCATGGCTTGCATACTGTGAATGGAAAAGTGGGAGGTATACTGGACAGACTGTTTTTTCATGCCGAAATCCAGGTGAAGCAACCCCGAAAGGAAGATATATTAACTATCAAGAATACACAGAGCTGAGAATCTTGATGGCTTCAGGTGTGAGGCTGACATATATATGTCTAAGCTGGACATGCATTCAGTGACACTTAAAGTAAGGGACATTCAGGTTTGGCAACCTTCTATGGCACCGGCTTTGGTACTTTGGCTGGGAAAAATGCACCCAAGCTATAATGATAAGCAGTAAGAAATAAAGAGATTAATGCGTTTATAATTTTTTATATATAATTTTTTTTTAAATCAGATAACAATTTCAGAAAGTCAGTAATGATTTGTCAAATCATTGACAGTGTGGACAATCACTTTGGTGAATATATTTGACATTTCCTAGTTGTTCGTCTGTATTCTTGGCATAATAGCAAAGAGCCTGCTGACTGCAAGCTGATACATGAAACTGTCCAGCATGCTGAATTAAGCCAAACCAGAGATGCGATCCTGTGGCATCAGGCTCCTAAACCTAAACTGTTTTACTGAGACATAACAAAGGCAAAGCTGGTAAGTTTTACATTATTATTATTGATCACTTTTATATAGCGTTTTTGTCCGCTTTCGAGCAGACTCACTGCGCTCGCATGTGATTCTACACGAGTGAATAGCTTCTTATAGCGCGTTTTTGAATATCCACTGAAGTGGTGTACTTACAGCGCTGGCATGGCTGGTGCCACATGAAACTGCTGCCATCTCGGCGCGTTCTGTATACACCATACAACCATGCACCATGTCACTTTATGCAAAGCCACATACGTAAAGTGTATGGGTGTTTAGCTGTAACCTGCCACCTGCACTTTTGGCAGAATGACCGGGATCTTTTACGTGCTACTACAGTAACACGGGGGTTGGAACGGATACCGAAATAAGAGTCAACACAGAAAGTTGACCCTGAGAATAAAATTCTCCCGCCGCTTCTGCAGGGAATCAAACCCGCGACCTTTCGATCACGAGTCCGGCGCTCTAACCACTGAGCTATCCCCGCCCCCGTACATACATCGGGCATGTTTCTCGCCTATCTTCCATGGGGTATAGAGTACTGTGAAACTGATTTCAGGTTAAATGGAGCTAGACCAGTGAATAAGACAGCACCTGTAGCGGTTTTGTGGAAGTAGTTTATTGAGATTTGAACAGATGTGCATTTTTGTGAAAGGTTGCTTAACTTTTGAACTTGAGTATATTCTATTCCGTGACGTCATCCATTAATGCAGGTGTTAATCAAACATTCTCTGTGACTCTCTCAGTCGCCATGATATATTTGGTGGTAAATGAAGCACTTTTGTTAAATATATTTACATGAGCATTGTACAAAATTATGCAACGTGACATTTTTTCTTTTTTAATCTTCATTAATCCCACACGCGTAATTCAGGCCACCATACCTGGGCAAGACAACAGCAGCCGCAAGAGCAGTGCTACCCACTGATATCAGCATGTGCAATATTTCTGTGTGTCCAAAGAATGGTATAGCTGCCTGTTGTTTGGGATTTGTGGGGGACACACCCATTTTAATACAGGCCATTAAGCTGCTATGTACCACCTCAGATAATCCCTAAAAGCAGAGTAGTTCATCTTGCAGACAAGCAGATATTGAAAAGACACATACTGAGCTATCCAAAAATCATTGTCTCATTGGGGGGGTTCGATACCTGGCCCATGGACTCTCTCTCTCTCTCTCTCTCTCTCTCTCTCTCTCTCTCTCTCTCTCTCTCTCTCTCTCTCACACACACACACACACACACACACACGCACACATGCACATTCACGCACGCACGCACACGCACACACACACACACACACACACACACACACACACACACACACACTCACTCACACACATTGTCGCTTCCCTAATGGTCGCTAACGTAATCCCTCCTACACTTTCCCGCACTAACTCCCCAACACCACAACACAACAATGATCATCCTTTCACGCCCTTTAATAATTACACAATCCTACCCATCACACGCAAATTTCATTCCATTCAGACGCACGACTTAACTAAGGCATATACAGGGTCCAATCATTCACAAGAAATACATCATGACATTTCAAGACAATGGAGGACAATAGTATGCTAAAAGGCGATGACCTAGTCACACTGGTTAATGAAAAGCACGAGACACTGTTCCCCAAACGCTATAGCATAGCTCAACCGCACGAGCTCACTCGGCTAAGAGCACTGGTCGAACCAGTAACACAGCGACGACAGGACACTGGTCCACGAAGTGGAAGCGTGACAGCAGTTACACCCCTCGTCGATGATGACAAAGATGGGTGACAGACGACGCCAAGTCGTCACAAGCAGCCCCGTGCCAGTAACAGAGCAGGTGAAGGGTGTCGGCAGGCGTCACAGACTGCAGCAGCGAAGTTACGACGCCCCACCGAAACACCAGACAGGTGCGGTGCCAACACGCAGCAACCGTCGACCAGTCGCCAGCGTAGACATGGCAGTGAAAAATAAAGACTAACTGATAGATAGATGATTGATGATAGACGATAGACGCTAAACGAACGTGGACAGACGATCGATAGCTCGAGGGATCGATAACTGGAGTCCTGCAATCAGAATATACTGTCTGAAATGTCCCCGAATATCAAACCTAGTCCTGCTTAAACATACACTTTTTTTCTTTTTCTTTTTTTTCTTTTTCACTCTTCATTGTGCGCTGCAGTGTCCCATCGGGTCACACACTATACTCATTCACAACCTGTAATAAATTAACAATCATCTTATCATTAAATAAATTTTACGAACATTATTGAAGTTCAAATGATAACTTCCAACAATATGTATATAAAATATCACAATGTCCACAGCAGAGACCCTTCTAATAATTTAGCACAATCCACCATGTCAATCCTATTCACTCACTTACACACACACACACACACACACACACACACACACACACACACACACACACACACACGCTCACGTATCACGTGCAACCGCTCACCCTGGCCAGCATACGCCATCTTGTTTAACTTCATAACAAAAGCCGAACTCACAAAAAGAAAGCGAGCTGCGGCACACGCCCGCGCGGTGTGGCCCACAAAATACACGTCGTGTGTCAGGAGCTGTCAGTTAGGTGATTCAAAATACACCTTCCCCAAAATTTGCATAAACTGATGAAAAGCCCTCCGGCCTTGTCCTTGCTCGTCATGTTCGCCTGGCTCTACGTCACTGGATTGACCAGGCCCCAAACAATCTTTTCTCCCCTAACAACTCCGTATCATACATATCACCACGCACACCATATATACAGACATACACAAGCAAATAATCAAGGAAATCGTAATACGGACAACAAAACATAAAATGCCTAAACTACTTCCACACACAGAACAAATACCGGCCCTCGGTCCCGTTCCGCTCCCCACGTTCCTCGAACGCTAACGGAAAATGTAAATTACTACACCATTCCACCGAGCTTCCCTGTAGTTAAATTACAGAACAGAGCATTTGAAAAGAAATCACACTGCTAACGACCGGGACCCAACAAAGAAAAGCTTTGGCGATCCAAACGGCCTTCCCTCTCGGAGATGGACAACGGACTGGTTACTCTAGCTCGTTTCGCGCCTCACGCCGATAGAATCCATTCTACTCCCCATTGGATGACTTAGACCACGTGACCTATAGATGCCCGACAGGACTCACGGGCCTACCCGTGCTATCGCGGACCCACTGCCTGCACGGTATGGACTCATACTACTGCTGTCCAAAACAACAACTTTGAACACAAGTCACCCAGGTGGACGTGGCACACATACCACGCACACACACACACACACACACACACACACACACACACACACACACACACACACACACACACACACACACACACACTTTTTCCTCTACTTCAGTGTTCTAAGATTGTCTTGAGACCACTCGTTTGATGGTTTTGATCAAATTGGTCGTCTGCAACAGGTGCTGTTTGGAGTCCCATGGCTTGTTGTTGTTATTTGTTTTATCTTTTGTGGTGGTCATCATTTGCTTTTGGTGTGTGTGTGTGTGTGTGTGTGTGTGTGTGTGTGTGTGTGTGTGTGTGTGTGTGTGTGTGTGTGTGTGTGTGCGTGTCTGTGTGTCGTATGTGTGTCACGTCCACCAGGGTTAGGTGACTAGACTGACTTATCTTTTGTGGTGGTCATCATTTGCTTTTGGTGTGTGTGTGTGTGTGTGTGTGTGTGTGTGTGTGTGTGTGTGTGTGTGTGTGTCTGTGTCTGTGTCTGTGTGTGTGTGCGTGTCTGTGTGTGGTATGTGTGTCACGTCCACCTGGGTTAGGTAACTAGACTGACGGGGACTTGTGTTTAAAGTAGTTTATTTTTGGACAACAGTTGTATGAGTCCATACCGTCGGGTGTTGGGACGACAAACCGACCACAAGTGGTTTTTCAGCATGGCCCTCGTGATTCAGATTCTAATCGCCTTCTTGACATCACCTGGACCTGAAATCGTCACAGTTGCTTCAGAAAACACTGACACTATTGCCACCACGCTCAGTTCCGTTCGCCCCCAAAGAGATACGGCCAGTAACCCTCATGTAACAGTTCCCATAACTCCGTGTCCAAAAGTGCCCGTGGAGTCAATAAACAAATGTGAGGATATGCTGTGTCGAAAGGATGCCGGGAATTTTGTTATCAACACAACTAAATGTCCTGCGAGAACCCGTCTTGTTATCGACACAGCACCAGCCACAGTCAGAATCGTAGCGAGTGAAATGTTCAGTACACCGATGGACAACCTCTGTATCTGGCGATTCATTTTTCCACCAACGTATATCGCTGATGTGTCGATTGACCGACTGGTACTGAACACCACTCAGCCCTATCGTATTCTGCTATTCCAAGTTCAATTCGATCTCCCAGAAAGAACGTTTTACACTGATCTAAAGCTAAAAGGGAGAAGAAAGTTTGCCATCACTGATTCAACGCTAAAAAGCAGCAGTGTGACTTTCACTACCAAGATCCCGTTCATCTTCGTTTTCCGGGGTGAAGGCCACCTGTGCCCTGGAACACCGATAACGATCCATTTTCACGTTCGTCCTGGAACCGTGGCCTTGCCTGTGACACGGCTGACGGACGCAGTCGGCTATGTGACATCGCCCCGCTACGACGGACTGCACAGCGTCTATTTAAACAACTATGATGGGGATTTTTACCTGCAGGTTTCGGACAACGAGTCCGTGTTGATTAAATTCGTTCACTTTACATTGTAACCTAGGTATCGGCGTTGTTATGATTACTTGCAGTTCAATGATCCAGCACTGAACCACAGGCGGAAAATGTGTGGAACGCAAATTATACCACCACGGGTGATACACCACGGGTATTGGTTCCTCAATACACCTCTTCTTCCATACCGACAGAACGGAAGAGTTCACTGGGTTCAAGATGGTGTACGCCATTTTTCCCAGGTCCCAAGAGCCCCAGCCCCAGGAGCTGTCAGATAATCTGTACAACTGCTCTGTCCCCCGGTTACACATCTTCAAGCCGCTGCTCGGCTGTAATATGGTAAGAGAATGTCAAGGGAACGAAGACAAGAAAGGCTGCAGTTACGCTAGCACTGACTGTGGAGACGGAGCACTAGACGCGGGAACAAAATGTTACCGGTTTGTTCGACGTGAAGGATATACGACGTGGAATGAGGCCTCTTCTAATTGCACTGAAGGTAATGAGAGGCTGGTCACACTGGCGACACGGGATGAAGTGGCACGGTTCAGGCAGATCATGGCAACTGTGAAGGATCCGCGTACTGTTGTCATCGGGGCTCAGCTGTTGAACAAAATACAATTCGTGATTGCGGATGTGGTGTACAAACACGTGTGGCAATGGCGCGATGGCAGAAAAACGATTTTCTCCCTAAGCTCTATCCATTCTCCCCAGTGCGTTTTTTACGATCCCCTCACAAATACAACATCTTCAGATGGTTGTTATTGGAACAAACAAGTAGACATACTCTGTGAATTCAGCAAACCGACTGTACGTTCAGTAAACAAAACTCAAGTTCAATTGGTTACCAGCATATCCATTGATATTAATCACATGGTTTGGAAAGTAAGTGTGGTCCGGTGTCCTTCCGGTCACGTGGCAATGGACTTCTTGTCATGTGACATTCAGGGGCAGTGCGGGGCGAAAGAATTGATGACGTCATGTCACTCGGAAAACGTCACAGTATCCATGTTTGCGTGTGAATATAGCCATGAAACTCTGCACTACACTCTGGTGTGTGATCGTATTAAACACTGCGCAGACAACACAGATGAGGACTTTTGTCAGTTTTCTCCATGTTCGGCTTCTTCATTTCGATGCCAGAACGGTCAGTGTATTGCTCTTCACCAAGAATGTGACGGAACGTCGGACTGTTATGACGGTTCGGATGAAACATGTTCAACAAAAGTCCAACCTCTTCCGCTGACCTCTCAGCCAACAGTACTCGACGTGGATGGCACAGGGCAGCCTATCCTCAGACATATGAAGGATTCAGATGAATGTCCTGTGACCCACTTTCAGTGCTCCCAAGGACACTGCCTGCCCATCTATCTCCGCTGCAATGGCGTGGATGATTATCCCAACCGTGAGGATGAGGCATCGTGCGAGAGCTACACGTGTTCCGGTTTCTACCGCTGTCGAGGGTCCAGTGTATGTCTGAGTCCAGACCACGTGTGTGACGGCGAGTTCCAGTGTCCTCAGTACGACGACGAGTTGCTGTGTGAAAAACCGGCCTGTCCTGATATGTGTCACTGTCAGGGTCTGGCCTTTGTCTGCACTGTTAAATTCTCCGCCAGCTCCTACCCTGATCTTCGCTACCTGGACGCCAGTGGTTCTGGTATGACACCCAGTGACTTGTCTAACAACCTCCTGCTGATACATCTTCGTCTGTCGGACTGCCGCATTGACACACAGTCGATTTTGATGCTACCTAATCTGAGGCATTTGGATCTAAGTGGAAATGGACTAGAGCACATCGGCATGCAACATTTTCACTCCTTGAATAATCTACGAGTTCTGGTGTTGTCTCGTAACCCATTGTTGTCGATAACAAACACGGAGTCGCCGGAACTAGGCATGAAGGTACTCGAGACTATCTCTTTATCGGATACCAGTTTCAGTGTGTTCAACGGTAGTGCACTGGCCGGCTGCCCGAACCTCAAGACACTCAACATTTCGTGGAGCAAGCTAACGAAAATAGCAGATGATGGCTTCCAGTCCAAGCCGCTGCTGGAGAACTTGGACGTGAGAGGTTCCCATTTGAAGGACTATCCTACTGATCTGCTGAGAAGTCTAGTGTTTCTGAAGGTGGTGCATACTGACAACTACAAGTTGTGTTGTGAAGCTATGCTTCCTGAGGACCTCAACTTGAATAACTGCCATGTATATGCGATGCAAGACCTGCTGGCGTCGTGTAAAGACCTTCTAAAGTCCAACGTGTACCGTGTGTTTCTGTGGCTCTTTGCTTCACTGTCCGTTGTGGGCAACGTGGGCAGCTTTGTGGTCAGACTCTACCTCGGCAGCAAAGGTGCTGGTCTGAGCAGCTTCAGTATCATTGTTGGCAATCTCTCGATGGCTGATTTCTTCATGGGGGTCTACCTGGCTATTGGAGGGGTGGCTGATCAGATCTATCGTGGGGAATACCTCTCGCATGACGACCACTGGAAGGAAAGCACGGTCTGTAAGATCGCTGGCTTTCTGTCTTTGATGTCCACTGAGGTGTCGGCCTTCATCATCTGCCTCATCACTCTGGATCGCTTCCTCGCCCTGCGCTTTCCCTTTAGCAGACTTCACTTCAGCCGTGGCTCCGCTCTGGCGGCTTGCACAATTGTCTGGGTAGTTGGAACTGTCTTGGCAACAGTTCCTCTCTTACCTGTGACATCACATTGGGAATTCTACAGTCAGACTGGCATTTGTATCCCACTGCCATTCACGACTAGTAAACGTTTCCATGGTTACGACTACTCCTTCAGCGTGATGATCGTTCTGAACTTCCTGCTGTTCCTGCTGATTGCTGTGGGCCAGGCGATCATCTACTGGTCTGTGCGCTCCAACTCTATATCCTCTTCGAAGAAATCGGGGTCCAGAGACGCCACCATCGCGCGCCGCCTGACCACCATTGTTCTGTCTGACTTCCTGTGCTGGTTCCCTATCGGCTTGCTGGGTGTGCTGGCCTCCACAGGAACTCCTATCCCTGACGAGCTCAACGTGGCTGTGGCCATCTTCGTGATGCCCTTCAACTCCGCGCTGAACCCCTTCCTCTACACCTTCAACGTGCTGATGGAGAAACGTCAGAAGGCACAGGAGATGTACTTACTGAAGCGGCTGGAAACTGAAATGTGTACAGAACAGAGTGACGCAGTGCTGAAGGTTTCACTAACTGTCAACAAATCGACGGCCATCGAACTGATCAAAACGTGGCACGGTGAGCAATTACTCACTAAGCAAGACATACTGTCGTGTGGGTCAGTGAAGGCATCACCTCAGTGAGCACTCACTCGGTAAGTGTTGTTATTGTTACTGTACGGGTGTGCATAATATGTTATCTTAGTGTGTTATAAACTAGTTGTTAGTTGGCTACAGTTGTAGTTTGTTGAACACTTTTTTTTTTTTTTTTTTTTTTTTATGTATGCGTTAAATTTGCATACGTTTATTTTGAATTTTATCATTTAGTTGTTACACTGATGGTATGCTTCAAAGCATATTTCCTTTTAAGGATAATAAAGTATTCTTTATTTTATCTTATTGTGCTCACCAAATCGCAAAAAGAGAAGATGAAGTGCTGCAGTGGACATTTACTGAAGAACTTAAGGAAGACGTGCTCACATCCTTATCTATTTGGTACAACAACTCAAAATTGGTCAGCTTTTAGCCAACACCACACTGTGTTCACAGACCTAACTGTCGTAATGTAACTGGAAACTGGTAAACAATTACTATACACCACACTGTGTTCACAGACCTAACTGTCGTAATGTAACTGGAAACTGGTAAACAATTACTATACACCACACTGTGTTCACAGACCTAACTGTCGTAATGTAACTGGAAACTGGTAAACAATTACTATACACCACATCAAGACTTCCCATTAAGCTCACAGACTTAACTGTGTTAGAGCAGCTCCAAACTGGTAAACAACTGAGATCGACACGGTATGTATGCGCTTGGAAATGCCCTTATGCGCACAATCCGTCACTCAGGCGTTTTCTTAACGTTGCCTTTGAAACGGTTTACATCTTCATTGGATTGACAGTTGCCCTTTCTCTTCATTTCCAAAAAGATCGTCGATTGCTTCCTCTTTGTGCTCATACCGTAACTGTGGTATATCGACTGGTAAACGGTTAGCTTACATTACACAAGACCTTCCTCTGTGTTCAAGGACTTGTGCTAAGGCAACCAGAGAAGTGGCAAATAGCTAGCAATACTTAGTCAGATTACTGATGATCACCATGACTGTGATTCAGTCAGATTAATGATGATCTGTAACCATCACACTGACAGTGATTCAGTCAGATTAATGATGATCTGTAACCATCATACTGAGTGATTCAGTCAGATTAATGATGATCTGTAACCATCACACTGACAGTGATTCAGTCAGATTATTGTTATTGATCGCTTTTATATAGCGCTATTCTCCGCTCTCGGGCAGACTCGCTGCGCTCGCATGTGATTCTACATGAGTGAATAGCTTTTTTTATAGTGCGTTTTATTGAATATCCACCGAAGTGGTGTACTTACAGCGCTGGCATGGCTGGTGCCACAAGAAACTGCTGCCATCTCGGCGCGTTCTGTGTACACCATACAACCATGCACCATGTCACTTCATGCAAAGACACATACGTAAGGTGTATGCGTGTTTAGCTGTAACCTGCCACCTGCACTTTTGGCAGAATGACCGGGGTCTTTTACGTGCTACTGCGGTAACACGGGGGTGGAACGGATACCGAAATAAGAGTCAGCACAGAAAGTTGACCCTGGAGAAGAAAATTCTCCCGCCGCTTCAGCAGGGATTCGAACCCGCGACCTTTGGATCACGAGTCCGGCGCTCTAACCACTGAGCTATCCCCGCCACCACGACAGAATGTGGTGTTACAGATTAATGATGATCTGTAACCATCACCATGACAGTGATTCAGTCAGATTAATGATGATCTGTAACCATCACACTGACAGTGATTCAGTTATATTGATGGTGATCTGTAACACGTTGTGATCCATCACAATGATACTTAGTTCTTGGATTACAATGTCCCGTCAACCGCATTGGTTACTTCGGGACGAATCACTCGTTCAAAACTCGTTTATACTGGTTACCCCGGGACGAACCACTCGTTCAAATTATTTTACACTGGTTACTTCGGGACGAATCACTCGTTGAAAACTCTTATACTGGTTACCTCGGGACGAATCACTCGTTGAAAACTTTTACACTGGTTACCTCGGGACGAATCACTCGTTGAAAACTCTTTTACACTGGTTACCCCGGGACGAATCACTCGTTGAAAAACCTTTTACACTGGTTCAAAATACATGTCACTAAATGACAAGCTTGTCTAGTTTACTGTTGCAACGACAATATATATATATATATTAAAAATCTAACCATCCGTTTCTCGATGCTCAGCAACACACTTCACATTTAGTTAAAAACACAAGTCACTAAATCACAAGTGCGTCTAATTCACTCTAATTCACTGTCACAAAGTCAAAAATCAAACCATCCATCTGTTTCTCAATGCACACGAGCACATGTCTTGGTAGGCCAAAAGCCCATTCCATTCCTTGGTACCTGTTCATATTCCACTGGCACTCACTGCCAGAACCTGCTTCAGTCGTTTGTGACTTTGAGCAGGGTGACATATTTTATTCTGCGGGCCCACACAGAATTTCTATCAGTGTCATGTTGCATATCACCATCAGTCTCATTGACTTTAAATGTGATGTTACAGATCATTACCAATCTGACTCAATCTCCTTCAGTGTGGTGTTACGGGGCAGCCCTCATCAATCTTTTCGATTGTGACTGACAGATCATCCCTTACCAATCTCTGTCAGTGTGAGGTTACGGATCACCCATCATCAATCTCTGTCAGAGTGATGCTACGGATCATCCATCATCAATCTATGTCAGTGTGATGGATCAGACTAACACCAAGGCTTCAAACAATTCAAAGAACAAACCAGAAAACACACGCACATTTCAGGTTTTTTTTTCTTTTTTTCTTTTCTAGGTGTGACTTTATTTACAGCAGTCAGCTGACTGAGGAACGTGGAGCGAGAACTATTTACTTCAGCCTTCAGAGACCTGTGAGCCATCTTGGACCCACCACAAGAAAGGAGAAGAAAACAGAAACAACAATTAAACGCACGAATCCATAAACAACCAAAAGCGCGCGCGCACACACACACACACACACACACTCACACACACACACACACACACACACACACACACACACACACACACACACACACACACACACACATAAGGAAGTGCACAGTATTGAGCCAGCTAGTGAAGACAATGATTTTTTTTTTTTTTTAATGCTTTAGGGATTAGCTAACATGAAATAATAAAAGTAGAGACATACTTTTAACACGTTTTGCATAAAAAACGAATTAGGTTGTTGCCATCCCCAAAAACAGCACCCAAAATCACCGACCCTCAAATTATAGCGTAAGTTTCACGGTGTCCTCATCATTAAATTGTAAAGCAACGATAGATGATACAAAATTCAAACTTGAGCACATCAAGGCATTCCATTTTCTCCATTTATCAATGCATATAACACGCAGTTATGCTAAAAACAACATAACAGAACGAAGATGAGATATGCAAATACCGTAACTTACGTCATCCTCTGGGTATTTTTCTTTCTAGACAATCAAGACAACTGCTGTTGTTGTTTTTAACTGTTTATTTCTTTATATTGTAACACTGTCTATTTGGACTGATTATATTATAAGATATGATCTTTCTCTTCTGGCTGTACTGGTAACGTAAGTTACAAGACACTAAACACAACATTACACACTATGGTTTTATTTTTAAGTACAGAGTTGAATCGGTGAATGCACATGTATACTTCTATACATGTACACAGCAAGTTTTACTTATTACAATACCTTTGCATCTGCATACAGACCTTACAGAGTAAATGCAGATTTGCAGAAATGAGTCTTGGCACTGACTGCAGGTTGACACTGTGGAGCAGTATGTTCTGCTGTTTGCTCCAAAAGCTGTTTTCTTACAAGTCTTATAAAAGTTTATTGATGCTGGCAAATTCCATGATTAGTTTTTAACGAATGATATCGATAACAGTCAAAGATGAAGACAGATTTAGCGTCAGTCTTAAGTTAGAAGAAATGTTGCCACCGGGCGTTGATGGTCGGTGGACACTGCGGCACAGCATCTTCTGCTCCCACTGACCAACCAAATATCGTCTGCCTCCGGGAAACTGAAGAAGTTCTCCCTGTCGCGCAGGAACTGCACCCGGACTTCTCCTTGCTCATTCTCACTCTCAAGAACCTAAACAAATATTTAAAAAAAAAAATCATGTATATGGCTAGAGTAAGAGTGGGGTTCTGACATGATTACTGACCAACCTACCTATCTTGCAAATCAGTCTCTCACCTTTTGAAACAAACAATGTACTCTAACCAAGTGCAGATTAAAAAATAAATATCAAACACTATCAACATGTTCATTTCAAGAAAGTGTTAATTTATAATTGATAAAGTTATCTTTCCATGCCGTTGAAAAACTTCATCCCAGTCTTATTGCATCTGGATGCAAAGCGCACCTTCACCCAGCTGCCGCATGGAAAATGTCTGCAAAAATTAAATTATTGTTTTAGTTTGCTATCACCACAAAAACAAAGCAAATTCCTTTTAACAAACTGTCTAAAATTAATGACCACTGGAAAGGACAGTAAATATGACAAACTGAGCATGTTTGACTGTTTATCTACACTGGAAATAGACAAATATATCAGAAAAACTCAAGGTATACCTTGGAGGAGAAGAATTTGCATGCCTTCCTGCACTGGCTGCCTCTCCTCCATCATTGCTGGAAGCATCGCCGTCTGCATGACCTGAGAGAAGTGTAAAGGTTTAAGTATGGTCAGACAATACATTGGACACAGCATCAACACAGACAGACTTGTGACTTCTGTTTAAACAAAACATTTTCCATGCAAAAGACTTGTGACTTCTGTTTAAAAAGTATTTTCCATACAAGAGTTAATTTTGCGTACATTTGGAAATGAGGAATGGACACAATAGCAATTATCATGTTCCCTACTTAATCTTTTACTACAAATAAGGTTAAAAAAAAAAAAAAAAAAAAAAAAAAAAAAAAAAAAGAAAGTTGGTTAATGTTGGTTTATCTTTTGCCTTCAGCCACATTTTCAAACATAAATTGTATACATACAGGTGTTAAATACTCACATTCCATGTCTGGCTCTGTCACACCTGGCTGATCTTGGCTTGCTAAATCATCCACCTCAAGGCCTACTTCAGGCTGGTGCAGATGGCAGGGCTCGGTGTCAGGCTGCCGGGAATCCTCTGCATTCTCCTGGAAGTCACAATATTTGCAAAATGATCAACTACAGATACAGTACCAGAATCTTGTGTCGTTTTTAAGTGCTTACCTCTAATAACTCAGTCCAGTTAAGCGAAGTGTTCTCAGGCTGAAGAAAAGATAAAGCCTTATTGCACTGAGATTTCAAATAAAGACAATTATAAATTTTATTTGACAGCAAACCAGTTTACTTACTACGTTGCGGAGGGTGAACTGGGTCCAGTGTCCAGTGAGGTCAGCATTCTGACAGCAGCCTGGTTGCTTGCACTGGGGACAAGAACAGCTTCTCTCCCGCACTGCGACAAGGGCGCAGCATCTTGATGGCATGTTGCTTCCTGGTAGTTGGTAGCGCTTTAAGATCGACTGTTCGTTGTCTGCCTCACATGATGACATCTTTTGGGACCCCCCAAAAAGACCTTTTGTAGTGGCAGTGCTCTTCTTCACCCCTTGTGAAGTTTTCTGCACAGAATGTGTAGAAGTCTGATGCTGAGAGGAGGTCCTCACGCCGAGTCTTGACTGTCATTGACAGCTTTCTTCGGTGTTCCATATTCGCGGTCACAGGGCCCTTTACCGTGGCGAGTCCCTGAAGAAGTGCCTCTCAGCATCTACCCCGAAATCCATGAAAGCATGCGACAGATCTGAGAAGACACTCTTGTCTTTGTATTGAGTAGGAGCTCCATCAGAGAACAGTACTATCTTCGTGAAAGGGATGCTTTGGGACACAAGGTACTTCACAGTCACTGTGTCGAATGCATGTATTGCATCGTAGCAGTGTTTACTGTCATTACTGACAAAGATGAGTGCATGCTGGGTGGTGACTGTGCAGTCTTCTTCATGGCACTTGTATGAAGCAACATTGGCTTGGAGCGTGACCTGCTCATAGGCCCAGTGGGCTCCTGGCGCTTCAGCTCATCTTGAAACCAGAAGGTATAATTCTCGGCGAAGTCTTGGCAGATTACCACCCATCCGCCAGGAGGATACCTGGTGATCTCTTCATACTTGCGCCCCTGCCAGCTTGCGTTGAAGAGATGCGCGCTAAAAGGTTTGACCTCCTTCACAAGTTCTTGCACAAAGTCATGTGGAGAGACTGTTTTTCTCAGACGGCACATCTTCTCCGCACCATTCTGCTGGTATGGGACAATCTCCCACATGTAGAATGTGACACTCATCCATCGGAAGCAGGGGCTGCATATATTACGCACGCACGCACGCGCGCGCGCACACGCACATACACACACGCACGAACACACACACACACACACACACACACACACACACACACACACACACACACACACACACACACACATACACAGTGGGGATCGGCAGGGCTGTGAAAAACAGTTTAGAAATAGTTATTAAACAGGTGCGTCTTGAGGGCGGTTTTAAAAGAGGAGGTAGAATCAGAGTGGCGGAGTGTTTGAGGCAAATTGTTCCAGACAGATGGGCCAGCATAAGAAAAAGATCTTTCACCAAATGTTTTTGTGTTTACACGGGGGGTGACAAAGGTTCGTGTGTCAGATGCAGATCGTAATTGTCTTGCTGGAGTATAAGGTTGAAGGAGATCGGACAGATACTGGGGGGCTGTTCCAGAGATGGAGTTGAAGCAGATAGTTGAAATTGTGTATTGAATGCGATGTGTTACTGGTAGCCAATGCAGAGTTTCAAGAATAGGATGGATGTGGTCAGATTTCTTAGCTTTACACACAAGCCTTGCTGCTGCATTCTGAACTTTTTGAAGTTTGTCTAGTAAGTACTGAGGGCAACCTGAAAGCAAAGAGTTACAGTAGTCTAAGCGAGAGAGGACAAGAGAGCATACAAGGGTTTGGGTTGCTTGAGTGGTGAGAAGGTGTCGTATGGAACTTATATGCCTGATCTGTATATATGCGGCTTTACACGTGTTGCTTATGTGTTGAGACATGCTGAGATTCGAGTCCAGGGTTAGACTGAGGTTTTTAACAGACGACACAAATGGGACATCGGCGTCTCCGATGTGAATGACAGACGGCAAGGGACTGTGGACAGACATTCCATTTGAAAGTATGATCATGGCTTCAGTTTTGTTGTCATTTAGTTGAAGTTTGTTGGCGGTCATCCAAGACTTGACATCTATAGTGCAGTTCTGGAGAGTTTCTATCGACTGGTGAATTGTGTCTAGTGTACTAATCTTGTAAAGTTGGTTGTCATCAGCGAAAGCATGGTGACTGACTGCGTGCTTGCTTACTAGGTTAAAGAGAGGCTGGGTGTAGAGTATGAAAAGCACAGGGCCCAGTACAGAACCCTCCCGTCGAAGTTTCAAACATGGCGGAGTATGCTCAGACTGCAGACTATTTATGGTGACTGCATGTGTTCTGTTAGAAAGATAAGACGAGAACCAAGATAGAGCAGGTCCAGAAATGCCAAAAGAGTGCTGAAGTCGTGTAAGGAGAATTTGGTGATCTATTGTATCGAAGGCTGCTGAGAGATCTAAGAGTGTCAAAATGCATATTTTGTTGTTATCTATAGCTGTTAAAAGGTCGTTAACGATCCTGAGCAGGGCAGTTTCAGTGCTATGGTTGGGTCTGTAGGCTGACTGGAGAGGATTGAGAAGGTTGTTGTGATTCAAGTGTTCGTTTAGCTGAGACAGGACTATTCTTTCTAAGACTTTTGACAGAAAAGATAAATTTGACACAGGACGGTAGTTCTTTAAGTCATCAGGGTCAAGGGACATCTTTTTCAAAAGGGGTTTAACTAGAGCAGACTTGTAGACAGATGTCTTGCAGTCGATGGGAGGCAGAATACCTCCTGAGGGTTTCACGTTTGAGATATATGCTGGTGCAGTACTCACATAGGCAATTCCTTTTCTTATACCTGTATGAAGGCTGCACATCCATAGGTCTCATTTGACGGAACTTGGTCTTGGAGACTTTGAAATCAGGGCATTCTTCACGAAAAGTGTCATACGATGCGTTGTAAGACATCTCCGTGACCCTGGTTGTCATATACCTTTGTCCTGTCTTTCTTGCACTGCGGGCATCAGGCCTGGTGCTTGAGATGTCCCCTCTCCTATAGAAATCCTCTACTTTATGTAGGTCATCAGTGTCTATAGCGTCTTTTCTTTTCTTTTGTTTCCGTTGACACAGGTCCTCCAAGTTGGCCTTCCTGACCAGCCTGTAGCTCAGGGCCAGCTGCTTGCTCTCTGAAATGGAGTACTTTTTCCTGACACTCGTCAGTCAAGCAAGTGTCTTCTTTGTTGTCAGGTCTTTTTTGTTTCTTCTCTTTTGAAGATTCTGCATGGTAGATTTGACCGACTTGAATGCGGACTGGAGAAAGTCAAGTCTCCTTTTGGATGGATGGTCCAAGGCTATGTTCTGAGCTATGAATTCTTTTAGTGTTTAGCGCTAATTTTTTGAAGATGGAACTGAACACCTCAACAAACTTCCCTTTAGCTGATGGCACTGCTTTTCGGGCACGCCAGCTTGCCTTGTTCATGGAGTTTCTGCTCCTGTATAAGCTAACTCCCCTCTGCAGCCATCTCTTGAGTGGAATCTGCGGAAGGTGACGTCTCTTGAGTGGGAGCTGGGGTAGGTGACGTCTCTTGAGTGGAAGCTGGGGTAGGTGACGTCTCTTGACTGGAAGCTGGGATAGGTGGCACTGGTGGCTGGTTGAAGTTGCTTGATGGTGCCGATCGCCTGTCACAATCAAGCATGGCACCGGCAGCTTTCTTTTCCTGGTGTTTTCGCCTCCGCCTCTCATTCTGAAGCTTCTTGGCTTCTTCGCTCATGTTGGCCCTATAAAGCGCTTTCTGCTTTTTGCAGGCAGCTCTTTTTTCTTCTTTCTCTTTCCTAGTTGTCGGTGCAGTGTAGGTGCTGACGTTCTTCCCTAGTATCTTCTGCTTCTCCCTCCACCTCCCAACACGATCGTTTGTAACTTTCTGCCTCCACCTCCCAACACGATCGTTTGTAACTTTCTGCCTCCACCTCCCAACACGATCGTTTGTAACTTTCTGCCTCCACCTCCTAACACGATCGTTTGTAACTTTCTGCCTCCACCTCCCAACACGATCGTTTGTAACTTTCTGCCTCCACCTCCCAACACGATCGTTTGTAACTTTCTGATAGTTCTTCCTGTCTTCTTCACCAAGCCGCGCCGTGAACACTTTGACCCGGTTTGTCTCATACGCTCTGTGCAGCTTGTACTTGTCAGGGTTCTGCTCCATCCTTTCCCTGTAGTCTCGTGACACCTCAGCAGCTGTTTTCCTCCTTCGCTTTGGGGTATCATCGCTTGTAGTAGGTGCTGACTTGCGCAGAGATATCCGTAGGCTCTTGCGTACAGTTGATGGTGGCTGCCCTGGTGACAAACCACTGTCTTCCGCCATAATTACAGCTCCCGATTGAGACCTGGAATTGTTGAAGCAAAATTGTAAATTATGGGTTAAATATTATTTGGCATGCAATCTGCAAACTAAGTAAGGACCTAAAACAATATGTGTTATGATCAACTGCATAGGGTTTCTCTTCATTATTTCATTGGCGGTAGCTATATAAAATGCATCTTCGTTTCTTCATCAAAGGTTTAGTGTCCAAAGTAACTTACACATAATAAAACAGAAAAGGGGCTTTAATAACCCCTGCAGACAGAACCAGAAAGATGTAAAAAGCCAAATAAATGAGCACGAAGAGAAATGTTGAGTTCACTATATTAAGGGTCAAGGTTCTGGCTGACAGGATGCTGTAAGTTTTTTTTCTGCACAAGTAATAAGAAATATGGTGTCCTCTGTAACCAATGCAAGCAAAATATCACCAGGCACAAAAGAAAGAAACCTGAGCCCATTAAAAGAATCCAACTGTTTTTTGTTGTTGTTGTTGATGTTTGTGTGTGTGTGTGGGGGGGGGGGGGGGGGGGTCGGCACTTTTAACTATAGCTATAGGATATGTTTCTTCACATAAATGACCACATAACAATCAGCAGAAAGATAGCGTTAGTTTCAATGGACGCAAACCCAGAGGCCTGGTAAATTGTAATGAAGGTGTTCTGATCTATTTGTCTTATCTGATTTATAGTTTCATGATTTATGATTCATCTCTTACATTAAGTTTCTTGATAAAAACTGATACCGCACTTTTGTCTCTGTGAAAGCAGTCACGGTGAGTGCCGTGAGTGCATGTATGTCTTTTTCAGGCTTGAATGCGTTGGCAAAGTGTCAGGATGCCATGCCGAGCAAACACACAAGCACACCGACAACCACAACATTTAGACCACGGAAACGAAACAGCACAACACTCAGAGTCAGTGATCACACCATCAATGCGTTTCCATGTTTTGTATTCTACTAACAAAACAGTTACATTGTGAGCTCGCGTAACCAGTTTAGTTGCATGTAGGTGACGATGAAACTAATCTAAATAATCCATGCATTCTACCGAACTAACCTATGAAACCAATCTCCTCGGCCCTTAATCTAGTAGTCATACATTATCTCCTCCGAAATCATTGCTCACCACTAGGCCTCAGCAACAACACTTATAAAAAAATACTGTAAAACAACAACACAAAAGGCGGTTTTCTAAATGTGTGGAACTAAACCTAAGGTGGAAGAGAGTAGGAAGAAATGGAGATGAAAGCAATACAGGGAAGAGAGAAAAGGTGGGCAAGGCGAGGATGTCTGTTAAGCCTGTTCGGCTGTCTGCCAATTTTGACCTGCATGTCCCTTCTTCGATGCCCGGAAAAGAGAAGGAGAGGGACAGAAGGATGGGGGAAGGGCCAAGAAAGTGGATAGAGAAAAGGTGGGCAAGGCGGAGACGTCAGGTACAGTTTCTCACTGTCACACATTCGTCTCCTGTACCTTCTTCGATGCCCGGAATGGTCAGAAAAAGAGAGAGAAGAGTAAACAGCAGAGAGAATGAAAAATATAACAGAAAACTAGCTTTGGTGGGGAGGGTTGTCGCAAAGGAAAGAAAAATA
>OY757558.1:4877533-4880033 GCA_963584105.1 Alviniconcha strummeri | reverse complement strand
TATGTATCATGTGAACTCTCAGGGCGTCGATAGGCGCATGCTAAGTGTGCACATTATTCTTCCTCTTCTTGTGTAGCGCCGTGGGTGTATGTGTCTCTTTTCACGCTTGAATGCGTTGGCAAAATGTCAGGATGCCATGCCGAGCAAACACACAAGCACACCGACAACCACAACATTTAGACCACGGAAACGAAACAGCACAACACTTAGAGTCAGCGATCACACCATCAATGCGTTTCCATTTTTGTATTCTACTAATAAAACAGTCACATTGTGAGTTCGCGTAACCAGTTTAGTTACATGTATGCGACGATGAATCTAAGCTAAATAATCCATGCATTCTACCGAACTAACCTATCAAACCAACCTCCTCGGCCCTTAATCTAGTAGTCATACATTATCTCCTAAATCGTTGCTCATCACTAGGCCTCAGCAAAAACTCTTATAAAAAATACTGTGGACAACAGCAACAAAGAGGCGGTTTTCTAACTGGGTGGAACTAGACCTAAGGTGGAAGAGAGTAGGAAGAAATGGAGATGAAAGCAATACAGGGAAGAGAGAGAAGATGGACAAGGCGAGGACGTCTGCTGAGCCTGTTCGGCTATCTGCCATTTGTTGAATCTGCATGTCCCTTCTTCGATGCCCGGAACAAGAGAAGGAGAGGGACAGAAGGATGCGGGAAGGGCCAAGAAAGTGGATAGAGAAAAGGTGGGCAAGGCGGGGACGTCAGGTACAGTTTCTCACTGTCTCACATTGGTCTCCTATCCCTTCTTCGATGCCCGGAATGATGAGAGAGAGAGAGAGAGAGAGAGAGAGAGAGGAGAGAGAGAGAGAGAGAGAGAGAGAGAGAGAGAGAGAGAGAGAGAGAGAGAGAGAAGGAAAGAAAAAGAGGCATAAGTAAATCGATCTAACGACCGTGGAAATCCACAAAGAAAACGTAACGGCCTCCTACACTGTCCGCTCATGGCAATACCTGCTTCTTCTCCACTAAATATAAAACACAAGCACAATGTACATCACTTTTCTATAAGAACACATCGCCCACTATGGGTATATGTGGGTGTAACAACCGTGACAGCTACACATACGTCGCTCTGAGCGACAACAACTACAAGGCCTTCTACCGACCAAAGACGGATAAAGGAGACACGGAGCACAGAAACTACTAATAACGAAAACAGCTACGACTACGCTGCAGTGGGCACCTCGCGCGCAGCCCGCCACCACACAGCTCGCGGTAGCACCGACCAAAAAAGAACCAACACAGGCGCCCGACATCATGCCCCAGTACTACTACCACGCCACCTCCGACTTCAGCCGAGTTAACAACACGCCAACATTCCTCAAATAAAACAACTCCCCTACGACCAGACTCCTCTTCTTCCTCCTACCACAGCGATTCTAAAACCACCATACAAACAACAACAATGATCCCAACGCTCTCCTCGAGCAATACCTGGTTAAGAGAACAACAACTAACAAATCAACCCAGTCAAAAAGAACAGGAAAAGAGGGGTATAAATACCTGTGTATAAATACACAGCTTAGCTGACAGACCGTAGGGGTTCCAGGCGAGATCAAAAGATCAAGAGATCTTAGAGGAGGGAGGTGGAGCTGGACCCTCACTTTTGCCCAGAAGAGATCGTGAGTAGGGAGGTGGAGCTAGGCTGAGCAAGTTGGACGTCTTTTGCTTCGAGTTGTCGAAGTTGTTCGTCAACAGCGGTGCAACGGACATTGTCTTAGTGACTCTGTCCAGCAAAGCAGTTGAAAGAGCAATTGCGCAGTGCACAAGTCGCTGGGCAATGGCGAGGGGACACCGCCTTAACATTTCCATTGTTCTGGCGGCGGTCTACGGTCTCTCCGGTCTTTTTCGGGCGGTTTCCGCGGTCGAGCCAATCACCCTGTCCCCTTTCCCACTCTGTCCCCGTCCCTAATAGGTCATCCCGCCTCCGTGGACGTTAAGCAACATAAAAAGACAGTAGTCATAGTTCAGGAGCTGTGTGAGAGTCGAGGTGGCCGTCCTGGGCTGTCCGTCCTAACGAGCCTTCTGGTTTCCGTGGACGTAAAGATTTATTGAACCGTGCTTCGGCATTTGTCACTACTTGTTCCTAATATGTCAGTTGACATCTGAGGACATTAAGCATCACTTCATCATCATCATCAACAGACCGTATCATCCGTTGGACCTCCCAAAACGTATCACTGAGACAGAAACCAATTCATAACGCCACAGCAATTTACGGAATAATACAATATCTTCCTTTCTCCGGATACAACACCTGGGAATAAAATGACGAACCTTACCCTCCAACCGTACTCTACGAAACTAGCCAAGCACTAACCGCCAGACTTGAGAAACCCTACAGAAAGAAAGAAAGAAAGAAAGAAAAAAAAGTGAGAGCGCCGGTCTTCTGTTTTTTGCCCCTTCTTGTTCTTCTTCCGTTCTGTTCTTTTCTTCTTCTTCTTCTTCTTCTTCTTCTTCTTCTGTTTCTCCTTGTTC
>OY757558.1:4860033-4872533 GCA_963584105.1 Alviniconcha strummeri | reverse complement strand
GAACACCTTCATTACAATTTACCAGGCCTCTGGGTTTGCGTCCATTGAAACTAACGCTATCTTTCTGCTGATTGTTATGTGGTCATTTATGTGAAGAAATATATCCTATAGCTATAGTTAAAAGTGCCGACCCCCCCCCCCCCCCCCCACACACACACACACACACAAACATCAACAACAACAACAAAAAACAGTTGGATTCTCTTAATGGGCTCAGGTTTCTTTCTTTTGTGCCTGGTGATATTTTTGCTTGCATTGGTTACAGAGGACACCATATTTCTTATTACTTGTGCAGAAAAAACAACTTACAGCATCCTGTCAGCCAGAACCTTGACCCTTAATATAGTGAACTCAACATTTCTCTTCGTGCTCATTTATTTGGCTTTTTACATCTTTCTAGTTCTGTCTGCAGGGGTTGTTAAAGCCTCTCTTCTGTGTTATTATGTGTAAGTTACTTTGGACACTAAACCTTTGATGAAGAAACGAAGACGCATATTATATAGCTACCGCCAATGAAATAATGAAAAGAGAAACCCTATGCAGTTGATCATAACACATATTGTTTTAGGTCCTTACTTAGTTTGCAGATTGCATGCCAAATAATATTTAACCCATCATTTACAATTTTGCTTCAACAATTCCAGGTCTCAATCGGCAGCTGTAATTATGGCGGAAGGCAGTGGGTTGTGACCAGGGCAGCCACCATCAACTGTACGCAAGAGCCTACGGATATCTCTGCGCAAGTCAACACCTACTACAAGCGATGATACCCCAAAAGCGAAGGAGGAAAACAGCTGCTGAGGTGTCACGAGACTACAGGGAAAGGATGGAGCAGAACCCTGACAAGTACAAGCTGCACAGAGCGTATGAGACAAACCGGGTCAAAGTGTTCATGGCGCGGCTTGGTGAAGAAGACAGGAAGAACTATCAGAAAGTTACAAACGATCGTGTTGGGAGGTGGAGGCAGAAAGTTACAAACGATCGTGTTAGGAGGTGGAGGCAGAAAGTTACAGACGATCGTGTTGGGAGGTGGAGGCAGAAAGTTACAAACGATCGTGTTAGGAGGTGGAGGCAGAAAGTTACAGACGATCGTGTTGGGAGGTGGAGGCAGAAAGTTACAAACGATCGTGTTGGGAGGTGGAGGCAGAAAGTTACAGACGATCGTGTTGGGAGGTGGAGGCAGAAAGTTACAAACGATCGTGTTAGGAGGTGGAGGCAGAAAGTTACAGACGATCGTGTTGGGAGGTGGAGGCAGAAAGTTACAAACGATCGTGTTGGGAGGTGGAGGCAGAAAGTTACAGACGATCGTGTTGGGAGGTGGAGGCAGAAAGTTACAAACGATCGTGTTGGGAGGTGGAGGCAGAAAGTTACAGACGATCGTGTTGGGAGGTGGAGGCAGAAAGTTACAAACGATCGTGTTGGGAGGTGGAGGGAGAAGCAGAAGATACTAGGGAAGAACGTCAGCACCTACACTGCACCGACAACTAGGAAAGAGAAAGAAGAAAAAAGAGCTGCCTGCAAAAAGCAGAAAGCGCTTTATAGGGCCAACATGAGCGAAGAAGCCAAGAAGCTTCAGAATGAGAGGCGGAGGCGAAAACACCAGGAAAAGAAAGCTGCCGGTGCCATGCTTGATTGTGACAGGCGATCGGCACCATCAAGCAACTTCAACCAGCCACCAGTGCCACCTATCCCAGCTTCCAGTCAAGAGACGTCACCTACCCCAGCTTCCAGTCAAGAGACGTCACCTACCCCAGCTTCCACTCAAGAGACGTCACCTACCCCAGCTTCCACTCAAGAGACGTCACCTTCCGCAGATTCCACTCAAGAGATGGCTGCAGAGGGGAGTTAGCTTATACAGGAGCAGAAACTCCATGAACAAGGCAAGCTGGCGAGCCCGAAAAGCAGTGCCATCAGCTAAAGGGAAGTTTGTTGAGGTGTTCAGTTCCATCTTCAAAAAATTAGCGCCAAACACTAAAAGAATTCATAGCTCAGAACATAGCCTTGGACCATCCATCCAAAAGGAGACTTGACTTTCTCCAGTCCGCATTCAAGTCGGTCAAATCTACCATGCAGAATCTTCAAAAGAGAAGAAACAAAAAAGACCTGACAACAAAGAAGACACTTGCTTAACTGACGAGTGTCAAGAAAAAGTACTCCATTTGAGAGAGCAAGCAGCTGGCCCTGAGCTACAGGCTGGTCAGGAAGGCCAACTTGGAGGACCTGTGTCAACGGAAACAAAAGAAAAGAAAAGACGCTATAGACACTGATGACCTACAGAAAGTAGAGGATTTCTATAGGAGAGATCTCAAGCACCAGGCCTGATGCCCGCAGTGCAAGAAAGACAGGACAAAGGTACACGACAACCAGGGTCACGGAGATGTCCTACAACGCATCGTATGACATTTTTCGTGAAGAATGCCCTGATTTCAAAGTCTCCAAGACCAAGTTCCGTCAATGAGACCTATGGATGTGCAGCCTTCACACAGGTATAAGAAAAGGAATTGCTTATGTGAGTACTGCACCAGCATATATCTCAAACGTGAAACCCTCAGCAGGTATTCTGCCTCCCATCGACTGCAAGACATCTGTCTACAAGTCTGCTCTAGTTAAACCCCTTTTGGAAAAGATGTCCCTTGACCCTGATGACTTAAAGAACTACCGTCCTGTGTCAAATTTATCTTTTCTGTCAAAAGTCTTAGAAAGAATAGTCCTGTCTCAGATAAACGAACACTTGAATCACAACAACCTTCTCAATCCTCTCCAGTCAGCCTACAGACCCAACCATAGCACTGAAACTGCCCTGCTCAGGATCGTTAACGACCTTTTAACAGCTATGGATCACAACAAAATATGCATTTTGACACTCTTAGATCTCTCAGCAGCCTTTGATACAATAGATCACCAAATTCTCCTTACACGACTTCAGCACTCTTTTGGCATTTCTGGACCTGCTCTATCTTGGTTCTCGTCTTATCTTTCTAACAGAACACATGCAGTCACCATAAATAGTCTGCAGTCTGAACATACTCCGCCATGTTTGAAACTTCGACGGGAGGGTTCTGTACTGGGCCCTGTGCTATTCATACTCTACACCCAGCCTCTCTTTAACCTAGTAAGCAAGCACGCAGTCAGTCACCATGCTTTCGCTGATGACAACCAACTTTACAAGATTAGTACACTAGACGCAATTCACCAGTCGATAGAAACTCTCCAGAACTGCACTACAGATGTCAAGTCTTGGATGACTGCAAACAAACTTCAACTAAATGACAACAAAACTGAAGCCATGATCATACTTTCAAATAGAATGTCTGTCCACAGTCCCTTGCCGTCTGTCATTCACATCGGAGACGCCGATGTCCCATTTGTGTCGTCTGTTAAAAACCTCAGTGTAACCCTGGACTCGAATCTCAGCATGTCTCAACACATAAGCAACACGTGTAAAGCCGCATATATACAGATCAGGCATATAAGTTCCATACGACAACTTCTCACCACTCAAGCAACCCAAACCCTTGTATGCTCTCTTGTCCTCTCTCGCTTAGACTACTGTAACTCCTTGCTTTCAGGTTGCCCTCAGTACTTACTAGACAAACTTCAAAAAGTTCAGAATGCAGCAGCAAGGCTTGTGTGTAAAGCTAAGAAATCTGACCACATCCATCCTATTCTTGAAACTCTGCATTGGCTACCAATAACACATCGCATTCAATACACAATTTCAACTATCTGCTTCAACTCCATCTCTGGAACAGCCCCCCAGTATTTGTCCGATCTCCTTCAACCTTATACTCCAGCAAGACAATTACGATCTGCATCTGACACACGAACCTTTGTCACCCCCCGTGTAAACACAAAAACATTTGGTGAAAGATCTTTTTCTTATGCTGGCCCATCTGTCTGGAACAATTTGCCTCAAACACTCCGCCACTCTGATTCTACCTCCTCTTTTAAAACCGCCCTCAAGACGCACCTGTTTAATAACTATTTCTAAACTGTTTTTCACAGCCCTGCCGATCCCCACTGTGTGTGTGTGTGTGTGTGTGTGTGTGTGTGTGTGTGTGTGTGTGTGTGTGTGTGTGTGTGTGTGTGTGTGTGTGTTCGTGCGTGTGTGTATGTGCGTGTGCGCGCGCGCGTGCGTGCGTGCGTGCATGTGTGTGTGTGTGTGTGTGTGTGTGTTTGTGTGTGTGGTTAGTGTTATTGTAAAGCGCCCTGTGCTGCCACCTAGTGTGGTAGATGGGCGCTCTAGAAATCCTCATTATTATTATTATTATCTGTATCATGGACCGGTACGAGGTGTCCAGGTTGGCATTCTGTCCAAACGGCCGGACAGTAGAGTAAAAGAAAGCCTGCTTGGACAGAAAGTGTGACGAGTGCGGTACCTCCACAATTCAAGACCTTGTTGCAGCCCCTGCTTCCGATGGATGAGTGTCACATTCTACATGTGGGAGATTGTCCCATACCAGCAGAATGGTGCGGAGAAGATGTGCCGTCTGAGAAAAACAGTCTCTCCACAAGACTTTGTGCAAGAACTTGTGAAGGAGGTCACACCTTTCAGCGCGCATCTCTTCAACGCAAGCTGGCAGGGGCGCAAGTATGAAGAGATCACCAGGTATCCTCCTGGCGGATGGGTGGTAATCTGCCAAGACTTCGCCGAGAATTATACCTGCTGGTTTCAAGATGAGCTGAAGCGCCAGGAGCCCACTGGGCCTATGAGCAGGTCACGCTCCAAGCCAATGTTGCTTCATACAAGTGCCATGAAGAAGACTGCACAGTCACCACCCAGCATGCACTCATCTTTGTCAGTAATGACAGTAAACACTGCTACGATGCAATACATGCATTCGACACAGTGACTGTGAAGTACCTTGTGTCCCAAAGCATCCCTTTCACGAAGATAGTACTGTTCTCTGATGGAGTTCCTACTCAATACAAAGACAAGAGTGTCTTCTCAGATCTGTCGCATGCTTTCATGGATTTCGGGGTAGATGCTGAGAGGCACTTCTTCAGGGACTCGCCACGGTAAAGGGTCCTGTGACCGTGAATATGGAACACCGAAGAAAGCTGTCAATGACAGAGTCAAGACTCGGCGTGTGGACCTCCTCTCAGCATCAGACTTCTACACATTCTGTGCAGAAAACTTCACAAGGGGTGAAGAAGAGCACTGCCACTACAAAAGGTCTTTTTGGGGGGTCCCAAAAGATGTCATCATGTGAGGCAGACAACGAACAGTCGATCTTAAAGCGCTACCAACTACCAGGAAGCAACGTGCCATCAAGATGCTGCGCCCTTGTCGCAGTGCGGGAGAGAAGCTGTTCTTGTCCCCAGTGCAAGCAACCAGGTTGCTGTCAGAATGCTGACCTCACTGGACACTGGACCCAGTTCACCCTCCACAACGTAGTAAGTAAACTGGTTTTCTGTCAAATGAAATTTATAATTGTCTTTATTTGAAATCTCAGTGCAATAAGGCTTTATCTTTTCTTCAGCCTGAGAACACTTCGCTTAACTGGACTGAGTTATTAGAGGTAAGCACTTAAAAACGACACAAGATTCTGGTATTGTATCTGTAGTTGATCATTTTGCAAATATTGTGACTTCCAGGAGAATGCAGAGGATTCCCGGCAGCCTGACACCGAGCCCTGCCATCTGCACCAGCCTGAAGTAGGCCTTGAGGTGGATGATTTAGCAAGCCAAGATCAGCCAGGTGTGACAGAGCCAGACATGGAATGTGAGTATTTAACACCTGTATGTATACAATTTATGTTTGAAAATGTGGCTGAAGGCAAAAGATAAACCAACATAAACCATTTAACAGAAGTCACAAGTCTTTTGCATGGAACATGTTTTGTTTAAACAGAAGTCACAAGTGTGTCTGTGTTGATGCTGTGTCCAATGTATTGTCTGACCATACTTAAACCTTTACACTTCTCTCAGGTCATGCAGACGGCGATGCTTCCAGCAATGATGGAGGAGAGGCAGCCAGTGCAGGAAGGCATGCAAATTCTTCTCCTCCAAGGTATACCTTGAGTTTTTCTGATATATTTGTCTGTTTCCAGTGTAGATAAACAGTCAAACATGCTCAGTTTGTCATATTTACTGTCCTTTCCAGTGGTCATTAATTTTAGACAGTTTGTTAAAAGGAATTTGCTTTGTTTTTGTGGTGATAGCAAACTAAAACAATAATTTAATTTTTGCAGACATTTTCCATGCGGCAGCTGGGTGAAGGTGCGCTTTGCATCCAGATGCAAGAAGACTGGGATGAAGTTTTTCAACGGCATGGAAAGATAACTTTATCAATTATAAATTAACACTTTCTTGAAATGAACATATTGATAGTGTTTGATATTAATTTTTTAATCTGCACTTGGTTAGAGTACATTGTTTGTTTCAAAAGGTGAGAGACAGATTTGCAAGATAGGTAGGTTGGTCAGTAATCATGTCAGAACCCCACTCTTACTCTAGCCATATACATGATTTAAAAAAAAAAATTGTTTAGGTTCTTGAGAGTGAGAATGAGCAAGGAGAAGTCCGGGTGCAGTTCCTGCGCGACAGGGGGAACTTCTTCAGTTTCCCGGAGGCAGACGATATTTAGTTGGTCAGTGGGAGCAGAAGATGCTGTGCCGCAGTGTCCACCGACCGACCATCAACGCCCGGTGGCAACATTTCTTCTAACTTAAGACTGACGCTAAATCTGTCTTCATCTTTGACTGTTATCGATATCATTCGTTAAAAACTAATCATGGAATTTGCCAGCATCAATAAACTTTTATAAGACTTGTAAGAAAACAGCTTTGGGAGCAAACAGCAGAACATACTGTTCCACAGTGTCAACCTGCAATCAGTGCCAAGACTCATTTCTGCAAATCTGCATTTACTCTGCAAGGTCTGTATGCAGATGGAAAGGTATTGTAATAAGTAAAACTTGCTGTGTACATGTATAGAAGTATACATGTGCATTCACCAATTCAACTCTGTACTTAAAAATAAAACCATAGTGTGTAATGCTGTGTTTAGTGTCTTGTAACTTACGTTACCAGCACAGCCAGAAGAGAAAGATCATATCTTATAATTATAATCAGTCCAAACAGACAGTGTTACAATATAAAGAAATAAACAGTTAAAAACAACAACAGCAGTTGTCTTGATTGTCTAGAAAGAAAAATACCTAGAGGATGACGTAAGTTACGGTATCTGCATATTTCATCTTCGTTCTTTTATGCTGTTTTTAGCATAACTGCGTGTTATATGCATTAATAAATGGAGAAAATGGAATGCCTTGATGTGCTCAAGTTTGAGTTTTGTATCATCTATCGTTGCTTTACAATTTAATGATGAGGACGCCGTGAAACTTACGCTATAATTTGAGGGTCGGTGATTTTGGGTGCTGTTTTTGGGGATGGCAACAACCTAATTCGTTTTTTTTATGCAAAACGTGTTAAAAGTATGTCTCTGCTTTTATTATTTCATGTTAGCTAATCCCTAAAGCATTTAAAAAACAATGTCATTGTCTTCACTAGCTGGCTCAATACTGTGCACTTCCTTGTGTGTGTGTGTGTGTGTGTGTGTGTGTGTGTGTGTGTGTGTGTGTGTGTGTGTGTGTGTGTGTGTGTGTGCGCGCGCGCGCGCGCGCGTTTTTGGTTATTTATGGATTGTAGGTTACGCGTAATGCGTGTAATTGTCGAATGCGTGTAATTGTTGTTTCTGTTTTCTTCTCCTTTCTTGTGGTGGGTCCAAGATGGCTCACAGGTCTCTGAAGGCTGAAGTAAATAGTTCTCGCTCCTCATTCCTCAGTCAGCTGACTGCTGTAAACAAAGTCACACCTGGAAGAAAATAAAACTGAAATGTGCGTGTTTTTTCTGGTTTGTTCTTTGAATTGTTTGAAGCCTTGGTGTTAGTCTGATCCATCACACTGACATAGATTGATGATGGATGATGGGTGATCTGTAACATCACACTGACAGAGACTGATGATGGGTGATCTGTAACATCACACTGACAGAGACTGATGATGGATGATATGTAACATCACACTGACAGAGACTGATGATGGGTGATCTATAACATCACAATGACAGAGATTGATGATGGGTGATCCGTAACCTCACACTGACATAGATCGATGATGGCTGATCTGTAACATCACACTGACAGAGATTGGTAAGGGATGATCTGTCAGTCACACTGAAAGAGATTGATGAGGGCTGCCCCGTAACACCACACTGAAGGAGATTGAGTCAGATTGGCAATGATCTGTAACATCACATTTAAAGTGAATGAGACTGATGGTGATATGCAGCATCACACGGATAGAAATTCTGTGTGGGCCCGCAGAATAAAATATGTCACCCTGCTCAAAGTCACAAACGACTGAAGCAGGTTCTGGCAGTGAGTGCCAGTGGAATATGAACAGGTACCAAGGAATGGAATGGGCTTTTGGCCTACCAAGACATGTGCTCGTGTGCATTGAGAAACAGATGGATGGTTTGATTTTTGACGTTGTGACAGTGAATTAGAGAGAATTAGACACACATGTGATTTAGTGACTTGTGTTTTTAACTAAATGTGAAGTGTGTTACTGAGCATCCAGAAACAGATGGGTGGTTAGATTGTTATTGTCATTGCAACAATGAGCTAGACAAACTTGTCATTTAGTGACTTGTGTTTTGAAATGATGTGAAGAATGTTACTGATTATTGAGTGACATATTTTATTAATCGTTGCAACAGTGAACTAGACAAGCTTGTCATTTAGTGACATGTATTTTTAACCAGTGTAAAAGAGTTTTCAACGAGTGATTCGTCCCGAGGTAACCAGTGTAAAGGAGTGATTCGTGCCGAGGTAACCAGTGTAAAAGAATTTGAACGAGTATTTCGTCCCGAGGTAACCAGTGTAAAAGAGTTTTGAACGAGTGATTCGTTCCGAAGTAACCAATGCGGTTGATTGGACATTGCAATCCAAGAACTAAGTATCATTGTGATGGATCACATCGTGTTACAGATCACCATCAATATAACTGAATCAATGTCAGTGTAATGGTTACAGATCATCATTAATCTGACTGAATCACTGTCAGTGTGATGCTTACAGATCATCATTAATCTGACTGAATCACAGTCATGGTGATCATCAGTAATCTGACTAAGTATTGCTAGCTATCTACCACTTCTCTGGTTGCTTTAGCACAAGTCTGTGAACAAAGAGGAAGGTCTTGTGTACTGTAAGCTAACCGGTGACCAGCCGATGTACCACAGTTACGGGATGAGCACAAAGAGGAAGGTCTTGTGTACTGTAAGCTAACCGTTGACCAGTCGATGTACCACAATTACGGGATGAGCACAAAAAGGAAGCGCTCGACGATCTTTCTGTAAATGAAGAGAAAGGGCAACTGTCAATCTAATGACGTGTGAACCGTTTCAAAGGCAACGTTAAGAAAACGCCCGAGTGACGGATTGTGCGCATAAGGGCATTTCCAAGCGCATACATACCGTTTCGATCTCAGTTGTTTACCAGTTTGGAGTTGCTCTAACACAGTTAAGTTTGTGAGCATAATGGGAAGTCTTGATGTGGTGTATAGTAATTGTTTACCAGTTTCCAGTTACATTACGACAGTTAGGTCTGTGAACACAGTGTGGTGTTGGCTAAAAGCTGACCAATTCTGAGTTGCTCTACCAAACAGATAAGGTTGTGAGCACAATGGGAAGTCTTGCTTAAGTTCTTCAGTAAATGTCCACTGCAGCACTTCATCTTCTCTTCTTGCGATTTGGTGAGCACAATAAGATAACACAAAGAATACTTTATTGTCCTTAAAAGGAAATATACTTTGAAACATACCATCAATGTAACAAATGATAAAATTCAAATTAAACGTATGCTAATTTAACGCAAGACGTATGAATAAAGGAAAAGAAATGTGTTGAACAAATTAAAATTGTAGCTAAAAAAAGCTAGTTTATAACACATTAAGATAACATATGTACACACGCACAGTAACAATAACAACACTTACCGAGTGAGTGCTCACTGAGGTGATTCCTTCACTGACCCACACCACAGAATGTCTTCCTTAGTGAGTACTTGCTCATCGTACCACGTTTTGATCAGTTCGATGGCCGTGGATTTGTTGACAGTTAGTGAAACCTTCAGCACTGCGTCACTCTGTTCTGTACACATTTCAGTTTCCAGCCGCTTCAGTAAGTACATCTCCTGTGCCTTCTGACGTTTCTCCATCAGCACGTTGAAGGTGTAGAGGAAGGGGTTCAGCGCGGAGTTGAAGGGCATCACGAAGATGGCCACAGCGACGTTGAGCTCGTCAGGGATGCGAGTTCCTGTGGAAGCCATCATACCCAGCAAACCGATAGGAAACCAACACAGGAAGTCAGACAGAACAATGGTGGTCAGGCGGCGCACGATGGTGGCGTCTCTGGACCCCGATTTCTTCGAAGAGGTTATAGAGTTGGAGCGCACAGACCAGTAGATGATCGCCTGGCCCACAGCAATCAGCAGGAACAGCATGAAGTTCAGAACGATCATCACGCTGAAGGAGTAGTCGTAACCATGGAAACGTTTACTAGTGGTGAATGGCAGCGGGATACAGATGCCAGTCTGACTGTAGAATTCCCAATGTGATGTCACAGGTAAGAGAGGAACTGTAGCCAAGACAATTCCAACTACCCAGACAATTGTGCAAGCCGCCAGAGCGGAGCCGCGGCTGAAGTGAAGTCTGCTAAAGGGAAAGCGCAGGGCGAGGAAGCGATCCAGAGTGATGAGGCAGATGATGAAGGCCGACACCTCAGTGGACATTAGAGACAGAAAGCCAGCGACCTCACAGACAATGCTTTCCCTCCACTGGTCGTCGTACCGGAAGTATTTTCCACGATAGATCTGATCAGCCACCCCTACAATGGCCAGGTAGACCCCCATGAAGAAATCAGCCATCGAGAGATTGCTAACAAAGATATTGAAGCTACTCAGACCTGCGCCTTTGTTGCCGAGGTAGAGTCTGGCCACAAAGCTGCCCACGTTGCCCACAAAAGACAGTGAAGTAAAGAGCCACAGAAACACACGGTACACGTTGGACTTTAGAAGGTCTTTACACGACGCCAGCAGGTCTTGCATCGCATATACATGGCAGTTATTCAAGTTGAGGTCCTCAGAAAGCATGGCTTCACAACACAACTTGTAGTTGTCAGTATGCACCACCTTCAGGGAAACTAGACTTCTCAGCAGATCAGTAGGGTAGTCCTTCAACGGGGAAGCTCTCACGTCCAAGTTCTCCAACAGCGGCGTGGACTGGAAGCCACCATCTGCTATTGTCGTTAGCTTGCTCCACGAAATGTTGTGGCTGGTGCTGTGTCGATAATAGGAGCGATTCTCGCAGGACATTTAGTTGTGTTGATAACAAAATTCCCGGCTTCCTTTCGGCACAGCATATCCTCACATTTGTTTATTGACTCCACGGGCACTTTTGAACACGGAGTTATGGGAACTGTTACACTAGGGTTACTGGCCGTATCTCTTTGGGGGCGAACGGAACTGAGCGTGGTGGCAACAGTGTCAGTGTTTTCTGAAGTAGCTGTGACAATTTCAGGTCCAGGTGATGCCAAGAAAGCGATTAGAATCTGAATCACGAGGGCCATGCTGAAAAACCCCTTGTGGTCGGTTTGTCGTCCCAAGACCCGCCGTAACGTACGGTGTCTGTCGTCACACATGCACGCGCGCGCGCGCACACACACACACACACACACACACACCAAAAACAAATGATGACCACCACAAAAGATAAAACAAATAAGAGCAACAAGCCATGGGACTCCAAAGAGCACCTGTTGCAGACAACCAGTTTGATCAAAACCATCAAACGAGTTGTCTCAAGACAATCTTAGAACACCGAAGTAGAGGAAAAAGGTGTGTGTGTGTGTGTGTGTGTGTGTGTGTGTGTGTGTGTGTGTGTGTGTGTGTGTGTGTGTGTGTTTGTGTGTGTGTGTGTGTGTGTGTGTGTGTGTGTGTGTTGTGTGTGTGTGTGTGTGTGTGTGTGTGTGTGTGTGTGTGTGTGTGTGTGGTATGTGTGTCACGTCCACCTGGGTTAGGTGACTAGATTGACGGGGACTTACCATACCGTGCAGGCAGTTGGTCCGCGATAGCACGGGTAGGCCCGTGAGTCCTGTCGGGCTCGTATAAGTCACGTGGTCTAAGTCAACCAATGGGAGTAGAATGAATTCTGTCGGCGTGAGGCGCGAAACGAGCTAGAGTAGCCAGACTGTTGTCCATCTCCGAGAGGGAAGGCCGTTTGGATCGCCAAAGCGTTTCATTGTTGGCTCCCTGTCGTCAGCAGTGTCATTTTTTTTCAAATCCTCTGTTCTGTAGTTTAATTACAGGGAAGCTCGGTGGAATGGTGTAGTAATTTATATTTTCGGTTAGCGTTCGAGGAACGTGGGTAGCGGAACAGGCTATCACGAGTCGGCTGGTGAGTCAGAATCTATTCTCTTCTTCAAATGCGTGGGGAG
>OY757558.1:4817751-4852751 GCA_963584105.1 Alviniconcha strummeri | reverse complement strand
ATTTCCTGTTCTGTTGTCCAGCCTATGATGATGCCCGGCGAAAATATCTGCCACATATTATTGTCCCTGACACTGTACATTCTCTTAACTCCAGTACTGAACAATTGAGAAAACTTGCAATGTTTGTTTTTTATGCTTTAAAACACAGAGAAGAACTACTTGCACAATGAATTCATGTTCGTAAATGTATATTTATGGTATAACAGTTGAAAATGTCAAGTTCATGTTTGTTGTGATCTCAATGTGAGCGCAGTCCTTTTGCTCCCCCCCCCCCCCCCCCCAAACATTGTCTAGAATCTAGAATGTATATGCTTAATGCCTTTATACTATACCTTGTTGTGTGTACAGAGCTGGAAAGTAGAAGCCAAACGAAAGTGTACATGTTACCAACAACTACACTCAAATGAGAACACTACGACGTTCACCACTTCCCGTGTGTATGGGCCGGTGGCCTCCACAATAAACATGTGTCAGTGTCAGTGTCTCTGTCTCTCTGTGTCTGTCTGTCTGTCTGTCTCTCTGTCTGTCTGTTTGTGTCTGTGTGTCTGTGTGTCTGTCTCTCTCTCTCTCTGTCTGTGTGTCTGTGTGTCTGTCTGTCTGTCTGTCTCTCTCTCTCTCTCCTCTCTCTCTCTCTCTCTCTCTCTCTCTATCTCTCTCTCTCATCTCTCTCTCACACACACACACACACACACACACACACACTGTTTCCCTAATGGTCGCTGACGTAATCCCTCCCACACTTTCCCGCACTAACTCCCCAACACCGCAACACAACAATGATTATCCTTTCGGACCCTTTAATAATTACACAACCCTACCCATCACACGCAAAATTCATTTCATTCAGACGCACGACTTAACTAAGGCATATACAGGGTCCAATCATTCACAAGAAATACATGATCACATTTCAAGACAATGGAGGACAATATGATAAGAGGCGATGACCTAGTCACACTTGTTAATGAAAAGCACGAGACACTGTTCCCCAAACGCTATAGCATAGCTCAACCTCACGAGCTCACTCGGCTAAAAGCACTGGTCGAACCAGTAACACAGCGACGACAGGACACTGGTCCACGAAGTGGAAGCGTGACAGCAGTTACACCTCTCGTCGATGATGACAAAGATGGGTGACAGACGACGCCAAGTCGTCACGAGCAGCCCCGTGCCAGCAACGGAGCACGGTGAAGGGTGTCGGCAGGCGTCACAGACTGCAGCAGCGAAGTTACGACGTCCCACCGCAACACCAGACAGGTGTGGTGCCAACAGGCAGCAACCGTCGACCAGTCGCCAACGTAGACATGGCAGTGAAGAATAAAGATTAACTGATAGATGATTGATGATAGACGATAGACGCTAAACGAACGTCGACAGACGATAGACGATATATCGATAGCTCGAGGGATCGATAACTGGAGTCCTGCAAACAGAATATACTGTCTGAAATGTCCCCGAATAACAAACCTAGTCCTGCTTAAACATACACTGTTTATTTTCACTCTTCATTGTGCACTGCAGTGTCCCATCAGGTCACACACTATACTCATTCACAAGCCGTAATAAATTAACAATCATCTTATCATTCAATGAATTTTACGAACGTTATTGAAGTTCAAATGATAACTGCCAACAATATGTATGTAAAATATCACAATGTCCACAGCAGAGACCCTTCTAATAATTTAGCACAATCCACAATGTCAATCCTGTCCACACACACACACACACACACACACACACACGCTCACTGATCACGTGCAACCACTCACCCTGGCCAGCATACGCCATCTTGTTTAATCCCACTTGATAACAAAAGCCGAACTCACAAAAAGAAAGCGAGCTGCGGCACACGCCCGCGCGGTGTGGCCCACAAAATACACGTCGTGTCAGTTAGGTGATTCAAAATACACCTTCCCCAAAATTTGCGTAAACTGATGAAAAGCCCTCCGGCCTTGTCCTTGCTGGACTGACCAGGCCCCAAACAATCTTTTCTCCCCTAACAACTCCGTATCATGCATACCACCACGCACACCATATATATACAGACATACAAAACCAAATAATCAAGGAAATAATAATACAGACAACAAAACATAAAATGCCTAAACTACTTCCACACACAGAACAGATACCGACCCTCGGCTCCCCACGCACTGAAGAAGAGAATAGATTCTGACTCACCAGCCGACTCGTGATAGCCTGTTCCGCTACCCACGTTCCTCGAACGCTAACTGAAAATATAAATTACTACACCATTCCACCGAGCTTCCCTGTAATTAAACTACAGAACAGAGGATTTGAAAAAAAATGACACTGCTGACGACAGGGAGCCAACAATGAAACGCTTTGGCGATCCAAACGGCCTTCCCTCTCGGAGATGGACAACAGTCTGGCTACTCTAGCTCGTTTCGCGCCTCACGCCGACAGAATTCATTCTACTCCCCATTGGTTGACTTAGACCACGTGACTTATACGAGCCCGACAGGACTCACGGGCCTACCCGTGCTATCGCGGACCAACTGCCTGCACGGTATGGTAAGTCCCCGTCAGTCTAGTCACCTAACCCAGGTGGACGTGACACACATACCACACACACACACACACACACACACACACACACACACACACACACACACAAACACACACACACACACACACACACACACACACACACACACACACACACACACACGCACACACAAACACACACACACACACACACACACACACACACACACACACACACACACACACACACACACACACACACACACACCTTTTTCCTCTACTTCGGTGTTCTAAGATTGTCTTGAGACAACTCGTTTGATGGTTTTGATCAAACTGGTTGTCTGCAACAGGTGCTCTTTGGAGTCCCATGGCTTGTTGCTCTTATTTGTTTTATCTTTTGTGGTGGTCATCATTTGTTTCTGGTGTGTGTGTGTGTGTGCGCGCGCGCGCGCGTGCATGTGTGACGACAGACACCGTACGTTACGGCGGGTCTTGGGACGACAACCCGACCACAAGGGGTTTTTCAGCATGGCCCTCGTGATTCAGATTCTAATCGCCTTCTTGGCATCACCTGGACCTGAAATTGTCACAGCTACTTCAGAAAACATTGAAACTGTTGCCACCATGCTCAGTTCCGTTCGCCCCCAAAGAGATACGGCCAGTAACCCTAGTGTAACAGTTCCCATAACTCCGTGTTCAAAAGTGCCCGTGGAGTCAATAAACAAATGTGAGGATATGCTGTGCCGAAAGGAAGCCGGGAATTTTGTTATCAACACAACTAAATGTCCTGCGAGAATCGCTCCTATTATCGACACAGCACCAGCCACAACATTTCGTGGATCAAGCTAACGACAATAGCAGATGGTGGCTTCCAGTCCACGCCGCTGTTGGAGAACTTGGACGTGAGAGGTTCCCCGTTGAAGGACTACCCTACTGATCTGCTGAGAAGTCTAGTTTCCCTGAAGGTGGTGCATACTGACAACTACAAGTTGTGTTGTGAAGCCATGCTTTCTGAGGACCTCAACTTGAATAACTGCCATGTATATGCGATGCAAGACCTGCTGGCGTCGTGTAAAGACCTTCTAAAGTCCAACGTGTACCGTGTGTTTCTGTGGCTCTTTGCTTCACTGTCTATTGTGGGCAACGTGGGCAGCTTTGTGGCCAGACTCTACCTCGGCAACAAAGGCGCAGGTCTGAGTAGCTTCAATATCTTTGTTAGCAATCTCTCGATGGCTGATTTCTTCATGGGGGTCTACCTGGCCATTGTAGGGGTGGCTGATCAGATCTATCGTGGAAAATACTTCCGGTACGACGACCAGTGGAGGGAAAGCATTGTCTGTGAGGTCGCTGGCTTTCTGTCTCTAATGTCCACTGAGGTGTCGGCCTTCATCATCTGCCTCATCACTCTGGATCGCTTCCTCGCCCTGCGCTTTCCCTTTAGCAGACTTCACTTCAGCCGCGGCTCCGCTCTGGCGGCTTGCACAATTGTCTGGGTAGTTGGGATTGTCTTGGCTACAGTTCCTCTCTTACCTGTGACATCACATTGGGAATTCTACAGTCAGACTGGCATCTGTATCCCGCTGCCATTCACCACTAGTAAACGTTTCCATGGTTACGACTACTCCTTCAGCGTGATGATCGTTCTGAACTTCATGCTGTTCCTGCTGATTGCTGTGGGCCAGGCGATCATCTACTGGTCTGTGCGCTCCAACTCTATAACCTCTTCGAAGAAATCGGGGTCCAGAGACGCCACCATCGTGCGCCGCCTGACCACCATTGTTCTGTCTGACTTCCTGTGTTGGTTTCCTATCGGTTTGCTGGGTATGATGGCTTCCACAGGAACTCGCATCCCTGACGAGCTCAACGTCGCTGTGGCCATCTTCGTGATGCCCTTCAACTCCGCGCTGAACCCCTTCCTCTACACCTTCAACGTGCTGATGGAGAAACGTCAGAAGGCACAGGAGATGTACTTACTGAAGCGGCTGGAAACTGAAATGTGTACAGAACAGAGTGACGCAGTGCTGAAGGTTTCACTAACTGTCAACAAATCCACGGCCATCGAACTGATCAAAACGTGGTACGATGAGCAAGTACTCACTAAGGAAGACATTCTGTGGTGTGGGTCAGTGAAGGAATCACCTCAGTGAGCACTCACTCGGTAAGTGTTGTTATTGTTACTGTGCGTGTGTACATATGTTATCTTAATGTGTTATAAGCTAGCTTTTTTTAGCTACAATTTTAATTTGTTCAACACATTTCTTTTCCTTTATTCATACGTCTTGCGTTAAATTAGCATACGTTTAATTTGAATTTTATCATTTGTTACATTGATGGTATGTTTCAAAGTATATTTCCTTTTAAGGACAATAAAGTATTCTTTGTGTTATCTTATTGTGCTCACCAAATCGCAAGAAGAGAAGATGAAGTGCTGCAGTGGACATTTACTGAAGAACTTAAGCAAGACTTCCCATTGTGCTCACAACCTTATCTGTTTGGTAGAGCAACTCAGAATTGGTCAGCTTTTAGCCAACACCACACTGTTCACAGACCTAACTGTCGTAATGTAACTGGAAACTGGTAAACAATTACTATACACCACATCAAGACTTCCCATTATGCTCACAAACTTAACTGTGTTAGAGCAACTCCAAACTGGTAAACAACTGAGATCGAAACGGTATGTATGCGCTTGGAAATGCCCTTATGCGCACAATCCGTCACTCGGGCGTTTTCTTAACGTTGCCTTTGAAACGGTTCACACGTCATTAGATTGACAGTTGCCCTTTCTCTTCATTTACAGAAAGATCGTCGAGCGCTTCCTTTTTGTGCTCATCCCGTAACTGTGGTACATCGACTGGTCAACGGTTAGCTTACAGTACACAAGACCTTCCTCTTTGTGCTCATCCCGTAACTGTGGTACATCGGCTGGTCACCGGTTAGCTTACAGTACACAAGACCTTCCTCTTTGTTCACAGACTTGTGCTAAAGCAACCAGAGAAGCGGTAGATAGCTAGCAATACTTAGTCAGATTACTGATGATCACCATGACTGTGATTCAGTCAAATTAATGATGATCTGTAACCATCACACTGACAGTGATTCAGTCAGATTAATGATGATCTGTAAGCATCACACTGACAGTGATTCAGTCAGATTAACGATGATCTGTAACCATCACACTGACAGTGATTCAGTTATATTGATGGTGATCTGTAACACGATGTGCTCCATCACAATGATACTTAGTTCTTGGATTGCAATGTCCAATCAACCGCATTGGTTACTTCGGAACGAATCACTCGTTCAAAACTCTTTTACACTGGTTACCTCGGGACGAAATACTCGTTCAAATTCTTTTACACTGGTTACCTCGGCACGAATCACTCCTTTACACTGGTTACCTCGGGACGAATCACTCGTTGAAAACTCTTTTACACTGGTTAAAAATACATGTCACTAAATGACAAGCTTGTCTAGTTCACTGTTGCAACGATTAATAAAATATGTCACTCAATAATCAGTAACATTCTTCACATCATTTCAAAACACAAGTCACTAAATGACAAGTTTGTCTAGCTCATTGTTGCAATGACAATAACAATCTAACCACCCATCTGTTTCTGGATGCTCAGTAACACACTTTACATTTAGTTAAAAACACAAGTCACTAAATCACATGTGTGTCTAATTCGCTCTAATTCACTGTCACAACGTCAAAAATCAAACCATCCATCTGTTTCTCAATGCACACGAGCACATGTCTTGGTAGGCCAAAAGCCCATTCCATTCCTTGGTACCTGTTCATATTCCACTGGCACTCACTGCCAGAACCTGCTTCAGTCGTTTGTGACTTTGAGCAGGGTGACATATTTTATTCTGCGGGCCCACACATAATTTCTATCCGTGTGATGCTGCATATCACCATCAGTCTCATTCACTTTAAATGTGATGTTACAGATCATTGCCAATCTGACTCAATCTCCTTCAGTGTGGTGTTACGGGGCAGCCCTCATCAATCTCTTTCAGTGTGACTGACAGATCATCCCTTACCAATCTCTGTCAGTGTGATGTTACAGATCAGCCATCATCGATCTATGTCAGTGTGAGGTTACGGATCACCCATCATCAATCTCTGTCATTGTGATGTTACAGATCACCCATCATCAGTCTCTGTCAGTGTGATGTTACAGATCACCCATCATCCCTCATCAATCTCTGTCAATGTGATGGATCAGACTAACACCAAGGCTTCAAACAATTCAAAGAACAAACCAGAAAAAACACGCACATTTCAGTTTTATTTTCTTCCAGGTGTGACTTTGTTTACAGCAGTCAGCTGACTGAGGAACGAGGAGCGAGAACTATTTACTTCAGCCTTCAGAGACCTGTGAGCCATCTTGGACCCACCACAAGAAAGGAGAAGAAAACAGAAACAACAATTACACGCATTCGACAATTACACGCATTACGCGCAACCTACAATCCATAAATAACCAAAAACGCGCGCGCGCGCACACACACACACACACACACACACACACACACACACACACACACACACACACACACACACACACACACACACACACACAAGGAAGTGCACAGTATTGAGCCAGCTAGTGAAGACAATGACATTTTTTTTTTAATGCTTTAGGGATTAGCTAACATGAAATAATAAAAGCAGAGACATACTTTTAACACGTTTTGCATAAAAAACGAATTAGGTTGTTGCCATCCCCAAAAACAGCACCCAAAATCACCGACCCTCAAATTATAGCGTAAGTTTCACGGTGTCCTCATCATTAAATTGTAAAGCAACGATAGATGATACAAAACTCAAACTTGAGCACATCAAGGCATTCCATTTTCTCCATTTATTAATGCATATAACACGCAGTTATGCTAAAAACAGCATAAAAGAACGAAGATGAAATATGCAGATACCGTAACTTACGTCATCCTCTAGGTATTTTTCTTTCTAGACAATCAAGACAACTGCTGTTGTTGTTTTTAACTGTTTATTTCTTTATATTGTAACACTGTCTGTTTGGACTGATTATATTATAAGATATGATCTTTCTCTTCTGGCTGTACTGGTAACGTAAGTTACAAGACACTAAACACAGCATTACACACTATGGTTTTATTTTTAAGTACAGAGTTGAATCGGTGAATGCACATGTATACTTCTATACATGTACACAGCAAGTTTTACTTATTACAATACCTTTCCATCTGCATACAGACCTTACAGAGTAAATGCAGATTTGCAGAAATGAGTCTTGGCACTGATTGCAGGTTGACACTGTGGAGCAGTATGTTCTGCTGTTTGCTCCAAAAGCTGTTTTCTTACAAGTCTTATAAAAGTTTATTGATGCTGGCAAATTCCATGATTAGTTTTTAACGAATGATATCGATAACAGTCAAAGATGAAGACAGATTTAGCGTCAGTCTTAAGTTAGAAGAAATGTTGCCACCGGGCGTTGATGGTCGGTCGGTGGACACTGCGGCGCAGCATCTTCTGCTCCCACTGACCAACTAAATATCGTCTGCCTCCGGGAAACTGAAGAAGTTCCCCCTGTCGCGCAGGAACTGCACCCGAACTTCTCCTTGCTCATTCTCACTCTCAAGAACCTAAACAAATATTATTTTTTTTAAATCATGTATATGGCTAGAGTAAGAGTGGGGTTCTGACATGATTACTGACCAACCTACCTATCTTGCAAATCAGTCTCTCACCTTTTGAAACAAACAATGTACTCTAACCAAGTGCAGATTAAAAAATTAATATCAAACACTATCAATAGGTTCATTTCAAGAAAGTGTTAATTAATAATTGATAAAGTTATCTTTCCATGCCGTTGAAAAACTTCATCCCAGTCTTCTTGCATCTGGATGCAAAGCGCACCTTCACCCAGCTGCCGCATGGAAAATGTCTGCAAAAATTAAATTATTGTTTTAGTTTGCTATCACCACAAAAACAAAGCAAATTCCTTTTAACAAACTGTCTAAAATTAATGACCACTGGAAAGGACAGTAATTATGACAAACTGAGCATGTTTGACTGTTTATCTACACTGGAAACAGACAAATATATCAGAAAAACTCAAGGTATACCTTGGAGGAGAAGAATTTGCATGCCTTCCTGCACTGGCTGCCTCTCCTCCATCATTGCTGGAAGCATCGCCGTCTGCATGACCTGAGAGAAGTGTAAAGGTTTAAGTATGGTCAGACAATACATTGGACACAGCATCAACACAGACACACTTGTGACTTCTGTTTAAACAAAACATGTTCCATGCAAAAGACTTGTGACTTCTGTTAAATGGTTTATGTTGGTTTATCTTTTGCCTTCAGCCACATTTTCAAACATAAATTGTATACATACAGGTGTTAAATACTCACATTCCATGTCTGGCTCTGTCACACCTGGCTGATCTTGGCTTGCTAAATCATCCACCTCAAGGCCTACTTCAGGCTGGTGCAGATGGCAGGGCTCGGTGTCAGGCTGGTGCAGATGGCAGGGCTCGGTGTCAGGCTGGTGCAGATGGCAGGGCTCGGTGTCAGGCTGGTGCAGATGGCAGGGCTCGGTGTCAGGCTGGTGCAGATGGCAGGGCTCGGTGTCAGGCTGGTGCAGATGGCAGGGCTCGGTGTCAGGCTGCCGGGAATCCTCTGCATTCTCCTGGAAGTCACAATATTTGCAAAATGATCAACTACAGATACAATACCAGAATCTTGTGTCGTTTTTAAGTGCTTACCTCTAATAACTCAGTCCAGTTAAGCGAAGTGTTCTCAGGCTGAAGAAAAGATAAAGCCTTATTGCACTGAGATTTCAAATAAAGACAATTATAAATTTCATTTGACAGCAAACCAGTTTACTTACTACGTTGCGGAGGGTGAACTGGGTCCAGTGTCCAGTGAGGTCAGCATTCTGACAGCAGCCTGGTTGCTTGCACTGGGGACAAGAACAGCTTCTCTCCCGCACTGCGACAAGGGCGCAGCATCTTGATGGCACGTTGCTTCCTGGTAGTTGGTAGCGCTTTAAGACCGACTGTTCGTTGTCTGCCTCACATGATGACATCTTTTGGGACCCCCCAAAAAGACCTTTTTGTAGTGGCAGTGCTCTTCTTCACCCCTTGTGAAGTTTTTTGCACAGAATGTGTAGAAGTCTGATGCTGAGAGGAGGTCCACACGCCGAGTCTTGACTCTGTCATTGACAGCTTTCTTCGGTGTTCCATATTCACGGTCACAGGACCCTTTACCGTGGCGAGTCCCTGAAGAAGTGCCTCTCAGCATCTACCCCGAAATCCATGAAAGCATGCGACAGATCTGAGAAGACACTCTTGTCTTTGTATTGAGTAGGAGCTCCATCAGAGAACAGTGCTATCTTCGTGAAAGGGATGCTTTGGGACACAAGGTACTTCACAGTCACTGTGTCGAATGCATGTATTGCATCGTAGCAGTGTTTACTGTCATTACTGACAAAGATGAGTGCATGCTGGGTGGTGACTGTGCAGTCTTCTTCATGGCACTTGTATGAAGCAACATTGGCTTGGAGCGTGACCTGCTCATAGGCCCAGTGGGCTCCTGGCGCTTCAGCTCATCTTGAAACGGCGAAGTCTTGGCAGATTACCACCCATCCGCCAGGAGGATACCTGGTGATCTCTTCATACTTGCGCCCCTGCCAGCTTGCGTTGAAGAGATGCGCGCTGAAAGGTGTGACCTCCTTCACAAGTTCTTGCACAAAGTCATGTGGAGAGACTGTTTTTCTCAGACGGCACATCTTCTCCGCACCATTCTGCTGGTATGGGACAATCTCCCGCATGTAGAATGTGACACTCATCCATCGGAAGCAGGGGCTGCAACAAGGTCTTGAATTGTGGAGGTACCGCACTCGTCACACTTTCTGTCCAAGCAGGCTTTCTTTTACTCTACTGTCCGGCCGTTTGGACAGAATGCCAACCTGGACACCTCGTACCGGTCCATGATACAGATAATAATAATAATAATGAGGATTTCTAGAGCGCCCATCTACCACACTAGGTGGCAGCACAGGGCGCTTTACAATAACACTAACCACACACACACACACACACACACACACACACACACACACACACACACACACACACACATGCACGCACGCACGCACGCGCGCGCGCACACGCACATACACACACGCACGAACACACACACACACACACACACACACACACACACACACACACACACACACACAGTGGGGATCGGCAGGGCTGTGAAAAACAGTTTAGAAATAGTTATTAAACAGGTGCGTCTTGAGGGCGGTTTTAAAAGAGGAGGTAGAATCAGAGTGGCGGAGTGTTTGAGGCAAATTGTTCCAGACAGATGGGCCAGCATAAGAAAAAGATCTTTCACCAAATGTTTTTGTGTTTACGCGGGGGGTGACAAAGGTTCGTGTGTCAGATGCAGATCGTAATTGTCTTGCTGGAGTATAAGGTTGAAGGAGATCGGACAAATACTGGGGGGCTGTTCCAGAGATGGAGTTGAAGTAGATAGTTGAAATTGTGTATTGAATGCGATGTGTTACTGGTAGCCAATGCAGAGTTTCAAGAATAGGATGGATGTGGTCAGATTTCTTAGCTTTACACACAAGCCTTGCTGCTGCATTCTGAACTTTTTGAAGTTTGTCTAGTAAATACTGAGGGCAAACTGAAAGCAAAGAGTTACAGTAGTCTAAGCGAGAGAGGACAAGAGAGCATACAAGGGTTTGGGTTGCTTGAGTGGTGAGAAGGTGTCGTATGGAACTTATATGCCTGATCTGTATATATGCGGCTTTACACGTGTTGCTTATGTGTTGAGACATGCTGAGATTCGAGTCCAGGGTTACACTGAGGTTTTTAACAGACGACACAAATGGGACATCGGCGTCTCCGATGTGAATGACAGACGGCAAGGGACTGTGGACAGACATTCTATTTGAAAGTATGATCATGGCTTCAGTTTTGTTGTCATTTAGTTGAAGTTTGTTTGCAGTCATCCAAGACTTGACATCTATAGTGCAGTTTTGGAGAGTTTCTATCGACTGGTGAATTGCGTCTAGTGTACTAATCTTGTAAAGTTGGTTGTCATCAGCGAAAGCATGGTGACTGACTGCGTGCTTGCTTACTAGGTTAAAGAGAGGCTGGGTGTAGAGTATGAATAGCACAGGCCCAGTACAGAACCCTCCCGTCGAAGTTTCAAACATGGCGGAGTATGTTCAGACTGCAGACTATTTATGGTGACTGCATGTGTTCTGTTAGAAAGATAAGACGAGAACCAAGATAGAGCAGGTCCAGAAATGCCAAAAGAGTGCTGAAGTCGTGTAAGGAGAATTTGGTGATCTATTGTATCGAAGGCTGCTGAGAGATCTAAGAGTGTCAAAATGCATATTTTGTTGTTATCCATAGCTGTTAAAAGGTCGTTAACGATCCTGAGCAGGGCAGTTTCAGTGCTATGGTTGGGTCTGTAGGCTGACTGGAGAGGATTGAGAAGGTTGTTGTGATTCAAGTGTTCGTTTATCTGAGACAGGACTATTCTTTCTAAGACTTTTGACAGAAAAGATAAATTTGACACAGGACGGTAGTTCTTTAAGTCATCAGGGTCAAGGGACATCTTTTCCAAAAGGGGTTTAACTAGAGCAGACTTGTAGACAGATGTCTTGCAGTCGATGGGAGGCAGAATACCTGCTGAGGGTTTCACGTTTGAGATATATGCTGGTGCAGTACTCACATAGGCAATTCCTTTTCTTATACCTGTGTGAAGGCTGCACATCCATAGGTCTCATTGACGGAACTTGGTCTTGGAGACTTTGAAATCAGGGTATTCTTCACGAAAAATGTCATACGATGCGTTGTAGGACATCTCCGTGACCCTGGTTGTCGTGTACCTTTGTCCTGTCTTTCTTGCACTGCGGGCATCAGGTCTGGTGCTTGAGATCTCTCCTATAGAAATCCTCTACTTTCTGTAGGTCATCAGTGTCTATAGCGTCTTTTCTTTTCTTTTGTTTCCGTTGACACAGGTCCTCCAAGTTGGCCTTCCCGACCAGCCTGTAGCTCAGGGCCAGCTGCTTGCTCTCTCAAATGGAGTACTTTTTCCTGACACTCGTCAGTCAAGCAAGTGTCTTCTTTGTTGTCAGGTCTTTTTTGTTTCTTCTCTTTTGAAGATTCTGCATGGTAGATTTGACCGACTTGAATGCGGACTGGAGAAAGTCAAGTCTCCTTTTGGATGGATGGTCCAAGGCTATGTTCTGAGCTATGAATTCTTTTAGTGTTTGGCGCTAATTTTTTGAAGATGGAACTGAACACCTCAACAAACTTCCCTTTAGCTGATGGCACTGCTTTTCGGGCACGCCAGCTTGCCTTGTTCATGGAGTTTCTGCTCCTGTATAAGCTAACTCCCCTCTGCAGCCATCTCTTGAGTGGAATCTGCGGAAGGTGACGTCTCTTGAGTGGAAGCTGGGGTAGGTGACGTCTCTTGAGTGGAAGCTGGGGTAGGTGACGTCTCTTGACTGGAAGCTGGGGTAGGTGACGTCTCTTGACTGGAAGCTGGGATAGGTGGCACTGGTGGCTGGTTGAAGTTGCTTGATGGTGCCGATCGCCTGTCACAATCAAGCATGGCACCGGCAGCTTTCTTTTCCTGGTGTTTTCGCCTCCGCCTCTCATTTTGAAGCTTCTTGGCTTCTTCGCTCATGTTGGCCCTATAAAGCGCTTTCTGCTTTTTCCAGGCAGCTCTTTTTTCTTCTTTCTCTTTCCTAGTTGTCGGTGCAGTGTAGGTGCTGACGTTCTTCCCTAGCATCTTCTGCTTCTGCCTCCACCTCCCAACACGATCGTTTGTAACTTTCTGCCTCCACCTCCCAACACGATCGTCTGTAACTTTCTGCCTCCACCTCCCAACACGATCGTTTGTAACTTTCTGCCTCCACCTCCCAACACGATCGTTTGTAACTTTCTGCCTCCACCTCCCAACACGATCGTCTGTAACTTTCTGCCTCCACCTCCCAACACGATCGTTTGTAACTTTCTGCCTCCACCTCCCAACACGATCGTCTGTAACTTTCTGCCTCCACCTCCCAACACGATCGTTTGTAACTTTCTGCCTCCACCTCCCAACACGATCGTTTGTAACTTTCTGCCTCCACCTCCCAACACGATCGTTTGTAACTTTCTGCCTCCACCTCCCAACACGATCGTTTGTAAGTTTCTGATAGTTCTTCCTGTCTTCTTCACCAAGCCGCGCCATGAACACTTTGACCCGGTTTGTCTCATACGCTCTGTGCAGCTTGTACTTGTCAGGGTTCTGCTCCATCCTTTCCCTGTAGTCTCGTGACACCTCAGCAGCTGTTTTCCTCCTTCGCTTTGGGGTATCATCGCTTGTAGTAGGTGCTGACTTGCGCAGAGATATCCGTAGGCTCTTGCGTACAGTTGATGGTGGCTGCCCTGGTCACAACCCACTGCCTTCCGCCATAATTACAGCTGCCGATTGAGACCTGGAATTGTTGAAGCAAAATTGTAAAGTATGGGTTAAATATTATTTGGCATGCAATCTGCAAACTAAGTAAGGACCTAAAACAATATGTGTGATGATCAACTGCATATGGTTTCTCTTTTCATTATTTCATTGGCGGTAGCTATATAATATGCATCTTCGTTTCTTCATCAAAGGTTTAGTGTCCAAAGTAACTTACACATAATAACACAGAAGAGAGGCTTTAACAACCCCTGCAGACAGAACCAGAAAGATGTAAAAAGCCAAATAAATGAGCACGAAGAGAAATGTTGAGTTCACTATATTAACAGTCAAGGTTCTGGCTGACAGGATGCTGTAAGTTTTTTTTCTGCACAAGTAATAAGAAATATGGTGTCCTCTGTAACCAATGCAAGCAAAAATATCACCAGGCACAAAAGAAAGAAACCTGAGCCCATTAAAAGAATCCAACTGTTTTTTGTTGTTGTTGTTGATTTTTTTATGATTTGTGTGTGTGTGTGTGTTGGGGGGTGGGGGGGGTGGGGGGGGGGGGGGTCGGCACTTGTAACTAGCTATAGAATTTTTTCTTCACATAAATTACCGCATAACAATCAGGAGAAAGATAGCGTTAGTTTCAATGGACGCAAACCCAGAGGCCTGGTAAATTGTAATGAAAGTGTTCTGATCTATTTGTCTTATCTGATATATAGTTTCATGATTTATGATTCATCTCTTACATGTAAGTTTCTTGATAAAAACTGATACCACGATTCAGTGTGAACTGTAAGGTATGACTGCGGATTTAACAGAACTTGCTTGAGTTGGTAACAACAGACACCAACTTCTGCACTCGAACTAGCGTCCTGTAAAACGAACGCTTGTAGATTCATATTTTAAGTCTATAAGTTCCACAGCTGCACAGCATAAACTGTGTAATCCCGGGGAAATATTTTTTTATTACACAAGATACACATCTGAAACCTTACAGACAGTAGATCAAGCCAAAACAATCAAACGAACGCCTTTCTACAAAGTGGGCCACGTAAATTACCGTGTCTGATGGAATGAACAGTATCACGAAGACTTGTTCACCAAATCGACACTGGCTTTAATTTCTTTATGCACGCGTTTGACAACGCTGAATAAAGCAAAGGAACATATGATATATATTTTAACAAAATGATGAGTATGTGTTCTTATCTGCAACTTAAGCGACGTTCGTTTCACTCTGACACGAAACTTGTCCGCCATGTTTGAAACTTCGACGGGAGGATCGCTAACCAAAATGCCATTTTCTGCATCAAAAGACATAAAAGACTTAATGTTCAGGTTAAATCTGCTAAACTGCTATCTAAAGAAACTTGTGCTTACCTGATTGTATGTTTGTTGCTGTCACTTTACTCAAAAAAGGTCTTGGAAGTCACATGAGTGCTGGGCCTATAGCTTTCGTTTCGTCACTTTCAAGAAAGACACGCTCGACTATAATTTGAAAAATAAGGCAGTAAAGCATCATGGGATACACCCGGAAGTCACATGATGCCTCAAAAAGGCCAGTGATGACGTTTAAATGTACGATTTAGGGAATCCGAAGTTTTCAGAAGCGTCTGCAGCGCGGGAAAGCGTCCGTTTGACACAGACGCAAACAAAGTTCCTCTGTTATTTTATTTTTCCTACGCTGATCTGATCTTTCTTTAAATAATATGAAATTAATCATTTGTCTTATTAAATAAATACTTTATTAGCCGATAAGGTATATCGGCTGTTATAATGAAGAGTTTGTGAGTTTGATCGTAAAAACTATCACCGTGAAATCGGACACCAATACGAAACGAACTTGATGTGAATCTCCTGTAGACGTCGTTTTGTTAAGTAACAGATCTCAAAAGTGTATGTTTCAGACGTTGTATCAACGTATACGCTACAAGTTTATACTATTAAAAACAAACGAATACACTAAGTGTTAATATGGTGACAGATCAATGTGAGGTGGTGGTATTTGTCTTCACCAGTTACGTTTTTGACCAAGATCGTAACAAACATATAGTTGTAAAAAAACATGGACCCATGCAAAATCACAAACACAGTACTTGTTAAGTTCTTTATTCATTCATATACCATAATTATAACATTTTAAAGTCATTGGAAATGATGGCTTTAGAAAAAAGAAAAGAAAAGAAAAAACTCTGAATGTACCAAACCCCTTCTTTACCTCTTCTGGCCCAATGCTGTGCACCTCCTCATATACATATATATATAAACGTTAGAGAAATGTAGTATTGTGACTATTCAATGTGTATGTGTGCACGCGACGATTCGCACTTTTGTCTGTGTGAAAGCAGTCACCCTGTAGCGCCGTGAGTGCATGCATGTCTTTTTCAGGCTTGAATGCGTTGGCAAAGTGTCAGGATGCCATGCCGAGCAAGCACACAAGCACACCGACAACCACAACATTTAGACCACGGAAACGAAACAGCACAACACTCAGAGTCAGTGATCACACCATCAATGCGTTTCCATGTTTGTATTCTACTAATAAAACAGTTACACTGTGAGTTCGCGTAACCAGTTTAGTTACATGTAGGTGACGATGAAACTAATCCAAATAATCTCCTCGGCCCTTAATCTAGTAGTCATACATTATCTCCTCCTAAATCATTGCTCACCACTAGGCCTCAGCAACAACTTATAAAAAATACTGTAAAAAAACAACAACACAAAAGGCGGTTTTCTAACTGTGTGGAACTAAACCTAAGGTGCAAGAGAGTAGGAAGAAATGGAGATGAAAGCAATACAAGGAAGAGAGAAAAGGTGGACAAGGCGAGGACGTCTGCTGAGCCTGTTCGGCTATCTGCCAATTTGAACCTGCATGTCCCTTCCTCGATGCCCGGAAAAGAGAAGGAGAGGGACAGAAGGATGGGGGAAGGGCCATGAAAGTGGACAGAGAAAAGATGGGCAAGGCGGGGACGTCAGGTACAGTTTCTCACTGTCTCACATTGGTCTCCTGTCCCTTCTTCGATGCCCGGAATGGTCAGAAAAAGAGAGAGAAGAGTAAACAGCAGAGAGAATGAAAAATATAACAGAAAACTAGCTTTGGTGGGGAGGGTTGTAGCAAAGGAAAGAAAAATAGAGAAACAAAAAATAGAGAAAAGATGGGCAAGGCTGAGGCCACACAATGCACCCAGCAACCACAGAGCGCCGGGCTCGTGACTGAAAAGTCGCGGGTTCGAATCCCTACAGGAGCGGCGGGAGAATTTTCTTCTGCAGGGTCGACTTTCTGTGCTGACTCTTATTTCATTATCCGTTCCACCCCGTGTTACCCATGGATCCCGGTCATTCTGCCAAAAGTGCAGGTGGCAGGTTACAGCTAAACACGCATGCACCTTACGTATGTGGCATTGCATGAAGTGACAGTGTGTACAAAAAACTTGCACAGAACTTGCGTCGAGACGGCTAGTGCAGTGTCATGTGGCACCAGCCATGCCAGCGCTGTAAGTACACCACTTCGGTGGATATTAACAAAAACGTTCTATTAAATGCTAGTCACTCATGTTGAACCACATGCGAGCGCAGTGAGTCTGCTCAAGAGAGCGGGGAATAGTCCTATATAAGCGATCATCGATTAATCGAAAGTTGGGAGACCACGCCACGTGCGGTACAGAAATGCAGAGTGAAACCCGCTCCCCGTCCCGTCTCTCTGCGTGTCGTTCAGCAGTGTGCAGTGACTGAGTCACACCAGCTTCAGCTGGGGCCACAGAATGCACCCAGCAACCACAGGCCCAGGCTGGTTTTGTTCAGTTTTTGTCTGATATCATTTTGGTATTTTGATTGATGGACTGACTGATTGGAACATTTCTATGGGGCCTTACTTCTGACTGGCGGCGTTGTGCTTCAAGAGGAATAATATCAATAGTGTGTTGTAGTGAACAACCTGTTGGTGTGTTGTAGTGAACATTCTGTGGGTATGTTGTTGTGAACAACCTGTGGGTCTGTTGTAATGAACAACTTCTGGGTGTGTTGCAGTGAACAACCTGTGGGTATTTTGTAGTGAAATAATTGTGTGAATGTTGTAACGAACAAATTTAAACTGTAATATATCGGTTAGTAGCCATGGCTGAATTTATGCTGCTGATTTTGATCTGACACAGAGCACGGTGCACTAGCTAGCTTCTGCGTACACGATGCTATTTCAAGTGCCTGCTGTCGGCTCATAACGTACCTTTTTATCGAGTGTTTTCCCGTCGGAGGTTTATGAGCAGACAAAAACACGATTCACGTGCCTGTTCTTTGCAACGTGCAAACAAACACGTCACAGCCAGCATCACGAGACACCAAGTTCACCTTGAGACTCTCACAGTGGGTCATTCCTTACCCGTTCTCAGACGGCTGCAGACGTGTTTTGTGACTCTGCTCTGTCGTCAAGTATCACCACCAAGAGATCTAAAACGACTGCACAGGTGAACATCGCACTGACCAAGTTTGAAACGGCTCTGCAGGTAAGCGTTTTGATATGAGTCTTGCTTTTATGGGATGGCGTTGTCAAAAGGCTGCAGGTAAAATCCAAGGAGACGGTCGGAAATTCCTGGACCGTTTTAAGTTACTTTGGGTCACAAATATCATCACAATCATTAAATGAGGTCCACATCTACCAATTACAGCCGAAATCTGCAACAAAAAGGTGATTTTTTTTCATATATTTTTGTCTTTGATTGTTTCGAGTAGGCGTCACGGATTGCAAATGGCGAACGAAGCCGACGAAGTGCTGCTAGGTAAGCGGCCTCGCTAAACAAGCTACGGCAATTAAAAACTGCGGTAAATGAATGGAAAAAAATAATAATTGCAATCCAGTGAGAACGTTCAGTCGTGAGTACGATCGTCTTGCCAAAATCGGCATAAGGGAGCGTTCACATTGGTACTGGGAAACTAGGTCAAACGTCAAAGGGCAACAGGAGCCGACTCGAACTGATAATCAAAGACAAAAATATATGAACAAAATTCACCTTTTGTTGCGGATTTTGGCTGTAATCGGCAGATATGGATCTCATTTAATGATTGTGATACTTGTGACCCAAAATAACTTTTAAAACGGTCTAGGAATTTCTGATCGTCTCCTTGGATTTTACCAGGCTGTATACTTAATATTTGGATTGATTTTGAAACCTGTCATGTCACCCTATCTGTCTGTCTGTCACCTTGTCTGTCTCTGCCTGCTTATCTGTCCGCCTCTCTGCCCTATATCTGTCTTTCTGTCTGAGTCCGCCTGGCTGTTCTTGTCTGTCTCTCAACTTGTCTGTCTGTGACTGCCTGTCTGTCTCACTGCTGCACATCTGTCCGCCTGTGCGTCGGCCTGTCCCTCTACTTATCTGTCTCTCTAGCCGTCTGCATCTCTGCCTGTCTGTCTGCCTGCCTGTCTGCCTGTTTGTCTCTCTGCCCACCTTCCAGTCGGTCTGTTTGTCTCTTTGAATATAGATAATCTCCAAAACATATGAGACCGTGTATTGAAACAGTGAATCAGAGATGTTTGTGATTTTAAATGTAACCGAGTGTATTGTATACATGTTCCGGGCCATGACCCTATAACCTTTTCTTTCCGGTCCTTTTCCTTTTTGATTGGGTGGGGGGTGGGGGGGGGGGGGTATGGCCCAGTTATCTAAGGTGTTAAAAGTTGTGTGCTGGGCCGGTCGGGGGCGGGGATAGCTCAGTGGTTAGAGCACCGGACTCGTGATTGAAAGGTCGCGGGTTCGAATCCCTGCTGGAACGGCGGGAGAATTTTCTTCTCCAGGGTCGACTTTCTGTGCTGACTCTTATTTCGGTATCCGTTCCACCCCCGTGTTACCACAGTAGCACGTAAAAAATCCCGGTCATTCTGCCAAAAGCGGTGCAGGTGGCAGGTTACAGCTAAACACGCATACACCTTACGTATGTGGCTTTTATTGAACCGTGCTTCGGCATTGGTCACAACTTGTCCCTAATATGTCAAATGACATCTGAGGACATTAAGCATCAACTCATCATCTGCTGGGCCGGCAGCGTCCCTTTCCCCCAGTGTCCCTGCAGAGGCAGGTTGTTTGTTTATTGTTGCGGCCGGTGTTCATGTGTTCATCTCAGGGGAGAGCCTGTAAGTAGTTATTCTTCTATGGCTTGTTGTTCTGTTGTTTCTTATTGATGTAAATAATGTATGTTTATAATGTTACCATGTTCACAACGTGCCTTGATTTTGGTTCTTGAATACGTGGGTAATTTCGGCGTTAGATTGCTGCCTGGTTGCAGCCGCTATGGCGTCAGAGTACCTTATTAAATTTTTGTACGTTCGAATGTTAAGCCTTTATGCCACAGGATCACTGGTGTTTCCAAAAATGTATGCAGCTAACCCTGGTTAGCTGATATGTAGCTAGTATGTTATGCTGCCGTTGTTGGATGTTCAGTTTGAGTGATGCTTTGCCGATGCAAAGTTATCCCTCTAAAGTATGGGTACTTTGTCAGTGCGGCATAACTTATTTGTTTAGTTTCCTACCGATCTATGTATGATGTTGACTTCATAGTTGTGATTTGTTCAGTTTACTAGTTGAATATGGTTTAGTGCATGGGGTGATTGTATAAACTGTGAGACGTGTTATTTCTGTTTTTATCCGGCTTTTGTGTGGCCGAGTCTTGGGCGCGCAGACTTTCACTCTGCTTAGATTGTAAACCCTTTCCGGGTCTTTGTGCGTGTACCCGAACTAGCCGGTGATGCGCGTCAGTGGTGGCAGTTAGGTCTTTATCTCTGTTCACTAACCGAGCAGACAGGCGCAAACAGATCAGCATGCAGTTTAGATTCTTGATGCGCTACCCGCGTCAGTAAGACGCTTGACGTTGTTCACAGCCGGATATGCTCTGCTAGTTAGTAACATGCTGTAACGCCTTGAGTAACGAGGCTGGAGCTGGTCAGTTATGACTGACCTCCTTCCGCTTACGGCATGGTCCCAAACTGCCACCCGTGTCACTATCCATCTCGTTGTGTGCTTAAGTGGAACTGCTGTAACGATTATCTCACTCTTCCTGTTTATATAGAATGAGCTTGGTAATCCGTATTTTTCACTGTTCCTTTATTGTATACTATATTATACTGGGAGTTCATCAGTTAATTGACTGGCCGTCTCTTGTATACTCACCGTGACTCTGTGAGATACGGGTTTTAAGTGTAAGTCAAGTACACGATTTATGTGCTTGATAACTGATTAATCATTTTCTTACGTATGATTAATGGTAAACTACATGGTTACTGTAGTTATTAGATAATTGCTGTTGTTTATACTTTACATTTGCTTTCATGTTCTAAATGTTTTGTTTGCTTGTGTCTTTTCCAATAGAGACACTGTTTCCAGGTTGGTTGGTGTACAAATAAAAGTTATGTTATAGCAACCTCTGACTTGTGGCTCTTCATCCAAGCTTCCAACCTGCTTTCCCTCAACTCCCCATCTCCATTCCCCTACATAAAGGTGTAACATGTTCTCGCCTCCAGGGGGGCGGGGATAGCTCAGTGGTTAGAGCGCCGGACTCGTGATTGAAAGGTCGCGGGTTCGAATCCCTGCTGGAACGGCGGGAGAATTTTCTTCTCCAGGGTCGACTTTCTGTGCTGACTCTTATTTCGGTATCCGTTCCACCCCCGTGTTACCACAGTAGCACGTAAAAAATCCCGGTCATTCTGCCAAAAGTGCAGGTGGCAGGTTACAGCTAAACACGCATACACCTTACGTATGTGGTTTTTATTAAACCGTGCTTCGGCATTGGTCACAACTTGTTCCTAATATGTCTAATGACATCTGAGGACATTAAGCATCAACTCATCATCATCATCTCGCCTCCGCCGAATCCACACATTGTATATTGTTCGGACGTTTCTTCGTGGAAAACGTGATATTCCTGTCGGTTATGGTCCGGTGAAATGTAAATATTGAGGTGTGCTTGTTATTGACCGTTTTTGACTTGACCGCGTTTGCTGTTGACTGTGCTTCCCGATAACTATGATCCAGCTTTTGACTTGTAGTTTAGTGACTTTTGGTTTGAACTGGCGTAAACTAATTTGTATTTTGTGATTCGTCTTGAGGTGACCTTATGGGGTTCGCATGATGTAAAAACCCAGGAACTAACTAACTGCCTGTATGTCTGTGCGTCTGTATGTCCGTGTCTGCGTGTGTTTGTGTCTGTACGTTGGTTAACATAACACTTAGTGAAATCCAGTAACTGTTTTGTCTGCTCCCCAAACCCAAACCCGTCTCTGTCTGTCTGTGTCTGTCTGTCTGTCTGTCTGTCTGTCTGTCTGTCTGTCTGTCTGTCTGTCTGTCTCTCTCTCTCTCTCTCTCTCTCTCTCTCTCTCTCTCTCTCTCTCTCTCTCTCTCTCTCTCTCTCTCTCTCTCTCTCTCTCTCTCTCTCTCACACACTCACACACACATTCGAGCTCTCTCTGCTTTGAGGTATTATTCATTTTGGTCTTCTTTCGCTCGTTTTAAGAACACTTGTGTGGGCATATGTTTACTTGGACGCATTTTATTTTACCTGTCATTTCTTCGGTGTATATCAGTATAAAACAGTAAATACGTGAGCTGATCATTTACTGCCTTCGACCTGGTCAACGATTTGACCCAGGAACAGACCGGCAGTGCACAGGGTCCTGCTAAACTGAATCTTAATTCCACCTGCGCTGGAAGACCCACCTGGTTATTTCTCGCACCTCAACTGTTGAAATTCTGTCTCACACAAGTTTGTCCTTCTTTCTGGGATTACGACTCGTTCTTTCAGCTCTTTGTCCCCCGTAGGGCAGGCGCTGTGCAAGTGTCCATTTACTACAATTACTTCCACTACTACTAGTACTACTACTGCTACTGTAGTAGTAGTAGTAGTAGTAGCAGTAGACGTAGACGTAGTAGTTAGTAGTAGAAGTAGTAGTAGTAGTGGTGGTAGTATTGTGCCGCTCGTGTATAAAATACGCACAATGGTTATAGGTATAAGTGTATATAAGTAAATAAGACTTACCTTGTAAATACAGATTATCTAATGAGCCGATTCATAGCAGTGTGGCGTGGCGGCATCTTGCTTGTACGGCTCCCATGAATCGACTGTTGTTTTGCCGTTGAATTCGGGATTCTTCGGCCGCCGATCATGGGCCTGAGCGCTGGTTGGTGGTTCGCCATCACCCTGAAGTACTCTTCCGTAGCAGACGACTCAGCGACACCACGCTCTTCCCCCTCTTGATAGCCCCTTCCCCCCCCCCCCCCCCCCCCCCCCATCCCATGAAATTCTATACTGTGATTTAACTGCGGAAACGTGCTAGTGGTGGCCACAAGTTTTGCTCGAGTGGCCCACCTATTCCGCTTCCCGCTTGTCTTGACTTACCTTCAATATTTATTTACAGATGATACCTTATGCCACTCCTTTCCCAATATGTACTCCACCTCAGCTAATGGAAACGTACTCCAGTCGCGAACCCACTGATTGTTTCTGCTCCTCATATACCTGTCATTCATTATCGGTTCCGTCTGGTACTAGCGGCGGGTACCCCGTTATTCCGTATTCGGTTAGTTTGTCGTACTGGTCATGGTCTGGAACATACTCCAGTCGTGAACCCACGGACTGTTTCCGTTCCCCAAATACCTGTCTTGGTTTGTAGGTCCTGTTTTTGTTCTCTTATCGTTCCGTTTCTGCCGGTCTTTTACCCCGCTTCTTACCTTGCCCTTGAGACGCACGCTTACTTATCCGCCGTTTTACCGGTGGATCTTCTGCGTCCCTACGGTTCGGTTTTTCCGTTCGCACTTGCGGAACGCTCCTGGGTGTGGATTCTCCTGGAGCTGTCCCCGCACGAGGGTGGGCTCAGAAAAAAACCGGTATTTTCCGGCGATCGAGGGCCTGCCATGACTGCCTCCTTCAGCCGGCTCTGTCCCCTCGAAACCCGGTGGTGGGCGTACACATCGAGGGACTGGCTCAGCCGGTGGCCCTTCATAACCGCCTCTCTCGACCGTCGGGCACCTTCGTACCCTAGCCTGAAGGAATCCCATGGCTCCGGCCATACTGGTGGACCCGGATGTAGAGAGGAAGACAAAGTGCCTCTCGTCTGCATGTCAAAGTCCCGAAACGTTCTTTGTACCCTCGCTCCCGCAAGAAACAACAGCTCCTTGAGAACTGCCCATTGCGTTACTAGGGCAATGGTGGGGGGGGGGGGGGGGTTTACAAAAAATTCAGTTCCACCCTCTACATACCTGATTTATGATATAGGTGTTCACATGTTGATGAACTGGAAAGTTGTGAGATGATGATGAAAATGAAGTTGATGTGATGTGGATGCTATGATGTTGGATGGGCTTCTATTTGATGCGGTTGATGTGACGGTCAATACATGCAACTTGAAAAGCTGAAAAGAAATAAAAACCATCTTATTATTCAAATAAGTCTGTTTATTCTATAATCTCCATCTACATACATATGTTTACTCTATATTTTCCATCTAAATATATGTGTTTATTGCCCCTCCTTTTTTATTTTTATTTGTTTAACCAGCACAACTGAATGAACACTTCACTTACTCCCCAGGAACATTCCTCTTAAAAAAAAAAAAAAAAAAAAAAAAAAAAATCGAGACTTAGAATCTTTGGCAGCTTACAAACGTAAGCTCTCTCTATATTCTAATCCCTCTGTATGGAGGAGGGTAAACTCTAAATCATTCAAAACCAGATGTGTTCACTCCCAAAAGAGAGTGCGAATATTCACCCCGGAAGCAGTAAAAAGTCATTCATGTGCTGGCTGGCCGCTTTGGTCACTGATCTAAATTTGAGCGGTATCCTTCTTCACCAAAATTAGTAAAGCACTGATTATTAGGCAGCATCTTATGTATCAGATAAGAAAATCTCATCTACCCTGAAAACCACCAACACCTGAATTGATTTCTTGCCCTGAAATAGAAAGGAGAAAAATTACAGATCTATTTTTTGCTACATGAAGACCCTGCAGATCAAAATCATCACAGCATGCATGTCTATGACGATCCGGCGCACGGTCGATCCTCTGTTTTTCAAAAAGAAAAAAAGAAAAAAGAAAAAAGAAAAAAAAAGATTTTTTTTTGTTTTGTTTTTTTGAATTGACCACTTTTCCTTTAAAAATCCACATCTTTAAAAAAATCAAAAACAACCCATTAAGTATCTGAGGAACGATTTTTCCGACTTTGGAGAAAACCGTTTGTCTCTGCAGAAGTCACCTTGATAAAACCGAAAGTCATGTTGTCTGTAAACTTTCTGTTTTATCCGATAAAATTTCAGGCAAAAAACAAAACACAAATTTCCTTTTTAATATAGCTTATTCTTCATACAAACCTTGATTTGTAAATTATAAACAGTTTCGTAAACTTTTTTCTGTAAACAACATGTTACATGTCAAAACACAATGGACGTCGACTTGCAAAAGTTCTGTATGATCCCTCCGCATTTCGATGAAAAAAATCCCATTCTAATCGCCAGTATTGTGCCGCTCGTGTATATAATACGCACAATGGTTATAGGTATATGTGTATATAAATAAATAAGACTTACCTTGTAAATACAGATTATCTAATGAGCCGATTCATAGCAGTGTGGCGTGGCGGCATCTTGCTTGTACGGCTCCCATGAATCGACTGTTGTTTTGCCGTTGAATTCGGGATTCTTCGGCCGCCGATCATGGAACTGAGTGCCGGTTGGTGGTTCGCCATGACCCAGAAGTACTCTTCCGTAACAGACGACTCAGCGACACCACAGTAGCATGGCAGTAATAGTAGAATGCTCGGTATACTGTACTTCTGTAGGTATACCGTTAGCGACAACACACACACACACACACACACACACACACACACACACACACACACACACACACACACACACACACACACACACACACACACACGCGCGCACACACGCAGGCGCACGCGCGTGCGCGCGCACACACACACACACACACACACACACACACACACACACACACACACACACACACACACACACACACACACACACACACACTTCACCGGCGCTCAGACGAAGACACCGCAAGCACCCGTGTCCCGACAGCAGACAAACAAAACACGTCACAGCCAGTGTCTTTCATGAAAGGTGAATGATCCACCACTTTAGCCACGGTGACGGTCTGCGCTGATCTGATCAGGAAAAAAGAAGAAGTACGGCTTCTATGCATGCTGCCATTTGAAGTGTCTGATATCACCCCCCCCCCCCCCACCCCACCCCACCCGCCTCCCCCCTCCCCCTCCCACCACCACCACCAAAGAAAAGAAGAAAATGTAAATCTGGCCGGGTGGTGGGAACAGGGTGGGGGATGGGTGGGGGGGTGATGGTGGTGGTTATGGTGGTGGTGGTGGTGGATAGGGGCAGACGAACACACTGCGTGCAACCGTCTGCTGGCAACAGACAAAACACGTCACAGTCAGCGACACCAGACACACCAGATCACCGGCAGGCTGTCACTGTGGGTTAATCATTTCTCAGCCGGTGTCGTCAGGTCGTGTGGCTCTCCTTCCTGTCGTCACAGACACTCAGACCAAAGGGGTAGGCAACTTTAAGACGTCAGAAGCGTTGTACCTTTCATGTTCTCATCACATCAAGTCACACAGCGATTTCAGACAGTTGAGAATGAGTTGTCAGATCACTCACTCTGTGGATGATCACTTTTTGCAGATCTATATCTTTGACGTGTCCTTCCTGTTTGTATACTTGGCAAAGAACCTGCTGACTTCAAGCTGTTACTTTAAAGGACAAGTCCAAGGTTTGGGGTGAATATTGACACGATTTCCGTTAAAGTTCGCTGAGAACAATGATGTAGGTGAAATTGTGATCTTGTGAAAACGGGCATTTTCTGTCGTACCGAAAGTGTCGCCATGACACCCAAAATAATGTGCACATATGCGTACTACGTCACTCTGGGGAATCGCTGCAAAATGGCTATTAATCACAGGGTAACCGACTTTGAAAAAAATCCAGTTCGGATCTCCAAAGATGAAGCTCCGACGCCATTGTCAGTAGTTGGGCCTTTGTTTATTTCCTCCTTGTTATTTCATCTTTCTCGAGCCTTGTTGGGTGCGTGGCGTTTCAGTCTTTTTTGTTCTGTTTACTCTAGCTTTCACAACAGGCTGGACCTCATCAGGGAGCCTGCCTTTTATTGGGTGTTTTATTTTATTTTCCCAATTTATTCTTGTTTGTTTCATCATATGTAAAAATGAAAAAGTTTTGTTCGTTTTAGTTCAACAGACTAGCGATTTCGTGGCCTCCCTGGGTTATGGTTTGGGGTTGGGCTAGTTACCGGTTCTTGCAATTCACTGGGTTTTTTCTCTTCGCTTGCTCTTTTGTTTCTCGAGATACATCGTTCATTTACGATGTACGAGTGAGGGGGGTAGTATCGATGTTTAACGAACCGCTCATTCTTTCTTTGTGTGGGGTAGTTCGTGAGCGTCTGTTGCCCTGCCGTGTTGTTGTCACTGCTAAGCGGGTTGCATCGTGTACACGGATTACGTGTATCCAGCCTTTGTCCCGTTGCTCGCTGACATTACTTGCCTCTTCTTTCTTTTCAGAAAGTTCTCTCTCTCTCTCTCTCTCTCTCTCTCTCTCTCTCTCTCTCTCTCTCTCTCTCTCTCTCTCTCTCTCTCTCTCTCTCTTTTACTCTCTCTCTCTCCCTGCCCCCCCCCCTCTCTTTCACCATGCGTTCTTTCTTTTTTTATCTTTGGCTTCTTGGCCATTTCGTACCCGCTTGTTAGCTTGCTCGATTAGGGCAGCCATTTTGTATTTCTCTTGTCGTCTGCATTTGTTTACATCCCGATGCTTTGTCATCGGTAGTCCTGATTTGCGTTTTGATTTATCAATCTGCAGCCTTTGTTTTTCTAGATGGAAGCCGGGTTAATGAAGGGTTAGTTAGAGTAATGGTTATTTGGCTTTCCATCTGTTTGTCGTTGGCACAGTTATTTTTGCTCCGTCCTCTTATGACTGTAGTCGTCCACTCCTTTGTTGCAGACAGTAGTCTATTAGACTGTTGTGATTTGGTGGTGTTTTTTTTTTTTTTGTGTGTGTGTTTTTTTCCACCTTATGTTTGCAGGTAGGCAAGTGTTTGGTATTTTGCGGTGGTTTCAGCTGTTTGTTTCTTTCATTTGGTGTCAGCTGTTTGCTTGCCTGATTAGGGCAGCCAGTTTTCGTTTGCTACCAGCATTTGTGGTTTGGTCTTTCTTTCTTTGCCACAGGCATTTGTGGTCTGTTCTTTCTTTCTTTGCCACAGGCATTGGTGTACAGTCTCTTTTTTTCACGGCCTTTTCTGCCGTAGGAATTCGTGTTAGGCTTTTTGTCTTTGCCTTGTTAGCGCTTGTTTCAGGGTTTCGGCTTTGAAGCAAATCCCATTAAACTTTGGTGTTCCGCCATAAAGTTTATGAAATTGCACTCAGCCAAGTGCTCGCTACACAAATGGGCGTGACTGAGGCGCAACATCAAAGTCAGCTCGTTTGGATTGTACAAATTTGACCCATTTTCGCCTCACAGCGGGTCGATTCCGCGGGAACTCGTGCATCGTTAAACTTTGGGTCGCTTGTGAGTTGTTACGGTTTGCTGCAACACAGTAGGCCGGCATGCTTATAACTTTTTGTCGACCACACGCATACACATTCAATGAACAATCAAAGATGGCATCCGCACTGACTCTCCAGACCAAACATAAAAAACAACATAATAAAACAAAAAAACAAAAACAACATTATTTCATTAAATCTGACTAGTGACTCATTTGTCAATCATTTCGACGGTCATTTTGCATACTTAAAAACCTTGGACTTTTCCTTTAAACTAGCTATCGACTGCGTGATGAACTAAGCCACGGCTTTGCCATCCGGTGGCATCAGGTTCGTGATTCCAGAGTCAAGGGTGTGTCTCTCGTACCTATATACCATGCAGGTTGGGCGATGAAGCGTGAAGAATCAGTGCATCTGTTTTACAAACTTCCATAATCAGTCATCACAACATCCCGTTAAATGACTTTACCACTGAAAAACATGGATGATCAGCTGACCCACCCACCCACCCCACCCCCACCCCGCAACAAACAATCAAACCAACAGCAAAAAACAAAAACAGCAAAAAACAAACAACAACAACACACACGACAACAACAACAACAACAACAACAACAACAACAACAACAAAACAACAAATCTCAACAAAAACGGATAATCCGAACAACAACAACAACAACAAATCCTCTCCACGTTCAACTTATTCGACTGTATTGTGTTTTGTGTTATATGTTGATTGTTCACCTCTTTTTATTTTGTGGTTTTCTTTCTGCTCTCGTCTGTTTATTTTGTTGCTGTGGATGAGACAAACCAAACTTGGACTGAATGGCGAAAAGACAAGCGATGCTCGTCGGAACAAGACAAAAACTAACCTCCGCTTGACGATAGCACAGTCCCACTCTGACCGTCAACAGCCTTCAGCATGACGATAGCACAGTCCCACTCTCTGGCCGTCAACAGCCTTCAGCATGACGATAGCACAGTCCCACTCTCTGACCGTCAACAGCCTTCAGCATGACGATAGCACAGTCCCACTCTCTGGCCGTCAACAGCCTTCAGCTTGACGATAGCACAGTCCCACTCTCTGACCGTCAACAGCCTTCAGCTTGACGATAGCACAGTCCCACTCTCTGACCGTCAACAGCCTTCAGCTTGACTATAGCACAGTCCCACTCTGACCGTCAACAGCCTTCAGCTTGACGATAGCACAGTCCCACTCTCTGACCGTCAACAGCCTTCAGCATGACGATAGCACAGTCCCACTCTCTGACCGTCAACAGCCTTCAGCATGACGATAGCACAGTCCCACTCTCTGGCCGTCAACAGCCTTCAGCATGACGATAGCACAGTCCCACTCTCTGGCCGTCAACAGCCTTCAGCATGACGATAGCACAGTCCCACTCTCTGACCGTCAACAGCCTTCAGCTTGACGATAGCACAGTCCCACTCTCTGACCGTCAAAAACCTCGGCGTTCACCTCGACAGCACACGTACTGTCCATGGAAACCGGCATTAATCAAACCTCCAATTCCTGTTGCTACCAGCTTTGCCGATTCCGATGTGTCCCGAAGTGTCTTTCTACCGAGGCTGCAGTAACGCTGGTCACCTCATTCATTCTGTCACGCCTCGACTACTGCACTCTACCTCATTCATTCTGTCACGCCTCGACTACTTCAACTCTCTCCTTTCTGGTCTGCCTGCTTTCTCTGTCCATAGCCTTCGTTGCTCTCAGAACTGTGCTGTTCATCCTGAAACAAAATTAAAACTCACCATATACCTCTCTTGCTCCAATCTCTCCTCTGGTTCCCAGTCCCGCAAAGAAATCAGTACAAGATAACTGCTCTCTGTTATAACTGTATTATGTGCACTTCTCCGTCTTATCTCTGTGACTGTCTTCAGTTTTACACACTTCTGTATAGTGTATGTACTTGTGTGCGGGTGCCTGTATGTTATTCGTTGTTGTAACTTGTGTATAGTGTGTGTGTCTGTTTGTTATCTGTTGTTATTGTTATTGTAATGGAGTGGTGGAGCGTAGAAGGACAGGACACAGGCAGCGGAGGCAGTAAAAATGGAGACCATAGCAGGCATACGGCAATCAGGGTTTATTGTACAGCAGCAGACAATTTTCAGCACACCCAAAATCGAACGAACGATCCGTTTGTGTTTTAAGTCCTCTGACACCACGGCGTATACAGGACTAGCATTAAAAAAATCAACAACAACAAAATCAATCATTAATTATATATCGATTGCACACATATACTATCACAGTCTAGGACTAGCAGCTAAAGGAGAGCCATTACAGAAATGTTTACATTAGACCTCGTCAACACTACACTAGGGTAGGGGCCAATAAAAATGTTTTAATCTTTAATGAAAAATACTCTTTAAAATTGATAAAACTTCTTAGGACCACTTTAAAAATAAATATATAATCACATCTACTAAAGAAAGAAACACGTAAGACGTACATTCAACACAAAGACGCATAGACATAGTATGTACACTAATAAATATATCTAGTCATTCATACCACACTCTTTCACTTTTTAAGATACAGCATGTCTGTTATAATAATTTTATACCAGGGGTGGTAACCCCAACAATATCACAGCGAGGCCAGCGGGCTCACGAAAACTTGTCACGCGGGCGGGGGCGTTCGGAAAACAAAAAACAAAACAAAAAATGACTATAGCGCTCGCCGCGCGAGAAAACACCTCGCACTGCGACTAGGAGAGGAAAAAAATAAATTAAAAAAAATACAATAGTCGCCACGCGGGCATACACCTCGTATAGCAACTAGAAAAAACAAAAACAAACAAAAACAAAAAACTATAGCACTCGCCACGCAGGCATACGCCTCGCGCAGCGATTGAAAATACAAAGAGAAACCAGACTATAACACTCGCCACCGCAGCGACTTAAAGAGAAAAAACCCAGAAACAAACTATAGTCACACAGTAACTGCGGAGAAAAAAACAAAAACGGACTATAGGTTTTGCTCTGGGGGACGGCCGGGCCTAGCAACTGCACGCCGGGCACGTGCGCTGACACCGACACTGGCACGATGGAACGCGGAAGTAAACAGACTCTAGATGTGAGCAGCCGCACCAGAGGTAAATATCAACTTGGCTGCGTCCACCGCCAGACCCCACCCCGCGTCGTCACGGAAACGACACAGACTGGAGAGATCCGGCGACAGATTAAGCAATCGAAGCTTATCAATAATAGGTTTAAAGTGACCCGCCATTGCGGAACACTTAAAAATAGCATGGTAGGGCGAGACCGCCTGCCCGCACAAACACAGTTTGGGGACAAAGATGGTTCGCCACACGTCACAACGCAGACGGTACATAATTGTAGAGAGGTGCACTGACAGCGGGGGGAAACGCACGCCGTGCCTGGTAGGAGGGGACAGATCGTTGGTGTAACCGCTGTCCCTGGCCTTGGCGGCCAACTCCTCCCCGCACAGTTTCCACACGGCTCGGGTTAAGACGGTTTTAATGTCAGTAAAAAAGAGAGTCAAGTGGAGCGCAGTCCACGGGCTGCCTGTTTCGCAGCGCCGTCAGCGCTCTCGTTGCCAGGCACGCCCACGTGGGAGGGGACCCACTGCAAGACAATGTCGGTGCCACGAGTAATAAGCTGGTGGCACACGACGACTATTTCTTTAACGACGTCTTCTCTGGAAGACTGACTGTTGTGTGTGATGGCCTGCAGCGCCGACAGCGAGTCAGAAAAAACCTACACCGCCATCGGCGGCTGACACAGGTCATTAAAGAAGTTTAAGTCCATTAGAATGGCAACTAATTCGGCTGTAAATATAGATACATGAGGCAGCTGATATTTTCTGGTTAGATTACTGAGTTGTGGTACAACGAATGCGGCCCCCACCCCCTCCGTCGTCATGGACCCATCCGTGTACACACAAATACAATGGTTATATTGATTATTGATCAGCTCTCTGGCTGTTGCTTGTAAGATCAGAGGGTTATCTGACTTCCGGAGCCCCGCCACCTCCAACTCAACCCGCGCTCCCTCCACGACCCAAGGCGGGTACGGGTGGACCGGCCTCCGGGACCCCAAATCCTCACTCGCTCGCATAGATAAGAGAACGGCGCGGGCCGCAAGGAACACACGCTATCGCTACAATCAAATCGGCCCTCTGGACCACAAAATGGCTGACAATTGTGTTTCCTTTGCCCGCACTGACTAATACAGTTTCCTCTACAATAACTAAACTAATTAAACCACGAAAAACATCAAATAAAAGCTACAGTTACAATCTTTCAAACCGTATAAACAAAATGTACACCCATGACTTATTTTATTTACAGCAAGAGTGGATTGCGCCTGTCTATAAACAGATTCAGACAACTAAATCACAACTAACACGATGTACAAAATAATAATGTTACTAAAATTACTCAGAATAAAGAGTACGCTCCCACGGTTAAAATGGTACATAACAATTCTGTGCGAGAAGCAAGACACACTCAAAGACTAGCACTAAAACAATCGGTGCGAACTTTCGCCTGGGGCGCGTTATCTAGTCGCAGAATCGCTGATAAAGTGATATCAAGTACTAGTCTATGAATACAACTTCTACAGCATTCAATACTTAATCAGTTAATTTGAACCCAAAATAAACATTAAACAGGAAGTCAGCAAAGCAAAATAATATACGACAAAGCATTGGTCGACACAGAATTACTTTAATCTAGTCAAAACGGAGAACGCGCCGCGCTGACGACGGCTATAAAAAGAATAGACCCAGAGAGGCATCGGCTACTGATTAAGCTCGATCCTGCGTCTAAATGAACGTTGGATAAACATTCTAAGATCTAATAGATGCCAAATTATATTACACATGAATTGGTGCATAAAAAGGAGTAGGTAAACAAACAAGCGGTCAAAATATTAAGGGAGAAAACTGATTTGAAAATGGCGCGCACCGGCGGCTGTCGCCGGTCGGCTGTGTGAAGGCCATGTGGCGTTACGCTACACGCCGCGCTTCAAAACAAAAGCGTCGTCTGCTCCGTTTCCCGGGTTACTATCAGTACAGTAATGAAATTGCATGTGATCTGATAACCGGGGCGGGACTGCCGTTAAAACGTATACAGAGAGCACTTGCTCACATTATTATTATCTCTTGTTGTAACTTGTGCATGGAGTGCACTTGTGTGTGTGGTGCTTGCGTGTTATCTGTTGTTGTAACTTATGTAGAGTGTGTGTGCTTGCCTGTGTGGGTGTCTGTGTGTTATCTGTTGTTGTAACTTATGTAGAGTGTGTGTACTTGCCTGTGTGGGTGTCTGTGTGTTATCTGTTGTTGTAACTTATGTAGAGTGTGTGTACTTGCCCGTGTGGGTGTCTGTGTTATCTGTTGTTGTAACTTATGTAGAGTGTGTGTACTTGCCCGTGTGGGTGTCTGTGTTATCTGTTGTTGTAACTTATGTAGAGTGTGTGTACTTGCCCGTGTGGGTGTCTGTGTGTTATCTCTTGTTGTAACTTGTGTATAGTGTGTACTTGTGTGTGTGTGTGTGTGTGTGTGTGTGTGTGTGTGTGTGTGTGTGTGTGTGTGTGTGTGTGTGTGTGTGTGTTATCTCTTGTTGTAACTTGTGCATAGTGAGTGCACTTGTGTGTGCGGGTGCCTGTGTGTGGGAGTGTGTACGCGTTTAGAATAGCCCCTTCGGTGACGTTTGCGCTGTATAAATCGGTTTATTGGTATCATCATGATTATTATAGTTATGTATTAGTGATTGAGTTGTCGGTCTGACTGACTGGCTGACTGACTTATTTGTTGCTTGCTTGTCTAACTGGCTGACTGACTTATTTGTTGCTTGCTTCTCTAACTGACTGATTGACTGACTGATTGACTTATTTGTTGCTTGCTTGTCTAACTGGCTGACTGACTTATTTGTTGCTTACTTCTCTAACTGACTGATTGACTGACTGATTGACTTATTTGTTGCTTGCTTCTCTAACTGACTGATTGACTGACTGATTGACCGTTATTCCCATTGTATTACGTCGTGCGCATATTGTATGTAACAGATATCATTTATTGTTATCAGCATGATTATTATAGTTATGTATTAGTAAGTGATTGAGTTGTAGGTCTGACTGACTGAGTTGTTTCTTGTTTGACTAACTGACTGACTGACTGACTGACTGACCGTTATTCCCACTGTATCACGTCGTCCGCATATTGTTTGTTACAGATATCGTGCAGAAAACGAGATGACGACCATCAGCTGTGACGCAACTTAACCGTTCATACATGAAACTGAAACTCACCGAAACGTTTTTGTCACGTTCGGATCTTGTGCTGTATCAGTGTAACTTTGTTCAAAACGCGCATACCATTAATATTTTAGCGTAACATTGTAACTGCCTATAAACAGCCAGTTATCATCTTAACCTTTATCATCGTAACCGTCACACCATGTCA
>OY757558.1:4810251-4812751 GCA_963584105.1 Alviniconcha strummeri | reverse complement strand
TGTGCTACACACACCCGGCTTACTGTGCTACACACACCCGGCTTACTGTGCTACACACACCCGGCTTACTGCAAAAGCAGCCAGTGGGGGTCTGTCTGGGTGTTTTCAGATTTTTGTGAAATTAAAGTCTATAAGCATTAAAGTTTGAGGTGTTTGCTCTGATATGCTCTGAAAAGTTTAATAAACGTTTGAAACGCATTTTATTCACCCTACTCGGCATCAGTTTTGCTAATTTTAAACCGAGAGCATGGGATTAAAAGCATTAACAAAATATACTAAAATTAACTAATGTTAAAATTTCATGTCTCTTCAGGTACCCCAATGTTTGATATATTCCTGTGCCAAAATTAGTAAAGATTGGTACAGTTAAACCTCCTGCTGCTAAGGATTAAAGAAGAAAAAAGACTACTCCATGCACATTAAAACTTTCAAGCCGATTTTTTTCAAAATGGCCTCCGCCACATATGCAACATCCAAAAACATGCCACATCCACATTTTATTTAATTTTTAATTTTTAGTAGACACGTGATTTAAGTATTAAAATAAGAGCAAAACTTGGAGATTTGATAAATGCTGATATCTCAAACTGCCAAATTTTAAGTTAAGACTCATTTCGTGACATACAGCTTAAAATGAGTGGATGGAGGAGGGGAAAGGGGAGGAAATCGAGGTTAAGCTTTGTCCGTCACAAACTATCTGATAAGACCGATAAGGTGCTCACGGTGGTTTCCCTTGTCAGTGATATGATCTGTATGGTCTGAAGTGCAGTGGCAGACTATTCCAAAACAGAGGATGAGAAAGAGCTACGCTTATTCTGAATAGATCTCACTCACACGCCCGCACGCGCGCACATCGCACACACACACACACACACACACACACACACACACACACACACACACACACACACACACACACACACACACACACACACACACACACACACACACTAACTAACTAACTAACTAACTAACTAACTAACTAGAGAGGGTTAGTACACGGGTGGTGGTAGTAGTGGTGGTGGTAGTGGCGCAACCCGACTGTCTACCTACGCATGTGCGCATGTCTCAAGCCGTAACGGAGCCGAAGTCCCACATCTCGCTACCTAAACACCTGCCCCTTCACACACGGAAGAGTCACTTGAGAAGGTTCATCCAGCGACAAACTTTACAAGTCAGTCTTTAGCGGCATCACTGGTCAAGTAGGTGCTATGCTCGTAAAACTGACAGAAAAGGCAAAGACGCACTCGGCGGCAGCTCAGTGGTTACTTCAGTCAGTTGCACCGCTACGGTCCCCAATTTGATTTCGGATGAACTCGATAGGGTTGCATCGTAAAGCTAAAACAGCAATAAAATCAACAAAAGCAACCCGCATTACAATCTCATACAAGCATACGATGCTAATCTACAAAGAAAAGTAAAAGTTTAATGTTTACATAGCAAAATAAAGTCAAATGGTCCCTACGATTTGACTGTGGTGAGAACGCAGCAGTAGACGAAAAACTTGAGTTATGTGGTAAACAATCTTCGTAACCTCTGACCTCGACCTCTGATAAGCACACAAATCGTTGACGTCACGAGAGAAAATAGTTCCCTAACAACTACCACTACCACCCGTCCACTAACCCTCGCTAATAACTCACCCATAACGTTCTATGCACACCTTGCTACCATGCACCAGTTGACACTGTTATTCAAAGCTCCCTACGTTCAAGTCGTCCGTGCATGCTGAGTTGTTTTAGTGTTTTCATAATCCATCCATCTCTGACATGGACTGCAGGATCTTTAACCTGCGTATGCAATACTTTTGCGGCATGCCTGTACACACAGACGGCGGTGGGGTCGGGGGGGGGGGGGGGGGTATTCTGTCGAACAGTGGTTACACTGCAGTAATGGAACAAAGGCAGGGACACTAAGCGAGTCCCATCGCTGTTTTCTCCACACAGGTAAGACCATACTGCTGGTCCTGCAGGGCTTGAGGTGGGCGCGGCAGGGGCGCGATGTTGACGTCGTCAGTATCGAGCCTGACACCCTGGCCGCCTCCCTCATGGTCCAGCACCAGCTGCAGGTGACCCTGAGTGCTGACTCCACGACATCCCCGACACTGGGCACCGTGCGGCTCCATCAGTACGACTTCCTCAGAAACAAGTCAGACGTGGACAGAGCCGTCAAAGACCTGCTGTCGGTGGTGCAGGGGGACACGCTGTGTGTCCTTGTGGATGGGGCGTCCGATTTCGTCCGTCTCCGGTAGGTATAGTCTCTCTCTCTCTCTCTCTCTCTCTCTCTCTCTCTCTCTCTCTCTCTCTCTCTCTCTCTCTCTCTCTCTCTCTCTCTCTCTCTCTCTCTCTCTCTCTCGCTACACACACAAAGTGCACCCACAGACACAAACACACACACACACACACACACACACACACACACACACACACACACACACACACACACACACACACACACACACACACAAACACACACACACACACACACACACACACAAACA
>OY757558.1:4785665-4810051 GCA_963584105.1 Alviniconcha strummeri | reverse complement strand
TCTCTCTTTCTCTCTCTCTCTCTCTCTCTCTCTCTCTCTCTCTCTCTCTCTCTCTCTCTCTCTCTCTCTCTCTCTCTCTCTCTCTCTCTCTCTCTCTCTCTCTCACTGTGTGTGTGTGTGTGTTGTGTGTGTGTGGGTGGGGTGGGTGGGGTGGGTGTGTGGGTGGGTGTTAGTGTGTGTGTGTGTGTGGTGCGTGTGTGTGTGTGGGTGGGGTGGGTGTGTGTGTGGTGTGTGCGTGTGTGCTCTCTCTCTCTCTCTCTCTCTCTCTCTCTCTCCTCTCTCTTCTCTCTCTCTCTCTCTCTCTCTCTCTCTCTCTCTCTCTCATCTCTCTCTAATTATATATATGGGGGTGGGGGGGGGGGGGGGGGGGGGGGTCTGTGTCTGTGTTGTGTGTGTGCGTGCGATGAAGAATGAGACGAGAAGCGAAATGTACAGTTATCTTGAGCATTGTGAAAGACGCCTCTAGTCTTGCAAAGGACCTGATGACACCCTTTCATACTCAGACCACGACTGTCCTTAAATAATCCAAACCAAAAGAACGCTTATTGATTAGGTCACAGGCACACAGTCTGCGAATGTTCGGGGTAATCCCCATTGTCAGGGCTACAAGACGATACTTAACCGTTAAACGGTGAAAAACCGATGAAGAATGAGATGAGAAGCGAATAGCTTCTCTTGGTTTTATTTCTGGAGTTAAGCTGTGTTATTTCCATGGTCCCAGTCAAACAACAGAGCTCAATCAAAACAAGATGAATTATTCGCTTCACATCTCATTCTTCATCATTTTTGCACCGTTTAACTGTTGTTTAAGTGTTGTTTAAGTGTTGTTTAACTGTTGTTTAACTGTTGTTTATCTGTTGTTTAAGTGTTGCCTTGTAGCTTGACAAAGGGGAATACCCCGAACATTTGCAGGTTGTGTTTGTGTCCTAATAAATAAACGTTCTCTTGAACATTCTGTGAGTTTGGATTTTGTTTTAGAACGCTGGCAGTCATTCTTGTTTCAGATGAACAGCATTTAGATGGTGACTGAGTGGCCAGGCAGGGTCTGTATGGTTAGCGGACGTACAACAGGTAGGTTGATTATCTAGTAGGTCTATAGGTAAAGTAGACGTGTGTGTGTGTGTGTGTGTGGTGTGTGTGTGTGTGTGTGTGTGTGTGTGTGTGTGTGTGTGTGTGTGTGGTGTGTGTGTGTGTGTGTGTGTGTGTGTGTGTCTGTGTCTGTGTGTCTGTCTGTGTGTCTGTGTGTCTGTCTGTGTGTTTGTGCTGCATATTTATGTGCGTGTGGTTATTTATGCTGTACATATCAGCATCACTCTGAATGAATGTCAGGCCGTGTGATATTACAGGCCATCATCAGTTTGATTGAATCTCAGGCCGTGTGATATCACAGGTCATCATGAGTCTGACTGAATGTCACGCCCAACATTCTTCCAAGCACTGGACATAGCTCAACAACAACAACAACAACAACAGCAGCAACAACAACAACAGCAACAACAAAAAGAGAGTGGATTAGCTCTCAATCTAATTTTCATCGTTTTTGACCGTTTAATTGTTGTTTAAGTGTCTTATCGTAGCTGTGTCATCTCTCTCTCTCTCTCTCTCTCTCTCTCTCTCTCTCTCTCTCTCTCTCTCTCTCTCTCTCACACACACATACACACACACACACACACACACACACACACACACACAAAAAAAAATATGTACAGACTGATAAGGGTGAAGGACAGTGTTGCTGAACTAAAATGTTCGGAGAAGTGACATGTCTTGAGCTTGCTTTTGAAGGAAGAGACAGTAGCAGAGTGCCTGGTGTCTTGGGGCAGATTGTTCCAGATGTGGGGACCGAAATGGGAGAAAGTGCTTGAAATGTGAACAGTTCCGGATGTAATCAGCCTAATAAGCCTGATGGTTTCTGTGGACGCTAAGCACCATGTTTACTTACTATGGAACGAGTCAAGTACACGACTAATTCCTCAGTGTGATTAGTTTCTGTTCCTTTCTTTGCGTGCTCGTGTCGTGTACACGCACTCTCTTGTTCAAGTCTCGTTCCTCTTTTAAGAAGGAAAATTCACACTCCGATAGGATCAACAAACAGGGGCGTTAATGAGCGACCGGAAGACATCAGACAACACAACAACAATGACCTGAGTCGCCTACGGTAACCCTCACCGTGGCATTCGAGTAAATACAGGGTACATAACTCCACCAGAGGCGCATCCTGTGTGTTGAGTTCATGTACTTTGTATACTGAGGATATATCTCTGGTGGAGTTCATGTATCTTGGATGTTGAGAATACAGCTCTGTGTGGAGTTTATGTACCTTGTATATTGAGGATATACCTCTGTCGGAGTTTATGTACCTTGTATATTGAGGATATACCTCTGGGAGAGTTTATGTACCATGTATATATATGGAGCACGTACCTCTGGTGGAGTTTATGTACCTTATATATTGAGGATATACCTCTGGCGGAGTTTATGTACCTTGTATATTGAGGATATACCCCTGGTAGAGTTTATGTACCTTGTATATTGAGGATGTATCTCTGGTGGAGTTTATGTACTTTGTATATATATATATGGAGGGTGTACCTCTGGTGAAGTTTATGTACCATGTATATAGAGGATATACCTCTGGTAGAGTTTATGGACCTTGTATATTGAGGATATACCTCTGGTAGAGTTTATGTACCTTGTATATTGAGGATATACCTCTGGTAGAGTTTATGTACCTTGTATATTGAGGATATACCCCTGGTAGAGTTTATGCACCGTGTATATTGAAGATGTACCTGTGGCGGAGGTTATCTATGTTGTACCTACTCGCATGCCAGATGCGATTTACCGTAGCCGAGTCAGGTCTTTGTTGTGGTAATTATGTGTGACGTCTTTCGAGCGCTAATTAACTCCCTTGTTTGTATTTCTGCACAGGCGCTCTGGGCCTCGTTCTGTTTCAGATCGTCACACTCCGATAGGTTGCAGCATGTGTTTCAGATTGTCACACTCCGATAGGTTGCAGCATGTGTTTCAGATCGTCACACTCCGATAGGTTGCAGCATGTGTTTCAGATCGTCACACTCCGATAGGTTGCAGCATGTGTTTCAGATGGTCACACTCCGATAGGTTGCAGCATGTGTTCTTTGTGTGCTATAGGAGATCCACGCCGTAGTGCAACTTAAAAGAAGGAAATCCAAGCAACAAACGGTTTGCTCACACCCCCCCCCCCCCCACTCCACCCCCGCACCCCCCTCCCCCGGATCCGCCCCCACCCCCCTCCCGCCCATTTGGCAGCAGCTTCGGCGTACGTTTCTCTATATTACCACAGCATATCCGCTCCAAATCGGTTTGTGTTGTTGTTGTTTTCTTCTTCTTTTTTCCTTTTTCTGTGTGTGTGTGTGTGTGGGGGGGGGGGGGGGGGGGAGTATAAAACGAAAGATTATTTGATTCTCTGTTGCTGGTTTCCATTCGTGAATGTGTGTGTGTGTGTGTGTGTGTGTGTGTGTGTGTGTGTGTGTGTGTGTGTGTGTGTGTGTGTGTGTGTGTGTGTGACAGATAGACAGACACAGACACAGACAGGGAAAGATAAAGAGACAGAAAAAAGACAGTGAGACAGAGCGAGGGTGAACAACACAAACTTAAGGGCGAATAACTTACTTTTCTATGTCATCACACACACACACACACACACACACACACACACACACACACACACACACACACACACACACACACACACACACACACACACACACAAACTACAGAAAAGCCAAGATGAAACTTTCAGCGTTGAAAAAGGATCTATTCTCATATGAAGTGCGCGACTCAAAAGCAGGATCGAGCGGCACAGCTCACTAAGGCGGCTGGGTGTCGGTGTAGTTCTCGGGTAGGTCGTCACTTCCGTCGCCACAGTCGTTGTAGCCGTTAAACACATGACTCTTGTACATACAGATCCCGTTTGGGCACTTCAATCCGTCCGAGTGGCACGCGTACACGTGCTAGTCTGAACAACAAACAAAATACCTTCATTATTACATGTATTCACCTGTGCCGTCACTGCATTCGCTTTTTCACCTAACTCCATCGTCAGTTGCATTCACATCCACTCACCTCCATCGTCACTCCACTCATCGACATTATCACTTCCACTGATCATCTCTTCCGTTCACTTTTATTGTCACCTCTACTCGTCCTATTAATCGTGTTTTCCGGTGCCTTGTTCATCAGATGAATCGGCAACTGCACCATTAAGACACACATCATCTTCTGCATTACAAGAACTGTGAACTAGACAAGACCCAGGCCATCTTCAGCATCACAAGAACTGGGAAACAGACGGGACCAACATCATCTCCAGAATCACAAGAACTGGGAACTGGACAAGACACGCACCATCTTCAGTATCACAATACTTGGGAAACAGACAAGACACACATACATTTTAACATCAGAGGCTCACGCTGTTACTATTCCCACAACCACCACCACCACCACCGGCACTATCATAATCACCAACTTAAGGCAGTTTCTTTCGTCGGTCTTTTTTTAGATTCAAACCGATCAGACAACCCTGGTAAGCACACAGTCCATGATACAATATTACTTCAAGTTATCGAAACGGGAAAAGGACTGAAAATAAAGGCGAAGTCGCTGAAACAGACATGCCGACCGTCAAGAGACTTACCTGTTTACATATTTACTCAGAGTAACCGTTAAGATCTACCTGTCAACGTTTCTACTGTTCTTTATGTCCACAGATGTACCTCTTCATCACTATACCTGTTCAGTTTGTTCTTCTTTTGGGGCTTAATCTGCATAATGACCTTTCAATTCATCTACTGGGGTGCCTACCTGAAAATAAATGTATCTGTTTACCCTCATGCTTCTCTTTCGTCTAACCATTAAGACCTACCTGTCACCACAACTGCTTCTATACCTACCTATAGATGTATCCGTTCATGACCCTACGTGTTCATTTTCATACTTTCATTCCGATTAACCGCTGAGATCTACCCGTCAACGTTTCTACTGCTCTACATGTACGCAGGCGCACCTGGTTATCAGTATACCTGCACAGTTTATTTCTTCCTTTTTGGCATAACATGCACAATTACCTTTCCACTCATCTGCTGGGGTATGTACACACAGATCCACCCGAAAAGAAATCTACCTGTTTATCTCCTTTGCCTAAGAACAAAAATCTACCTGTCACAACAGCTACATGTGTACCTGCCCTTAAATGTACCCGTTCATGACCCTACCTGTTTATTTCTATACTTTTATTCTACCTAATTAACCTGTAAGATCTACCCGTCAACGTTACTACAGCTGTACATGTCAATAGATATATCCGTTCATCAGTATACCTGTTTAGTTTATTTCTTACTTTTCGGCATAACATGCACATACACTTACCTTTCCGCTCATCTGCTAGGGTACGTACACACAGATCTACCCAGGAATAAATTTACCTGTTTATCTTCATACTTCTCCTTTGTCTAATAACAAATACCTACCTGTGTACCTGCCCACAAATGTACCTTTTCATGACCCTACCTGTCCATTTACATACTTTAATTCAGAATAATACTGCGCAGCATGACTCTCTTTATCTTCATGCTTCCCAGTTGTCTAACCACAAAGACCTACCTGTCATCACAACTACTTGTGTACCTACCCATACATGTACCCGTTCATGACCATACTTGTTCATTTTCATACTTTAATTCAGATTAACCGCTAAGATCTACCCGTCAACATTTCTACTGCGCTGCAACACCCTGTTTACCAGTTTATCTTCATGCTTCTCTTTCGTCTAAACACAAACAACTACCTGTCACCAAACCTACTTCTATACCTGCCCACAGATGTACCCGTTCATTACTCTACCTGTTAATTTTTATACTTTTATTCCGATTAACCGCTAAGATCTACCCGTTAACATTTCTACTGCTCTACATGTCCACAGATGTACCTGCTCATCAGTATACCTTTCATTTTATTTGTTCCTTGTCGGCATAACATCCACAATTACTTTTCAACTCATCTACTGGGGTAAGTACACACAAATCTACCCGGAAATAAATATACATGTTTATCTTCATGCTTCTCTTTTGTCTAGCCACCTCAGCTACCTGGCTCATAGATGTACCTGTTCATCAACCTACCTGTTCATTGTAATACTTTCATTCCAGATAACCACAAAGATTTCAACTATCAACTATCTACTCATCTACTGTTTTACATATAATTTGCCTTAGTATGTCCATGTTTACTTTACAGCTAACAAAGTAAGCCAACCTAATGTTCACTCACCTGTCTGTCGATGTACACAGGTCTATCCGTTCATAAACCTACATATTCAATTCATGATTTTCGTCCACTTTAATATGTAAACTTGCCTGTCCACTTACAGACGAATCTATATACCCACCGATCATGTTCATCTTGATCCTTTCTTCCCGGTTAACCACGAAGATCTACCTTTACACTCACCTCCTAGTCTAGACAGACTATTACCTTAGTGGATATGTATGTGGACAGCTGAGAAGATACCACAGGTTTATTAATCATGTAAAATATTCCTGGGTAGGGAGATGCATAACTGTGCCGACACGTTTGCAGTGAGCCGTGAAGAATAGGAAGAAACTGCTTGTGTGGATAAACGGGTAGTTTTGTGACTGTCTCCTGAGTGATCAAGCATACGGTTAGCTCGTTATTTATTTCCGACATACTAACTGACGGGTAGGTCTGTGGTTTAGGAGACAATAGCCTGAATGGGTATGCATGTGGTGCAAAGCTGTATTTAACAAGCGGGTAACTTTGTTGGTCTGGAGACCCCTTAGGGTGCCCGTCAAGCCTACTGTGGGCAGTGTTGGGGCTGTTCCTACCCTGCCCGTACCCTGCCCGTACAGGCCCGGTACGGCATGTTTACTGGGTATACAGATAGATTCGTCGAAAGACTAATACACGTTATTAAAAGATTTGGTTTCTGGGCAGGTGCGATATGGTTATCTGAGCATGTGCGCCACTGCCAATCATAGGGGTTTGTAGGTAGGTAGTCCCATAGCTTTGTGGTTTCCTGTCCGATCATTTGCAAAAGAATAATCATTTATTTCAAACGTTTTCATCGACCAGAAAGGTAGATCAGTTATCATTTATATTTTTGCATAAGATAGGTGCTCGTAGAATAAAACACATTAATTACAAGTATGTAGATGTAGAATAGTAGCTAGGCGGGCAACTCTCAGTGTCTACAATGTTCACTACGTTCAATTTTGCATTAGATCTAGCCATTAGATCTGGACTTTTTTTTCCCTTCTGTGTGAATACAGACTCGACTAAGTCAGTTTTATAGACTCGATGTGCTGACTTGACAGTGAAAAAAAGAAGAAGTGTATTCTGCCAATGTAGGCGGAGGTACGTTTACGATATTATTCTGATGCAGCTGTGACCAGCAATAAACTTATCAACAAATCACACATTAGAACTTTGCAATTTGTCGCAGATCTTTGCAACACGGTTTGGTCGGATGAAACCGAACGGTAAATAAATCAACGTGAATGTGCAATGAATATATTAACTTTCCATCTTTCATCTCTTGTCATTTTTTATATTTGTATGTGCTGCCGTTATTTAATGCCAGCCTGTTTCCTGACGTATGCGACGGTGAAATTCGAGGCACAAACTTCCGACATTGATTGAAAAGATTTACGTCTTTTACAACTTTGCAACACGGAAAGCTTTGGTCAAGTAAGTATGTAAGTAAGTTGGTGTTTTACGCACAGTCAACCGGTACGGTTATATCAGGGCGAAGCTTTGGTCAAACCGCACGCAAATAAATCAGTCCAGTATATAAAACTGATAGGAAATCAATCTCTCTTTCATATGGTTTGGTTAAATTTTACTTTGGTGTTGTATATATTCATCAGTTAGACAATTTATGACGATACATTCTGTTGAGAATGTTGCAACTTCCCAATGGTACCATTCGCTTAATTTTCAGTGGATTAGTTATATAACAGTAATCCAACTTCTGAAGCAAGTAACGACAAAAAGTTGTAGAAGTATGCAACTTTTGGGGTCGAGTTTGAAATTTCACGACGCCGTCACGCCGGTATGCAGTATGTATGCAGTGTGTTTAAAATCAAAGCAAAGTTACCACACAAAAATATGTAACTGATAGGAATTTTATCATGTTATACATACTGTTCTCTTTACGTTCCACTGTGTAGTTATCAAGCGGTAGGCCCTAACACAACACATCCGAAAAGTGGTTTGCGACTTTTCGATTTTGGATATTTGTCGCAGAAGTTTGCAACACGGTTTCGTGTGGTCAAAGTAAACGTAACACAACTTTCAAAATGTAAAGGACAGATAGAACAATCTTTCTTCTTTCACATGGTACCAGTCTTTAAATTGTCCGTGCTCTAGACGTTTTAAAAAGTTGCAGAATTATGCAACCTTTTGGCCCGATTCTCAATCTTTTTGACGCTGTCGCAGATGTTTGCAACACGTCGTTGTTGTTGTTTTTTTGTTGTTTTTAAGACACACCATTTTTAGCATCGTAAAATCTGGGAACCAGACAACACACATCACTTTCAACATCAAAGGCTCACGCTGCTACTATTATCACCACCACCAAAAACACCACTGTCATAAACACCAACTTACCGCAGTTTCTTTCGTCAGAACCGTCGCTACAGAAGACCATGCCGTTACACACATAATTCTTGGGGATACATTTCCCGTTTTGGCACTTCCAGTGCAATTTGGAGCACTTCCAGTCGGCTGAACAACAAACAAAGTGATCGCCTTCAGTGTTACGTGTAAACCCATTCATCGTCACTGTATTCGCCTCTCTTCAATTTCATAAACTTCTGTCTTCACTGCATTTCTCTTTCTCATCACTTTCATTCATCCATCATTTTCATCACGTTCACTCACCTTGACAGTCAGTTTTATTCACTTATATCGTCAGATGCATTCAACGTTATTGTCACATCCGCTCACCTCCATCTGCACTCAACACATCGACATTATTACTTCCATTGATCATCATTTCTTCCGTTGACTTTTATTGTCACCTCCACTCCCATTGAACATGCTGTACGGGCATGGTAAAGGCTCGTACGGGCACGGGCTTGCTCATACTTTGCCTGTACCGGCCCTGTGTGGGCATGGTAAGGGTGTCTCAGCCCTCACGGGTTTGCTTTGTTGTTGTTGTTGTTGTTGTTAATGAAGGACTTAACTGGAAGCCACTCTTATTGTCATGACGTCACATCGAAAATTTTGTCGTCTGTGTGTATTTTCCAACACACTGTTACCAGACTGCTTCTGAATTTGGAGAACACATCGCACCTTTTCAGTTAGGACACAATTTTTTTTTGAAGTAAACAACAGGGGGTAACACTAACTAAATAAAATGAGCAACATGCGGAAGAAATAAAAATGTGTAATATCTGGGGACCGCTACAGCAGCCGAATTGGTGTGGCCTGATAGCCTACTCCAAATTAGTTAATTATACATTGCACACTTTCCCTGTCTAAATTTTCCTTTCTACTTTTTTTTCTTTTCTTTTTTTCCCCTTCTCCTCACCACTTTACTTTGTAGGGCTCTGCGGACCCTTCAAAAGTGCAGCATAATCTCCAATCAACTCCTGATTAATGGGTTGTGGCTGCCTACATTAAAGAAGAACTTGCAAACAATGGAAATGGAAAGATGGACAATTATTGGAATCTAGAGCTTCAGTCCTAGACTATGTCCAGCGGTCGGAAATGTATGCAACAAAATGTGAGTTTGATCACATTTGTGCCTTTCCGTATGAGCGCGTATGCGCCATTGATGTTTGATCTAGATCTAGTTTCCAGGTAACGGCGTGCACGATTCCTCAGTGTTGATGTCGGCAAAACAGTTGATCGTGTACTGATGACTTACTTTTTACAGATAGCGAATGTAATCAAACTAACTTTCGCACATTTTGGCTCCATTCGCTAGACATGAACCAGTTTCATTGATTTTAATGATATCATTTGTGACCCAAAGCGGTGATTAAAATATCCCAGGAATTTCCGACCGCCTCCTTGGGTGTTGACAGTTATTTAAGGTAGCTTAGCAATATGAATCATGTTTGACCTTAACCAGCAGTTGTAATTGTTAAGTACTCTCTCTCTCTCTCTCTCTCTCTCTCTCTCTCTCTCTCTCTCTCTCTCTCTCTCTCTCTCTATATATATATATATATATCCGGATGTATGTTTCTGCACTAAAAATATATGAAGGGACAACGAATTGCTGTAAAGAGACACTTTGACTGTATGTAATTAGTGCAGAAAACATTCATTTGTCCATAGAAACGTTTCTCCTGCTGAACAGTTCTGTACTTGAAATGCTACATGCTGATTGTCTAGTCCACTGATCAGCCATACGCTAACAGAACACACATGGGAACTGAACAGTATTATTTCTGTTAAGAAGTGCTTGCCACCTTTCCTTAGTGTCTTTGGGAACCGGTGGCAACAGTGGGCAATTAAAGTAAGTACACTGATGCCAATGAGGATGTGTGTATTTTGTTTATAATGCAATGTGTGTGTGTGTGTGTATGTGTGTGTGTGTGTGTGTGTGTGTGTGTGTGTGTGTGTGTGTGTGTGTGTGTGTGTGTGCGCGCGCGCATGTTTTTTTCTTTTTTTCTTTTCTTTTTCCTCTCTTCTTTTTTGTTGTGATCAGAGTGTAAAGTGTGTTTATTCAGGATGATTTTGGCGAGGCAAGCAGCAGCAGCAGGTGCCGATCAATACCCTCAAGTAAATCAGTATCTTTTAGTACATCTTTGTCTTTATCTATCTGGGCACCATGGAGGGCAGCCAATACAGCATTCTGTTCAAACTGGCTAAATACAGTTTATTCCCCCCCCCCCTCCCCCCCAACCCTCCATGTGAAGCAGACATAAATAAAGGGCTGTTGTCAACACTCGCACTGCTTGCATGTTTCAGAGCAAGTCAAACAAACAGCTGCCACATCTCTGACCCAGTAACTGCCTGCAGCTGTACACTCCTTCAACACTCTCCGCTCCTGCTCCCGACCTTCAGAATCCCACACACCAGGCTGGCAACTGCTGGGGAGCTGGCCAGCAAGCTATTTGATTCACAGGACCCTTCAACTGGAATTCTCTTCCACTGCCACTTTGCCATTAAAGTGTAAGTCAAACCCAAAGATATTCTTATACCTGAAGTGCTTTTTTGAGCTGTCCAGTTGCGAAGTTTCTCCCCTCCTTCTAGTCGTGTGTAAATCTCTATGTACAGGTTGTATGTTTGGCTGCCTTCCTTCCCCTTTCCCATACAGTTAATTACCACTCCCATGCCTTGGACAAGTTTAATTCACAATATGCATGTGAGGTAAACTTGCTATCGTTGGTGCTTTTTTGTTGTTGTAGTTTTTGTTTTGTTTGTTTGTTGTTGTTGGGGGGGGGGGGGGGGGGTGAGGGAGGAGGGAAGGGGGGGTCGTTTTTTTTCTTTCTTCTTTTTTTCCGTTTGTTTCCTCTTTTTTTTCTCTCTCTCTCTCTCTGTCTCTTTTTTTTTTTTTTCTCTCTTTTTTTTTTTTTTTCTTCTTCTTTCTTTCTCGATCTGCTGTTTTACCCCTTTGCAGAAATTGAGACAAGATTCAAGGTCACTGAAAGCAGAATAAAAGAGCAAAGATGTTTTGCGGTTATTCTCGTGTAAAACATTACAGATTTGACATGACCAGTTTATCTCTGGGGGAAAAAGTAAGGAACTTGGTGTTTTACGCCCAGTGAACCACTGGGGGGAAAAACTCAAACGAATGCTATTATGCTAAAATGTATTTTACATATAAATCATCCGAGCATGGTTTTTATGTCCTCATAAGAACTCATAAGAACTGAGAAAACTATTGAAATGTGCAATAAAATCATTTATATTTCATTTTAGCAATGTGTGTGTGTGTGTGTGTGTGTGTGTGTGTGTGTGTGTGTGTGTGTGTGTGTGTGTGTGTGTGTGTGTGCGTGCGTGTGTGTGTGTTTGCGTGTGTGCACATGTTTTTGTGTAAGCAGACTGACTACTCTAAGGTAGTCATTCTGTTCACTGGAGAGGAAAGCAATAGCACAGTGTGCAAGTCATCAGCCAGGGTACCACATCTCCACCAACATCTGACTGGATGGCTGAGGTCGGTCATACTGGCCCTTACTAACTTAACTGCATCTCATTTTCTCCCTGGTGAGAGACCATCCTTCTTTGTAATTAAGACTTCTTTTTTTCTTCTTTTGTTTTTTTCTTTCTCAAACCTTTTTCTTCATAATTCCATTGAACGAAGTCATAACCAAGGACCACATCAGTTCTAATACCATTTCAGCTTGATTTTTATGGTGTTATCAAAAGAGGGGTTCGACTGCTCTTTATAGAGGGGTTCCACACACACAATTCTATGTACATACCTTACATAAGGTATTGTATTTTAAAACTTTAAAACAACTAAAAGCGTAACAAAGCAGAATGACGAATGGTTACGAATAACAGATCAATCTTTTGGTAAATGATTCTCAAATGTTGCTTGGAATTTGAAACATTTTTTATTTTTATTCAACCCATATATGTGTGTAAAATCATGTGTCAGCACACATCAGTAATTTTAGTCACACCACTAGAGTGAGGCTTGCATGAGGGAGTTTATAGCTCTGTATTTATGTTGTGGTCATGCATTGGTTTTAAATGTTCATCTTGATCCTTTCTTCCCGGTTAACCACGAAGATCTACCTTTACACTCACCTCCTAGTCTAGACAGACTATTACCTTAGTGGATATGTATGTGGACAGCTGAGAAGATACCACAGGTTTATTAATCATGTAAAATATTCCTGGGTAGGGAGATGCATAACTGTGCCGACACGTTTGCAGTGAGCCGTGAAGAATAGGAAGAAACTGCTTGTGTGGATAAACGGGTAGTTTTGTGACTGTCTCCTGAGTGATCAAGCATACGGTTAGCTCGTTATTTATTTCCGACATACTAACTGACGGGTAGGTCTGTGGTTTAGGAGACAATAGCCTGAATGGGTATGCATGTGGTGCAAAGCTGTATTTAACAAGCGGGTAACTTTGTTGGTCTGGAGACCCCTTAGGGTGCCCGTCAAGCCTACTGTGGGCAGTGTTGGGGCTGTTCCTACCCTGCCCGTACCCTGCCCGTACAGGCCCGGTACGGCATGTTTACTGGGTATACAGATAGATTCGTCGAAAGACTAATACACGTTATTAAAAGATTTGGTTTCTGGGCAGGTGCGATATGGTTATCTGAGCATGTGCGCCACTGCCAATCATAGGGGTTTGTAGGTAGGTAGTCCCATAGCTTTGTGGTTTCCTGTCCGATCATTTGCAAAAGAATAATCATTTATTTCAAACGTTTTCATCGACCAGAAAGGTAGATCAGTTATCATTTATATTTTTGCATAAGATAGGTGCTCGTAGAATAAAACACATTAATTACAAGTATGTAGATGTAGAATAGTAGCTAGGCGGGCAACTCTCAGTGTCTACAATGTTCACTACGTTCAATTTTGCATTAGATCTAGCCATTAGATCTGGACTTTTTTTTCCCTTCTGTGTGAATACAGACTCGACTAAGTCAGTTTTATAGACTCGATGTGCTGACTTGACAGTGAAAAAAAGAAGAAGTGTATTCTGCCAATGTAGGCGGAGGTACGTTTACGATATTATTCTGATGCAGCTGTGACCAGCAATAAACTTATCAACAAATCACACATTAGAACTTTGCAATTTGTCGCAGATCTTTGCAACACGGTTTGGTCGGATGAAACCGAACGGTAAATAAATCAACGTGAATGTGCAATGAATATATTAACTTTCCATCTTTCATCTCTTGTCATTTTTTATATTTGTATGTGCTGCCGTTATTTAATGCCAGCCTGTTTCCTGACGTATGCGACGGTGAAATTCGAGGCACAAACTTCCGACATTGATTGAAAAGATTTACGTCTTTTACAACTTTGCAACACGGAAAGCTTTGGTCAAGTAAGTATGTAAGTAAGTTGGTGTTTTACGCACAGTCAACCGGCACGGTTATATCAGGGCGAAGCTTTGGTCAAACCGCACGCAAATAAATCAGTCCAGTATATAAAACTGATAGGAAATCAATCTCTCTTTCATATGGTTTGGTTAAATTTTACTTTGGTGTTGTATATATTCATCAGTTAGACAATTTATGACGATACATTCTGTTGAGAATGTTGCAACTTCCCAATGGTACCATTCGCTTAATTTTCAGTGGATTAGTTATATAACAGTAATCCAACTTCTGAAGCAAGTAACGACAAAAAGTTGTAGAAGTATGCAACTTTTGGGGTCGAGTTTGAAATTTCACGACGCCGTCACGCCGGTATGCAGTATGTATGCAGTGTGTTTAAAATCAAAGCAAAGTTACCACACAAAAATATGTAACTGATAGGAATTTTATCATGTTATACATACTGTTCTCTTTACGTTCCACTGTGTAGTTATCAAGCGGTAGGCCCTAACACAACACATCCGAAAAGTGGTTTGCGACTTTTCGATTTTGGATATTTGTCGCAGAAGTTTGCAACACGGTTTCGTGTGGTCAAAGTAAACGTAACACAACTTTCAAAATGTAAAGGACAGATAGAACAATCTTTCTTCTTTCACATGGTACCAGTCTTTAAATTGTCCGTGCTCTAGACGTTTTAAAAAGTTGCAGAATTATGCAACCTTTTGGCCCGATTCTCAATCTTTTTGACGCTGTCGCAGATGTTTGCAACACGTCGTTGTTGTTGTTTTTTTGTTGTTTTTAAGACACACCATTTTTAGCATCGTAAAATCTGGGAACCAGACAACACACATCACTTTCAACATCAAAGGCTCACGCTGCTACTATTATCACCACCACCAAAAACACCACTGTCATAAACACCAACTTACCGCAGTTTCTTTCGTCAGAACCGTCGCTACAGAAGACCATGCCGTTACACACATAATTCTTGGGGATACATTTCCCGTTTTGGCACTTCCAGTGCAATTTGGAGCACTTCCAGTCGGCTGAACAACAAACAAAGTGATCGCCTTCAGTGTTACGTGTAAACCCATTCATCGTCACTGTATTCGCCTCTCTTCAATTTCATAAACTTCTGTCTTCACTGCATTTCTCTTTCTCATCACTTTCATTCATCCATCATTTTCATCACGTTCACTCACCTTGACAGTCAGTTTTATTCACTTATATCGTCAGATGCATTCAACGTTATTGTCACATCCGCTCACCTCCATCTGCACTCAACACATCGACATTATTACTTCCATTGATCATCATTTCTTCCGTTGACTTTTATTGTCACCTCCACTCCCATTGAACATGCTGTACGGGCATGGTAAAGGCTCGTACGGGCACGGGCTTGCTCATACTTTGCCTGTACCGGCCCTTTGTGGGCATGGTAAGGGTGTCTCAGCCCTCACGGGTTTGCTTTGTTGTTGTTGTTGTTGTTGTTAATGAAGGACTTAACTGGAAGCCACTCTTATTGTCATGACGTCACATCGAAAATTTTGTCGTCTGTGTGTATTTTCCAACACACTGTTACCAGACTGCTTCTGAATTTGGAGAACACATCGCACCTTTTCAGTTAGGACACAATTTTTTTTTGAAGTAAACAACAGGGGGTAACACTAACTAAATAAAATGAGCAACATGCGGAAGAAATAAAAATGTGTAATATCTGGGGACCGCTACAGCAGCCGAATTGGTGTGGCCTGATAGCCTACTCCAAATTAGTTAATTATACATTGCACACTTTCCCTGTCTAAATTTTCCTTTCTACTTTTTTTTCTTTTCTTTTTTTCCCCTTCTCCTCACCACTTTACTTTGTAGGGCTCTGCGGACCCTTCAAAAGTGCAGCATAATCTCCAATCAACTCCTGATTAATGGGTTGTGGCTGCCTACATTAAAGAAGAACTTGCAAACAATGGAAATGGAAAGATGGACAATTATTGGAATCTAGAGCTTCAGTCCTAGACTATGTCCAGCGGTCGGAAATGTATGCAACAAAATGTGAGTTTGATCACATTTGTGCCTTTCCGTATGAGCGCGTATGCGCCATTGATGTTTGATCTAGATCTAGTTTCCAGGTAACGGCGTGCACGATTCCTCAGTGTTGATGTCGGCAAAACAGTTGATCGTGTACTGATGACTTACTTTTTACAGATAGCGAATGTAATCAAACTAACTTTCGCACATTTTGGCTCCATTCGCTAGACATGAACCAGTTTCATTGATTTTAATGATATCATTTGTGACCCAAAGCGGTGATTAAAATATCCCAGGAATTTCCGACCGCCTCCTTGGGTGTTGACAGTTATTTAAGGTAGCTTAGCAATATGAATCATGTTTGACCTTAACCAGCAGTTGTAATTGTTAAGTACTCTCTCTCTCTCTCTCTCTCTCTCTCTCTCTCTCTCTCTCTCTCTCTCTCTCTCTCTCTCTCTCTCTCTATATATATATATATATATATATATCCGGATGTATGTTTCTGCACTAAAAATATATGAAGGGACAACGAATTGCTGTAAAGAGACACTTTGACTGTATGTAATTAGTGCAGAAAACATTCATTTGTCCATAGAAACGTTTCTCCTGCTGAACAGTTCTGTACTTGAAATGCTACATGCTGATTGTCTAGTCCACTGATCAGCCATACGCTAACAGAACACACATGGGAACTGAACAGTATTATTTCTGTTAAGAAGTGCTTGCCACCTTTCCTTAGTGTCTTTGGGAACCGGTGGCAACAGTGGGCAATTAAAGTAAGTACACTGATGCCAATGAGGATGTGTGTATTTTGTTTATAATGCAATGTGTGTGTGTGTGTGTATGTGTGTGTGTGTGTGTGTGTGTGTGTGTGTGTGTGTGTGTGTGTGTGTGTGTGTGTGTGTGTGTGTGTGCGCGCGCGCATGTTTTTTTCTTTTTTTCTTTTCTTTTTCCTCTCTTCTTTTTTGTTGTGATCAGAGTGTAAAGTGTGTTTATTCAGGATGATTTTGGCGAGGCAAGCAGCAGCAGCAGATGCCGATCAATACCCTCAAGTAAATCAGTATCTTTTAGTACATCTTTGTCTTTATCTATCTGGGCACCATGGAGGGCAGCCAATACAGCATTCTGTTCAAACTGGCTAAATACAGTTTATTCCCCCCCCCCTCCCCCCCAACCCTCCATGTGAAGCAGACATAAATAAAGGGCTGTTGTCAACACTCGCACTGCTTGCATGTTTCAGAGCAAGTCAAACAAACAGCTGCCACATCTCTGACCCAGTAACTGCCTGCAGCTGTACACTCCTTCAACACTCTCCGCTCCTGCTCCCGACCTTCAGAATCCCACACACCAGGCTGGCAACTGCTGGGGAGCTGGCCAGCAAGCTATTTGATTCACAGGACCCTTCAACTGGAATTCTCTTCCACTGCCACTTTGCCATTAAAGTGTAAGTCAAACCCAAAGATATTCTTATACCTGAAGTGCTTTTTTGAGCTGTCCAGTTGCGAAGTTTCTCCCCTCCTTCTAGTCGTGTGTAAATCTCTATGTACAGGTTGTATGTTTGGCTGCCTTCCTTCCCCTTTCCCATACAGTTAATTACCACTCCCATGCCTTGGACAAGTTTAATTCACAATATGCATGTGAGGTAAACTTGCTATCGTTGGTGCTTTTTTGTTGTTGTAGTTTTTGTTTTGTTTGTTTGTTGTTGTTGGGGGGGGGGGGGGGTGAGGGAGGAGGGAAGGGGGGGTCGTTTTTTTTCTTTCTTCTTTTTTTCCGTTTGTTTCCTCTTTTTTTTCTCTCTCTCTCTCTCTGTCTCTTTTTTTTTTTTTTCTCTCTTTTTTTTTTTTTTTCTTCTTCTTTCTTTCTCGATCTGCTGTTTTACCCCTTTGCAGAAATTGAGACAAGATTCAAGGTCACTGAAAGCAGAATAAAAGAGCAAAGATGTTTTGCGGTTATTCTCGTGTAAAACATTACAGATTTGACATGACCAGTTTATCTCTGGGGGAAAAAGTAAGGAACTTGGTGTTTTATGCCCAGTGAACCACTGGGGGGAAAAACTCAAACGAATGCTATTATGCTAAAATGTATTTTACATATAAATCATCCGAGCATGGTTTTTATGTCCTCATAAGAACTCATAAGAACTGAGAAAACTATTGAAATGTGCAATAAAATCATTTATATTTCATTTTAGCAATGTGTGTGTGTGTGTGTGTGTGTGTGTGTGTGTGTGTGTGTGTGTGTGTGTGTGTGTGTGCGTGCGTGTGTGTGTGTGTTTGCGTGTGTGCACATGTTTTTGTGTAAGCAGACTGACTACTCTAAGGTAGTCATTCTGTTCACTGGAGAGGAAAGCAATAGCACAGTGTGCAAGTCATCAGCCAGGGTACCACATCTCCACCAACATCTGACTGGATGGCTGAGGTCGGTCATACTGGCCCTTACTAACTTAACTGCATCTCATTTTCTCCCTGGTGAGAGACCATCCTTCTTTGTAATTAAGACTTCTTTTTTTCTTCTTTTGTTTTTTTCTTTCTCAAACCTTTTTCTTCATAATTCCATTGAACGAAGTCATAACCAAGGACCACATCAGTTCTAATACCATTTCAGCTTGATTTTTATGGTGTTATCAAAAGAGGGGTTCGACTGCTCTTTATAGAGGGGTTCCACACACACAATTCTATGTACATACCTTACATAAGGTATTGTATTTTAAAACTTTAAAACAACTAAAAGCGTAACAAAGCAGAATGACGAATGGTTACGAATAACAGATCAATCTTTTGGTAAATGATTCTCAAATGTTGCTTGGAATTTGAAACATTTTTTATTTTTATTCAACCCATATATGTGTGTAAAATCATGTGTCAGCACACATCAGTAATTTTAGTCACACCACTAGAGTGAGGCTTGCATGAGGGAGTTTATAGCTCTGTATTTATGTTGTGGTCATGCATTGGTTTTAAATGAGATTATTCTTATCTTCCAGACAAGAGGAAAGTGCTGAGATGTGACACTGTCTGAAGATGACTGCTGCCTAACCAGTGACCTCCACCAGATCCTGGATTTTACCATGGCTCTATTGCATTAACAGTATCGTTTTACAAGTTATTTGTAGAAAGTAAATAAATAATACCATAAACTCATTGTTTACTGTACTCTGATATCTAAACGTAGTATGCGCTAAGCAATGTTTGTGTCTGTGTAAGGCTAAGACTGTAAGAGCGGCTTTTTCCTTCTTTTCTTTGCTCTACTTTCCAACTTCGCTCATAAAATGTTACGGAATCAGCAATGCAGTAAATGTATGTTAGCTGATCTAACAACTGCCTTAAAGGAACTAGCCTTCTCAGATTTGGCAAAAAGGCGATTTTTGGTTGCTGTATGAATTACTGTTATTTTAGACATGATTCGCATGTTGCATTATTTTTTCATCTGCTGACTAATTTTACCAAAGATTTACCCATAGCCCGCCCCCACCCCCGATCTTCTTTCTAAAATGCTGCAATACTTTATTAAAAGTTCAGTCCACAGAGACAGAAACATTTGGTGACCAAAATGATTGCAATCCACATGCATTTCATCTGTGAACTGTACGCAAAACTGGGAGCTTCCTGTTGCTCTCTGTGACGTCAGAAACATTTGGTGACGTCAAAATCAAGCACAAGGAGAGAGCGCACAACGGGGTAATAAGCTCCTGAACAAGAGTTAGTGATGGTGTACAAAACAATCACATTATAAAATCAATATAAAGTCAATTGCATGTTCATTCGCAGAACATTTTACTGGATATCATTTTCTTAAGAACTCTCCTTCGCAGGCTAAATTTCTCTGTGCCTGGACCAGATTAAACGAACATGATCCACAGTAAACGTTTTGCTCTTTTCCCGCGCTTCATTTTGACGTCACCAAGGTGTCTGGAGTCACTCGCCTCAGTTTTGCGTAAAGGTCACGGAAGAAATGCATGTGGATTGCAATAATTGTTGTTACCGCCTGTTTTTATTTCAATGGAGTAAAATTTTGATGACATTTACGAGCTTTTCATAAAAATATAACTTTTGTTAATGTGTCTACGAGAAAATGTGTGTTCTGTTCTGTTTTACCTCCAATTATTTTTAACTCATAATTATTATTGTCACCAAACCAGAGAAGGTTAGTTCCTTTAACCTGCTCCACCAAGAATATCTTTAAATGCTGAATAGTAAAGAACTTCGAGCTGAAGAAGACATAAGACTTATTTAAAACATAAAAAGGACAATTCATCATAAACTTTCTACACAACATCTTGGAAATGGATTGCTCTTCACACGGACTCAGCACGAACAGAACTACGGGGAACTGGCATCAAGCAGGCTGCAATGGATCATGTCTACTGCAAAAATGACATTGGCAAGTATGGTTGGTAAGTACGAAACACAGGCAAAAATGACATTGGCAAGTATGGTTGGTAAGTACGAAACACAGGCAAAAATGACACTGGTCAGTATGGTTGGTAAGTACGAAACACAGGCAAAAATGACACTGGTCAGTATGGTTGGTAAGTACGAAACACAGGCAAAAATGACACTGGTCAGTATGGTTGGTAAGTACGAAACACAGGCAAAAATGACACTGGTCAGTATGGTTGGTAAGTAGGAAATACAGGCAAAAATGACACTGGCAAATATGGTTGGTAAGTATCAAATACAGGCAAAAATGACACTGGCAAATATGGTTGGTAAGTATCAAATACAGGCAAAAATGACACTGGCAAATATGGTTGGTAAGTATCAAATACAGCAAACATTCACAGGCCCGGTACCGTAAGGGCAACATGGGGGCAAAACGGTACGGGGCCGGTACGGGCAAAACGGTACGGGACCGGTACGGGCAAAACGGTACGGGACTGGTACGGCCAAAACGGTACGGGGCCCATACGGGCAAAACGGTACGGCACCGGTAGGGGTTAAACGGCACGGGGCCCATACGGGCTACGGTGCGGGCGCTGTACGGGGCACGGTGTGGGCGCGGTACGTGGCCCGTACCTTTCCCCGTGTGCAGCCCGTACAGGCAACGTGCAGGGCCCCTTTGGGTGCCCGTACCGCCTGTTGTTGGGACTGCCCCTACCATGCCCGTACGGGCATGTTTACTGGGACTCTTCCTATTAATTGTTTCTTCCGGTGCTCTGTTCATCACATGAATGGCCAACCGGACAATTAAGTACACACACCATCTTCAGGATCAGAAGAACTGGCACTTAGACAAGACACGCACCATCTTCAACATCGTAACACCTGGGAAACAGACAAGACATACATATACTTTCAACATCAAAGGTTCACACTGTACTATTACCACCAACACCACTGTCATAATCACCAACTTACCGCAGTTTATTTCGTCGGAACCATCGACACATTCGTTAGTGCCGTCACACACAAAATCCTTGCCGACACAATCCTTGTTTTGGCACTCCCAGGCAGATTCGGGGCAAACGTACTCGGCTGAGCAACAAAGAAATTAAGCGCCTTCATAGTGACGTGTATTCACATTCATCGTCACAGTATTTGTCTTTCTTCATTTTCGTACTCTTGTGCTTTCGCTGTATTCGTCTTTCTCACCACTTTCATCCATCTTCGTCATCATTACCAGCCACCATTTTCAATACGTTTACTCACCTTGAGAGTCAGTTTTATTCACCTGTATCGTCAGTTGCGTACAACGTTATTGTCACATTCGCTCATCTCCATCGTCACTCCGGTCATCGACATTTCACTTCCATTGATCATCATCTCTTCCGTTAACTTTTACTGTCATCTCCACTCTTCCTATTAATCGTTTCTTCCGCTGCTCTGTTCATCACTTGAATGGCCAACTAGACAATTATGACACACACAATCTTCAGCATCACAAGAACTGCGAACTAGACAGGACACACATCATCTTTAGCATCACAAGAAATGGAAGCTAAGAACTGTGTATGTATCTATACTCCCTTCTTCAGCATTACAAGAACTGGAAGCCAAACAATACACATAGCATCTTCAGCTTAAAAAATGGGAGCCAGACAATACACACAGCACCTTCAGCTTCACAAATAAATGGGAGCCAGACAATACACATAGCAACTTCAGCATTACAAAACATAGGAGCCAGACAATACATACAGCATCTTCAGCTTCACACACACACACACACACACACACACACACACACACACACACACACACACACACACACACACACACACACACACACACACACAAAATGGGAGCCAGACAATACACACAGCATCTTCCGCTTCTCAGCTAGACAGGACACACACACACACCCGTATTTCACAAAAATTTTGACATGTTCGCCCAATTAAGAACCAACTATATTCGCCCAATACTCCCAACTATGTTCACGAACAAATGTTCGCCCAATTTAGAACGAGCTTAAAGTAGCGTGAGTGGCGAAGAACGACTGACAGTAAAACAGCCAGTACATGGCAAGGTGCAGAAACAAAGAAACGCACATAATTCTCGAGTCCGGCGAGAGCGAGTCATAGAAGACACACCATCGCGTAACCAAGTGCATGACGAGCATGGAGATACAAAACACGAACGTAACCAAGTGCATGACGAGCATGGAGATACAAAACACAAACGTAACCAAGTGCCTGACGAGCATGGAGATACAAAACACGAACGTAACCAAGTGCATGACGAGCATGGAGATACAAAACACAAACGCAGACAATGAAAATATCCAACACAAACCAACAAACTTTGCAGAGAAGGCAACAATTACTGCCTGCGAGATGCATGAGCGCTTCTTAATGGATCAGTGCAGTTATCACAGCGCACTCAAGTTCAAGTTAAACTACAATTAGCGCAGTGCTTTCGTTTTGTGCAAACTGCACTCAGACAGACAAAGTGTCGGACCCTTAGTCCATGCTTCCGTTAGTGTAGAGCTGATCACTTTGCTTAGTTACTCTGCCTTTCTCACAGCCAAAATCCAACTTCTACACTTCCAGAATTGTGGACTGCGCATCATGCAAGATGTTGTTTTCGGTCACCAATGTGATGCTTGGAAAAACAAACACGTCGCCCCTACTTACTAACGCACCCCCTCACCAACTGGCAAATGTATTTAGACATTTCTTTGCAACAAAAATTGAAATCATACCAAACAAACTCGACAGTGTGCAGCCTACACCAATGCCCACTGCTGCGCCTCATGTTGAAACTCTCCTTGTTGATTTCAAGCCTGTGTCCGAAGGGAAAATTCTAGAAATTCTGAAAACCTGCCAACCAGATTCATGTGACCTTGATCCACTGCCCACTTCATTGTTGCTAGAGTGCTCTGACTCGCTTCTTTCCTCTTTGATGTACTTGATAAACCATTATCTACACCTTCCTTTCTGAATTTAAAACTTCTTTGTTAAGACATGTGTGTGTGTGTGTGTGCGTGTGTGTGTGTGTGTGTGTGTGTGTGTGTGTGTGTGTGTGTGTGTGTGTGTGTGTGTGTGTGTGTGTGTGTGTACAGAGAGAGAGATAACCTTGATACCAGTCAACTTAAAAACTACCGTCCTGTCTCGGACCTCACCTTTCTCCCCAAGCTGCTGGAAAAAAGGTCGTCCTTTTCCAATTAACAGAACATCTCTACAAGAACAAAGTCACGTACACTTTTCAGTCCACTTACCGTCACGGTCACAGCACGGAGACAGCACTTCTTCGTGTGCTCGATGACCTCCTCGTAGCCTCTGACTGTGGCAAAGTTTCTGTTCTGACCTTATTAGACCTACCAGCTGCATTTGATATGATCGACTACCACATTCTTTTAGATCGTCTCCAATATTACTTTTGTATTTCTGGTTCTGCTCTCAACTGGTTTCAGTCGTACCTTTCAGACCGTCGGTAAATCATCTCCGTGAACTGCTTTCAGTCTGACCCAACTGTCCTGCAGTTTGGAGTGCCTCAAGGTTCAGTCCTTGGGCCCATTCTATTCGTTCTGTACATTTAACCACTTTCTCATACATTACAAAATCACGCTATGGAGTATCAACCTATTCTTGATGATTCTCAGCTTCATAGATATTCTCAACCATCTGACACATACAAGACCGTCTTAAGTATTCAAGAATGCGTCTCTGACATAAAAAAGACCGGATGGTTGACAATAAACTTCAGCTAAACGAGGACAAGACTGAAGCACTGCTATTCAATTCTTCAAAACTCCAAGACGCACCTGCATCTTTGTCCATGTGCCAAACTACTGTTACCTTCTCCGATTCAGTCAGAAATCGCGGTTTCTTCATGGATAAAGATCTTTCCAGAGAGAGAGACAGAGAGACAGAGAGAGACAAATAGACAGAGAGACAGAC
>OY757558.1:4770665-4783165 GCA_963584105.1 Alviniconcha strummeri | reverse complement strand
TCTGCTTCAACAGCTTTGATCAAAGTGACAGTTTGGTGAACCCACGTCCGAACGCTGGAGTCAGCACAGTAAAACGGAGAGTAAAGCCTTCTATGGAAGGGAACTAACTCACTCCGACCTACCTCCCTTACAACATCGTGACAAAGCAGCAGGTTGCCTCCCTTGGAATAAAGCCATCCCATCTCTTTTATTCCTGACTTGTGGGGACTCTGTCCGGGGACCTGTTCTTTTCATTTGGTTTTCTCAGCCAATTAATTATTGATAGGCTTTTTCGCGCAGCGAAAATATGTTTGTGTGAGCGTAAGGTTGTATCTGTGTAGATCAGTTGGGTATTCCAGCAGGCAGCCAATGCACGGACTGCAGGAAACCCGCCAACTTCTATATTTAGCCTAACCCCAAGTAACATGAGTCGTAGGTGCGCGCGCATCCGCAGGGCACAAGATTCAAGCGTGCCTTTGTGGCTTCTTTCACTGTGAGCACTTCAGCAGAAAGGTCCCGGCTAAGAAATTAGAATTTTCGTTTTTCTCGATACTCATAACAAGACTACAATGTACCACACACTAGTGTTGGGTCACTCTATTTGTACACGAATGCGGGATTACTTGCACTCGGGTCACGATACCAAGATTGTGTCCAGATTTCAAGCTAAGCACAACTTCAGTGGAGACCTGCGGACGAGGCGGTTTGACAGTGACGCGGCTAACGGCGAATGGCGGCGCACTGTTGAACAGTATAATGGGCCGAGTTTCCAAGCAACCCATAAATTCTCACGATCAAGTGTATCAAAAGCTTTCTTGTAGTCAGTAAAAGCTACATATACTTTGCCTCCCCGCTTGTTGTTTAGTTTCTTTTTCACCATTGTAACAAGTGTAAATATATGGTCAATTGTAGAGTATCCCGTACGGAATCCTGCCTGTTCTTTGCAAAAAAAAAATCTTCCTTTTCTGCTCATGTGTAAAGTCTCTTATTCAGCTTAAGGCCCTGTATAATTGTCTGGAATTTTGTCGTCACCTTTTTTGAACAGAGGTATAATCACAGATTTGCACCAATCTGACGGAAAAACGTTCATATCGTACAGTTTGTTAAATAGTTTTGTAAGAAAGGGCGCCACAATATTTTCAGAATATTTAAGAAATTCTCCACAAATTCTATCTAATCCAGAGGCTTTTCCTTGCTTCAAATTTCTAACAGCCTGCCGAACATCTTGCTCTGTAATTGGGTCATCTAACCCAGGAATATGGGTTATATTTACATTCACTCTCAGTGCCAGGCTGCGATTCAGATGGATTTTCATTTGTATTTTCTTTACTAGGTACCTCCGTACTTTTATTACTGAGGACATTTTGGAAGTGATCTTTCCATGTACTAATACTTATTTCTGGCTGTTTAGTTTTCTTTTGTCTTGCCCTTCGGACGGTGTCCCACATTTTAGAACTGTTTCGCTTATGTTCAGACAGTGCTTGGTAAACTGAAGTTTTGTAGTGTTGTTTCTTTTCTTTGACAGTTGATTTGTACTCAGCTCTTTTCTGTTTATAGATTAGTTTGTCTACATTTGCCTTGGTCCTCTTAAAACGAATCAGGACTCGTCGAGCAGCACGACTTTTTCGTCACGCGTTCACGGTCGAACCACTTGTTTGTGTCTCGTTCAGCACCAGTTTTGAACATCGTGCGAGTCATGCATTCGGCAGCGTGCAATACAGTGCCGTTACATTTTTTTCAGAGCTGATTCGACACTAGTTTCCATGAGGCCAAAAGCTTCCTGAATGCTTTCTTTGGATGTTTCAGAACTTACGGCCTCGTGGAATTCTTCTGCTTTTTCTTGGTCCCATTTAATCTTTGTCATACTTTCTATTTTAGTTTCTTTGGCTCTTTTTTTCTTTTTTTCTTGCTGTAACTGTTTGCTATCTATGCTGAGCTGTATAGGCATGTGGCTCGTTTCCACTCGGCTACCAACCTCAGAATGCATGTCAGTTTTACAAACAAAATCTGATGAGACAACACAGTCGTCGATCGCACTATTACCCTGCTCAGATATAAAGGTAAAATACCCGTCCACATCTCCACTGTGGTTTCCATTCAATGGAATGCAATGAAACATTTCGCGAAAATCTATCAACACCTTTCCGAACTGGTCTGTGTTTTTGTCTTGTGATTTCCTTGTGCTGTCCCTGCCAATTTCATTTCCAAGTAAATCGGTTTCGTCATCCGTCAGAAAACCCCATTCCCCAATACGCGCATTTAAGTCAGCACACACCACTAAATAAGCATCTTCTCCAGTCTGGTATAAATTAAGAAGAAAGTCCTCCAAATGGTGAATACTGCAGTTCGTGTCAGTCTGTTTGTAATACGGACTTTGATATGATGGAATATACACTGCAACGAAAATCACGTCTTTATCTAGCCCTACGGCAGCTTTTGATCTTTTGATACATATATTATCATAGGAACAGTTTATAGGTGTGACAAAAGGCATGAATGACTTGTCAATCGAAACAGCAACACCTCCGGACCTCCTGCCACGTGCAGAAAGTTTGATGGCCGGAGAGGGAAGCACGTGGTGATTTTCACAATGTGTGCTGAAGTCGAAGAGTGTGCTTGTGAATGTTTCAATGGCACAGAAAATTTCAAAGGACGTAATGTAGCTGCCGAAATCTGGTTCACTGACTTTAGTCACAAGATTTTCAACATTCCAAAAAGAAATTTTGACACGTTTTTGTCTCGGTTCTCTTGTTCTAGGAGTACCACTAACCTCCTTATCCTCACCTCTGGGAATTGCTGTCTTTGGGTCTCGGCCTGCTTGCTATTTTTGTGTCTTGTCTTTCGTCGTCTGCCAGGCTGACTGCAGACTTGTCTGCCGGGTACCCACACTCTTGCGGGGCAGTGATGCGCTCCGTGTTGCACGTGTCCCTGCCACAGACACTGAGCTGCTTCTCACCTGCGCTGTTTGGGGCCGTGCGTCTCGGGCATGAACTGGGGAATCCCCACCGACGTGTTGTTGTGGTGGCTGAGACACGCTTGGGTAGTTTCCCACTGTCTGTGTTGGTGTGTCTTTCGCTGGTGTTGCGATTTGGCGTTGTGGGCTTTTCACGACATCGGCGTAGGTGTTGCGATCGGGAACCTCGTCTGTGTTTTCATGTGTGCGTTTCTGCTGCTCCTCTGCATCTTGTCCGCTGTCGCTGTGGTCCGTCGTCTCTCTTGGGTCCCCACTCTGGAACTGGTCTTCCGTTTCTACTTGTGCCTGTTGCAGCGTTGTTGTCACTGGTTGTTCTGCCGTTTGCAGCCGGTCTTCACTTGTCGACTGCTGCGCTGTCGTAGTCGGTTCTTCTGGTAGTCGCTGTTGCTGGTCTGTTGCTGCTGTCGAGTCTGCTGGACATGGGTGATCCTCTCCCGCTGCCGTGGCCTCTAGAAACGCTTGCTGCAAGGAGTGCACGCCTGCAGATGCTGTCGTGTCGAGTGTGGCAGTGTCCGGTGGAGCGGCAGCCCTCTGGGGGACTGCGGGGTCTGGCACTGTGATGGACGTTCCGTCATGAGGGGTTGAGGGGGCGTGGTCCACAGAGAGGTTCTCCTGGACTAACATGGGGGGGGGGGGGGGGGGGGGGTTAACAGGGGTGGTGAGGTCACTGGGTCATGCAGTACTGCTCCGTCGTGTAGAGCCAGTCGTAGTCCTCTGTTGAGGCTGGGATGTAGCTTGCTGCTCCTTGGAGGTGTCTATCGCCTTCTCCACAGTCTCTGGTGTTGTAGGGGACCGAGGCCTGGCTGTAGCGCTGATCTCCGTGTTGCCAGGATCCTCCGTGTCGTCTTCTGGAATCGTCGGGTAGCTGAGGGGGCCGTGATGGGACTAGTCATGCATCCCGCCACGTCTGCTTCGTGTGTTCCCTTGACTGTTCCTGTCTCCAGCATCGGTATTGTGTTGATCACTGTCGCTTCCTTGGCGGTATTGATGGTCGTCACTGGGGAAGTAGTCGTAGTCTTTGAGACGGCCTTGACGTGGGGCGTAAGACTGTTGTCTTTCCTCGCGGAGGTGGTCCGTCTCGTCGCCCTTCCGTGTTGCGTGTCGGTTTGGGTGTCTGTCCGTGTAGTCCTCACGCCGGTCGTTTTCAACGTGCAGTCTACCGTTTTTGTAGTAGGCCACTTTGCTTTGTTCCTTGAAGTGCTGCAGTTGGTCCCTTTGTCTCGGTGTCAGGTCGGCTGCTGATGCCCTTCTTTCTCATTTTTTTCTCGGAGGTACCTGTCTCGAAGAATTGACACTTTGTCATCTCCGCGACTAAAAGTGACTATCAGCGGGCGTGTGTGCTGCCGTGACGTTTTGTCAACGTGACCGATACGGTGTGTTCCTTCGATGTCGTCGTGTTTCCACGTCCTGCTCGACGAGAAGTAGTTCAATGTGGCCAGCAGCTCGTCTACATCGGCTCTGTCGTCCCCTGGTGTGGGCTCGAAGATTCTAAGGAATTTGAGATTTCTTTGCCTGGAGGCGGTTTCTCGTTGTTCCATTTCTTTCTCTAGTCGGTCCAGTCGAGTGTGGGCTTTGTCTCTGTCTTCTAACTGTTCATTGATATCCCTTCGGTTCTCTTGCGTTTCATGTTTCAGTCTGATCACATCCTCTTCGATTCTCATCAGGGTCTGGCCGAGTCTGTGGAAACTTTCCTCCATCTGTCTGCTGAAGCAGTAATTGGATTTTAATGTCCTGTCAACCACAAAGGGTCACCTCAGGACAGTCAAACTCAGGTCAAAAGCAAATGCACATTTCTAAACTCTTGAGTCTTCTCACATGTACATCAACACTCTGTCAAGTCAGTCTACAAAACCAATAATAAAAGCAAACACACAAACATCAGACAAAAAATTCGAAGAGTTAATCCATCCAGTATTACCCCTGTTAAAATAGCACATACCGCTAGGACATGCTGGTATCGTCGATCATTTCGTCTAATTTATCCATGCCAGATTTTTTAATAAAAGAAAAGAAAAGGAATAGGCAGACAATATAAAATTATAAATGTTATATCAATGCATCATGGCAAATACCAGTGCCACATGGCAGCAAGCTGCACACACCACCTGCCAACGATTATCTCCTAGCTGCTCAACAAGAGCCACACAAAAAAGCCTAACCCTTAACGAACGTTTTTTGAGTTTTCTGAAGAAAAGAAAAAAAAAGTCAGGAGAATGGACCATTAGCCGAAAAATGACAAGACAGAAAGAGCAAGAGGACTAGGCAGAAAGAAACAAAGACAGCTATAGGAGACAGGAAAGGGAAATCAAATGACAGCCCTGAGATTCCAGACAGGAGGGAGACATCAGGCCTCCCTTGGGGGCGGGGGGAGGGGGGGGGGCGGAAAATCGGACGGACAGCAGAGCATGACGTGGATACGGATGAGCGAAAGCTGGGATGACGTAGGGTGCAGCCAAAAGGACAGCCAGGGACAGCCGGGTGAAGGTGAACTTTGCTAAAGAACTGCATACGGCTGGGTTGTATTGTTGGTGGGGGTGGTAACGGTGTTCTTGCAGTTGTTGTCGTGATTACTAAAGTTAATTATCATTATTGTTGCTGTTGTCGTTATTGCTATAACTATTGTTTATGATGACTTTTTGTTGTTATTGTTATAGTTGTTTTTGGTGTTACAACTATCATAGTTTTTGTTGGAAGTTATATCACCAACAGACTACTACTACTACTTCTACATTACCTCATGCTCGTCATCATCATAGAAATAATAATGATAATACTACTTTCATGTTCCTTTCTTCTGTCTCTTCATCTGATATTATCATTGTCTCCACCACCACCAGGAGCAATAAGAGAAGCAGCAGTAGTGCAGTACTAAATTTCTGGCATAAATGGTAGAGCTCAGCTGTCTCAAAATCAATGTCCTCGATTCCATCGTGTGTTTAATTATTTTATTTTGTATTGTCATTGCTGAGCTGTTGGCGTTGTTATCGTCTGTGGTGATGCTGCTGCTGCTGCAGACGATGCTGGTGATGCTGCCATACTTGCGGACGTTGATGCGTCGTAACTGATCGGGGTTTATAACCGCTTGCTTACCTGGGGTCGAAGGACAAAACTTCACAGCCCAGCTCTGCCATCCTGTCCTCAAAGGTGAAGTCATAGTTGACCCTGCAAACAAAAGAAATGACTTGTGTTTGCAGACAGAGAGGGGGCTCAAGCAGCCAGACAGAGACAGACAGACAGACAGACAGACAGACAGACAGACAGACAGAAGGACAATTAAGAGATAGCTGGGTACAGTAACCGAGTGAGAATCACTGAAGAAAAAGAAAAGAACGTCCAAGGCGGAAGGAAGTGGGGGTAATGGAGGGTAATAGAACTCAGAACTTCATAACTCATGGACTGCGACCTTAAAACAATACCCTGTTCTCACAATCTGTCCTTGCTAATGTAAGCTACCTTTCCCATCTCCTCTCTAGTTTACTGTCTAACGCCTCTTGCTCTATCCTTTTTTCTCTTTTTTCTGCTAACGGTCCGTTTTCCTGACATTTTTCCAGCAAATCTCCAATTTTTTAATTTGTTTTATTGATTCCATTTGCTTACGACACGGTTTGATCGGCCTGACCTGACCCTGTGCGTTGGACAGGACGTTAAACTCCAGTTATTAACGGACTACATGAACACAAATAAAAACGACTACAAAATAATGCTAATACAGATCATGGGAGTGAGACAGGCCTCTTTAATATCAAAGGTGAGCTGACCAGGCGGCCTCTCTTATATCAAAGCTTTGCTGACCAGGAGGCCTGTATAGTATCAAAGCTGAGCTGACCAGGAGGCCTCTATAATATCAAAGCTGAGCTGACCAAGAGGCCTGTATAATATCAAAGCTGAGCTGACTAGGCGGCCTCTATGATATTAAAGCTGAGCTGGCCAAGAGGCCTCTATACTATCAAAGCTGAGCTGACCAGGCCTCTATAATATCAAAGCTGAGCTGACTAGGCGGCCTCTGTGATATAAAAGCTGAGCTGGCTAGGAGACCACTATAATATCGAAGCTGAGTTAACCAGGCCTCTATAATATCAAAGCTGAGTTCACCAGGAGGCCTCTATGATATCAAAGCTGAGCTGACCAGGCCTCTATAATATTAAAGGTGAGCTGACCAAGAGGCCTCTATAATATCAAAGGTGAGCTGACAAGGCCTCTGTAATATCAAAGCTGAGCTGACCAAGAGGCCGGTGTAATATCAAAGCTGAGCTGACCAGGAGGCCTCTATAAAATTAATGCTGAGCTGACCAGCAGGGACTGATTCTGTGGATTTGAGTTGAGTAAGGGTTTCCATATAAACGTGTGTTTTGAAATGTGTATTTGCTTACGACACGGCTTGGTCGTCCCCAGGTGACCCTGTACGGTTTACAGGACGTTAAACTCCAGTTATTAACGGACTACATAAACACAAATAAACATATCTACAAATTCTAATATTGATCTTGGGAGCGAGACAGACACAGGCGAATAGTGAGAGACAGACACGCATAGAAACTGACCTAGATGGCCAGAGTCAGTGTAGAAAGGCGACAGGAAAGACAGACAGACAAAGAGACAGGCACACACAACACACACACACACACACACACACACACACACACACACACACACACACACACACACACACACACACACACACATACACACACACGCGCGCGCGCGCACACACACACAGACGGCCAGAGTCAGTGCAGAAAGACGGCAGTAGAGACAGAGACAGACAGACATAAACAGAATCAGAAACAGACAGACAGAGACACACACACACACACACACACACACACACACACACACACACACACACACACACACACACACACACACACACACACACACACAGATGGCCAGAGTCAGTGCAGAAAGACAACAGGAGAGAGAGAGAGAGAGAGAGAGAGAGAGAGAGAGAGAGAGAGAGAGAGAGAGAGAGAGAGAGAGAGAGAGAGAGAGACACACACACACACACACACACACACACACACACACACACACACACACACACACACACACACACACACACACAGACGGCCAGAGCCAGTGCAGAAAGACGGCAGTAGAGACAGAGACAGACAGAGACATAAACAGAACACACACACACACACACACACACACACACACACACACACACACACACACACACACACACACACACACACACACACACACACACACTCACACTCAGATCGCCAAAGTCAGTGCCGAAAGACGGCAGGAGAGAGAGGCACACGGAAAGTCAGACAGAGCGAAGGACAGAAGGAAATGGGCCACCATGATTTCAAAGCTGAACTGACCAGACGGCCTCTCTAATGTCAAAGCTTAGCTGACCAGGCCTCTATAATGTCAAAGCTGAGGTGACAAGGACGCCTCTGTAACATCAAAGCTGAGCTGACCAGGAGGCCTCTATAATATCAAAGCTGAGCTGACAAGGAGGCCTCTATAATATCAAAGCTTGGCTGACCAAGAGGCCTGTATAGTATCAAAGCTGAGCTGACCAGGAGGCTATAATATAAAAGCTAAACTGACCAGAAGGCCTCTATAATATCAAAGCTGAGCTGACAAGGAGGCCTCTATAATATCAAAGCTGGGCTGACCAAGAGGCCTGTATAGTATCAAAGCTAAGCTGACCAGGAGGCTATAATATAAAAGCTAAACTGACCAGGAGGCCTCTATAATATCAAAGCTGAGCTGACCAGGAGGCCTCTATAATATCAAAGCTGAGCTGACCAGGAGGCCTCTATAATATCAAAGCTGAGCTGACCAGCTGGCCACTATAATATCAAAGCAGAGCTGACCAGGAGGCCTGTATAATAGCAAAGCTGAGCTGACCAGGAGGCCTATAATAGCAAAGCTGAGCTGACCAGGCCTCTATAATATCAAAGCTGAGCTGACCAGGCGGCCTCTATAATATCAACGCTGAGCTGACCAGGAGGCGTCTATAATATGAAAGTTGAACTAGCGATAGGGCCCTCCATGACATCAAAGCTGAAGCGACAAGCTGGCCTCCATAACATCAAATGAAGTGAAGAGATGAGCCTCACTGATGTCAAAGCTCACCTGTCGAGGTGAAACCCCATGATGTCAAAGCTGAATTGACGAGGTTGACTTGCATGATGCCGAAGCTGACGAGGTGACCTCCATGGTATCAAAGCTGATGAGGTGGATCTCCATGAGGTCACAGCTGATGAGGTGGACCTCCATGGTGTTAAAGCTGACTGACGAGGTGGACCCCCATGATGTCAAAGCTGATGAGATGAACCTCCATGGTGACACAGCTGATGAGGTGGACCTCCATGATGTCAAAGCTGAGGAGGTGGACCTCCATGATGTCACAGCTGAGAGAACTGTGTCTCGTGCTTTTCTTTAACCAGTGTGACTGGGTCATCGCCTCTTATCCTATTATTGTTCTCTACTGTTTTGAAATGTCATGATGTATTTTGAATGATTTGATCAGCGTCCTCCGTGTATATGCCTTAGTTAAATCGTGCGTGTGAATGGAATGAATTCTGCGTGTGATGGGTAGGATCGTGTAATTATTAAAGGGCGTGAAAGGATGATCATTGTTGTGTTGTGGTGTTGGGGAGTTAGTGCGGGAAGGTGTGGGAGGGATTACGTCAGCGACCATTAGGGAAGCGACACTCCATGATGTCAAAACTGACAAGGTGGACCTCCATGATGTCAAAGCCTACGAGGTGGACCTCCATGATGTCAAAGCTGATGAGGTGGACCTCCATGATGTCAACGATGACGAGGTGGACCTCCATGGTGTCTAAGCTGACGAGGTGGACCTCCATGATGCCAAAGCTAAAGTGACTTGTGCCCCCACCGTATTAGGGCTGAACTGACGAGGTGGACCCCCATCGTATCAAGGCTGAACTGACGAGGTGGACCCCCATCGTATCAAGGCTGAACTGACGAGGTGGACCCCCATCGTATCAAGGCTGAACTGACGAGGTGGACCCCCATCGTATCAAGGCTGAACTGACGAGGTGAACCCCCGTCGTATCAAGGCTGAACTGACGAAGTCTGCCGTGGCACCAGCCAAGTAAAACAATCAAACAGCGCTGCAACCACTTCGCTGGATATTCAGAGCGCGCTGTATAAAGCTACAATCACTCATTCACAGTCGCATCATAGTTCAGGAGCGGTGTGAGAGTCGAGGTGGACGTCCTGGGCTGTCCGTCCTAACGAGCCTTCTGGTTTCCGTGGACGTAAAGAATTATTGAACCGTGCTTCGGCATTGGTCACAACTTGTCCCTAATATGTCAGCTGACATCTGAGGACATTAAGCATCACTTCATCATCACAGTCGCATACATATATGACTAGAGCGCAGACGTAGAGACTAGCGCTACAGTTGCCATTGTGAAGCACTCAGGGCTCATCTGGAGACAGGAGCTCAACAAGTGTTCAGATAGATACAAAATAAAGAACGAGGCGGGGAGGTAGGAGAAACTATGGAGACTGGTGACATCACAGAGCCTGAGAGTGGGCGTTGCCTTGACGACTGATGACTTCAGCTGATACGGGGACGAAGAAGAAGAAAGGAGGAGGGGGACGGGGATTTGCTCATGGTGGAGGGGGAAGAAGGAGATTCAGCTGCAGTTTTTTATCATTGGCTGCCACAAGTATCATTTTTGTCGCGACTAAAGTTTTGTAAAAAAAAAAAAAAAAAAAAAATGGTGGCAGCTCCAGCCAATGATAATATTTATGCTTTGCATATTGATGAATAATGAAGATTGATTTGATTTGAAATCTTACCCAAACGAGTAGACCAAGCAAGGTTTCTGTACCACATAGTTTTCGTCGTTGCAGTATTTCCAGGTTCCTTCCACTCTGTTTCGTAGAACCACAATGTTCTTGCATGTGTAGGATACAGGTCGGAATGCCAGCAGTCTGAAAAAGAATGCATGAGACTGATAAGTTTACACGGTGGTGAAAAGGGAGTGCATGGGCTTGATAAGTTCACGCGGTGGTGAAAAAAAGAGTGCCTGAGTTTGATAAGTTCACAAGGTGGTGAAAAGAAGAGTGCATGGGTTTGATAAGTTCACAAGGTGGTGAAAAAAGAGTGCGTGAGTTTGATAAGTTCACACGGTGGTGAAAACAAGAGCATGAGCTTGATAGGTTCACAAGGTGGTGACAAAAAGAGTGCATGAGCCTGATAAGTTTACACGGTGGTGAAAAAAGAAGTGCATAAGCCTGATAAGTTCAGAAGTTGGTGATAAAAATGCATGAGCTTGATGTCCGATGGTGAAAAAGAATGCATGAGCCTAGTAAATTCGCATGTTGGTGAAAAAAGAGAGTGTATAAGCATGATAACTTCACAAGTTGGTGAAAAACAATGCATGAGCCTAGTAAATTCGCATGTTGGTGAGAAAAAAAAAGAGTGTATAAGCATGATAACTTCACAAGTTGGTGAAAAACAATGCATGAGCCTAGTAAATTCGCATGTTGGTGAACAAAGAGAGTGTATAAGCATGATAACTTCACAAGTTGGTGAAAAACAATGCATGAGCTTAGTAAATTCGCATGTTGGTGAAAGAAAAGAAGTGTATAAGCATGATAACTTCACAAGTTGGTGAAAAACAATGCATGACCTTGACAGGTTCGCCCGGTGGTGAAAACTAGCGCACGAGCCTGACAAGTTTGAACTTTGGTTCGTATATTGTGCAACTGACTCTCCTCTTTCGTCTGCCACTTGCAGTGAACAGACTGAGTTTCTGGTGGTCATTTTACAGACTACATGTACGAAGACGCTGACCGTCTGTCGGGAAAAAGTGACTGTATTCATAATTATGGTCAGGTTGTCCGCATAAACAAGCTATGACTAACGTAGTAATTACTGTGACCAAAATGTTCATACACTCAACAAAGCTCAGCCTGCGTCGATGAAACGTCAGAAGCAATGACTAACCTGATAATTATTATGGTCAAAATATTCATGCGCACTAATATTCTAACCCAGCGTCGACGAGTAGTCAGAAGCGGTAACTAAATAATGATGGTCAAATTTTCCTTACAGACAAAAATGCTGAACCCAGTGAAGGTCGAAATTATGACAGAAAAGACATTCCTGGCAGTGGGCGAAGCATCCACGGCTATATTCTGACCTGCTCCACGCTTTAAAGGGAAAACATTTGTCAGTTCTGGGTTCCCAACAGAGGAAGATCTTAATTTCTGAATCCGCACCCACCCACCCCCACCTACCCCCTCTTCCCCGCTTCAACTTAAAGAAACAATACAGAATGCAATAAGTACAATTGTCAAATTCTCCACAAAGAGACGAACTGACTGTGTGTAAAATAGCCTGCCTGTACTTCGTGATGCCGTGGTAAAGTGGTAAATACTGAATTTCTCCTTTAATTTATTCCTCTATCAAAATAACAGTACTGTACTTCTCCTTGAATTCATTCCTCTCTCAGACTCACAGTACTTCGCTTTTAATTGATTGCTCTATCAAAATCACAGTGCTGTACTTCTGCTTCAGTTCAGTCCTCTCTCAAACTCACAG